>OX328267.1:34616608-34986608 GCA_946814005.1 Chamaenerion angustifolium | reverse complement strand
ATTCCTTAGCCAGAGATTCTAAGTTAGAAGGTACACTGAATTCCTTAATCGAGAACTTACAATATGAACTAAAGATGCAGATACAAGAAATAAGCCAAACTAACAATAATAAATTTGTAAGAAGTAAATTAAGAGCTGAAACGAACCGATTCTCCACTGAAACTCATGTAAGCTTGAGGCTTGGCTAGAACAATTGGTACCTCTCCAATAGAACCTGATGGGTTATAAATATTGGACTGGGCTGGGCTTAATATTCGGCCCAGATAAGCCTTTTGGACTTCACCCTTTTTAGGCCCAGCTAGTTACAGGCGTCGCCTGTGTCTTCACAGACGGAGGCGTCGCCCTTGAAGACATGCCCATGAAGGCGTCGCCTAAATGGGGTTCGCCAGAAAGCATTTCAGGACCAGTTTCAGTGGATGACAGTGCATTCACTGTCCACCTTAGATGGTGCGCCTGCACACCTATGACTTAGGCCGGCTGACTTTAGCATGCCTAGGATTAAACAAATACAAAGGAGGATCTACAATAGAGTAGCCACTAAAAACGAATATGAAGTAAAGTAACTATGGTCAATGCTTCTGAGGACAGCTAGGATGACTAAGGTAAAGTCTGACTAAACCATGGTTACAGGTATGAAGTACTATAAATAGCTCATCATCATCCTCATTACAGACTAAGTATTCTCTGAAACAGAAACCTTACATTCACATATTACAAACAAACTCCGACTGACTTAATCATCGGAGGGGAAACAACGGGACTTCCCGGGCTTTCCTTTGTGCAGGTATACGGAGCGGGTATCCGAGACGGGAATACGGTGTACGTGATCCAACACATTGGCGCCGTCTGTGGGAACCATTGAGCGAAAATCAGCCATGGCTCCACCAACAACAAGAGCAAAGACCATTCGTGAAGTGAATGATGAGGACTCGCTCCAAAACCTGCAGCAGCATTTGGGACAGACCTCATACATACCAATACAAATGGTGCGACCTAGGTCTGTGCAGCAAGAAAATATTCAGGCGGAAGAAGTGCCTCCTGAAGAGCAGAGGTACGACAACGACACACCTCGAGCGGCGCAGTCTCGCATAGACTCGTCGTTCGCCAGAGCGCCGCCTCGACAAGTGGACATAAATGCAGAATTCATCCAGACACCAGCGTTCATGATGGCTCTCGATGAGCTCTTGGACAGAAGGGATCAAAGGACAGCTGCTCGGGCAGCTCAAAGAGCAAGCGCTCAGGCGGCGCATGAAGCCACATCAAGGCCAGCAGGCGCACCAGCAAATCCATCACCTGAGACGTTTCCTGTGGCAGGCATGGGGGCAGTAGGGGCTATTGTACCTGTGGCGCCTGCTCCAAGGATGTTAAGTGAAGACAGGGTCAAAGAAATCGTAGCTGAAACGCTAAAGGAGCAAAAGAATCGAACCATGCCTCACCTTCGAGACAGGTCGACGCATCCGTTCGCCCCAGCGATATTATCGGTGGCACTACCAGCACAGGTGCAGCCGACTTTTCGCATAGATACGTACAATGGGGATACTGATCCGGTCTTCCACATACAAAGACATGAAAATTCTTTGTTGGGAAGAACAAGTGAGGAAACTCATTTGGCGTTGCTATTTCCAGCTACTTTGGGCGATGTGCCTGCACATTGGTTTTTCAACCTACCCAAGGCATCAGTAAACTCGTGGACAGAGCTGAAGGACAAGTTCATCGTACAATACATGGGAGGGCGTCGCCTACTAAAAAGTGTGGGAACGCTCGATCATATCAGGCAGGGGGACCAGGAAAGTTTGGGCGACTTCTATTCGCGATTCAACAGGGAATTGGCTGGAATTGATCAAGCCATCACGCAGGGAGAAACCATCCGAGCCTTCATAAGAGGATTGGGCCCAAAGGGATCGACTTTGTACGACAGTTTGAGTGTCCTACCAGTCAACACCGTGGAGGAAATGGCAGACAGAGTCAAGTCTTACATAGACTTAGAGATTTCACGAGAAGGAAGAAAGATCCACAAAGAAGCGTCCAGAAAAGAGCATGCAGAAGGAAAAAGACCAGAGCAACGCTCCTCAAAGCATGATGAGCGAAAGCATGAGGATAAGCGTCGCTCTTTTGGACCAAGGCCTGCTAGAGAAGCTTTCCAAAGCTACACCCCCCTGAATAGGGAAATTTCCATAATTTTAACAGAGATGGAGAAGAAGAATTGGGCGACGCCTCCTCCACCCAGGAAGCCAGACGCGGTTATGGGAAATAATCCTAACCAGTATTGCAGATACCACCGATGTAAGGGCCATCATACGGACGACTGCTATATTTTGAAGAAAGATATAGAAAGGTTGATCCAACAGGGGCACTTGAAGAACTTCTTGGCCCGACGCCAAAGGAGTAGGAGTCCGAGGAAGAGGGCGTCGCCTAGGAATATGCCACATGGGGTAGGGCCTAGCAACAAGGTGGAGGATTTGAACATGATTAGTGGAGGCTTTACCTCGGGTGGAGAAACCTGTTCAGCAAGGGAGGGATACGCTTCCCAAATGTCTGGAACCGACAAGCTAGGAAAACGACCAAGAGAGGAGGAGGAGGTGATCATTTCCTTTTCAGAAAAGGAAATGGGACATGTCACTTCTCCTCATGATGATGCCTTGGTGATTACTATGGGCGTCGATCGATTCAACATGAAGAGAATATTGGTGGACTCAGGAAGTTCAGCTGATATCCTATTTTTGGATGCATACAAACGAATGGGAAGAAAGGAAAAGGATCTGAAAAAGGTCAACTTTCCTTTGATGGGCTTCGCCTCGCACACCACCTACCCGGTAGGAGCAGTGACTTTGCCGGTCAGCTTGGGCGAAGGATGGCAAGTTTTGAACTTCGACATCACTTTCATTGTGGTGGACGCCCCAGCATCTTACAACGCCATTTTGGGAAGATCGACATTGAACCCAAACAAAATGGTACACTCCACGTATCATCAGTTGTTGAAATTCCCTACACCCCATGGTGTAGGGGTTGTGAAGGGAGACCAACCAGCGGCACGAAGCTGCTATGTCCAGGCGACGCGTCGCCACTTCAAGAAAAAAGAATCCTTGGCAATCCAGACAGAAGAAGATCCAAGGGAGGAAAGGAGTCGCCCTCAACCCGTGGAAGGATTGAAGAAGGTGGAGATTGATGGTAAAGGGAAGGAAGTATCTATTGGAGCGACGCTCGGGGAAGATGAGGCTGCTGCTCTTTCGATGCTCCTGGTGGAGTTCAAGGAATTATTCGCTTGGAAACCAAGCGATATGCCGGGCATCAGCAAAGATGTCATTGCCCATGAACTCAATCTAGACCCAAATGTCAGGCCTATTGCTCAGAAGCGACGCCCTGTAGGTGAGGAAAAGGCGATTGCCATCAAGCAAGAAGTAGGAAAGCTCATTGAAGCAAAGTTTGTGAAGGAAATCAGGTTTCAGACCTGGGTCGCCAACCCTGTGTTGGTGAAGAAAAGCAATGGGAAGTGGAGGATGTGTATTGACTATCGCGACTTGAATAAAGCATGTCCGAAGGATTCTTATCCTTTGCCCAGAATCGATCAATTGGTCGACGCCACTTCTGGACACGAGCTACTCAGCTTTATGGATGCATATTCTGGTTACAATCAAATACAAATGGCGGATGGCGACGCTCAACATACCGCTTTTTATGCGGATAGCGACATATATCATTACACGGTGATGCCTTTTGGTTTGTTGAATGCAGGAGCCACTTATCAGAGGATGATCAACAAGCTTTTCGACGGAATGATAGGCGTCACCATGGAAGCATATGTTGATGACATGCTAGTAAAATCCATAAAGAGTGGGGACCACGTGGAGGACCTGAGGAAAACATTCGAAAGAATGCGCCTTCATCAAGTTCGCCTGAATCCAGCAAAGTGTGCTTTTGGCGTTCACTCGGGAAAATTTCTGGGATACATGGTAAGCCAAAGAGGAATAGAGGTCAATCCTGAGAAGCTGGAAGCCATTGAAGCCATGAGGAGTCCAACTTGCCACAAAGAAGTGCAGTGTCTGAATGGAAGATTGGCGGCGCTTAGCCGTTTTCTGGCAAAAGCAGGCGACAAGTCACTCCCTTTCTTCCAGGTGCTAAGGGCCAACAAAAAATTTGAATGGACTGGTGAATGTGAGCAGGCTTTCCAGGACCTGAAAAAACATCTCAAGACACTTCCACCTTTGGCGAAGCCTTCCAAAGGCGACGCTCTTTCCTTATATTTAAGTATTACACCAGTCGCTGTAAGTTCAGTATTGGTCAAGGAAGTAGGAAAAGGCCAGGTGCCAGTGTATTATGTATCGAAAGTACTTGCAAAATCTGAAATAAACTACTTGGAGGTTGAGAAGTACCTTTATGCGTTGGTAGTATCAGCAAGGAAGCTACGTCCTTATTTCCATGAGCATGAAATTACGGTTTTAACAAATCAACCATTGAAACATTTTCTACAAAAACCAGATGCTTCAGGAAGAATGGTCAAATGGGCTATCGAATTAAGCGAGTTTAGAATTAAATTCGCCCCTAGAAACGCCATTAAGGGTCAGGTATTGGCAGATTTCATTGTGGAATCCACATGTCCTCAACCAGCGACGCCTAAAGAAAAAGAAAAAGAAGAGAATCCTTGGATACTTCACACTGATGGATCCTCATCAGACGATGGCTCGGGGGCAGGATTAGTGTTGACACCACCAGATGGAGGAACACCGTTAACATATGCCCTGGTCCTCACTTTCAAAGCTACTAATAATGAAGCTGAGTATGAGGCGTTGGTTACGGGATTGCGATTAGCAAAAGGATTGGGAGTCACCTCTTTGCATGTGTTTTGTGATTCACAATTGGTGGTCAACCAAATAAAAGGGGAATATATGGCTAAAGGAGAAAAAATGAAGTTATATTGGAAAGAGGCTATGGCGCTGGTAGCAGGGTTTAATAAATTTCAGATTGAAGCCATTCCCCGAGAAGCGAATCAAGAAGCAGACGCCCTGAGCAAATATGCTTGGCAGGCGACGCCTAGGCAGGCCCATTTCATAGAAACCAATCATGGAGAGTGTGTTGGCTTTTATTGTGCTAACATAAGTATCACTGTTGACTGGGCGACGCCTATTCGATCTTATTTGGAATCAGGAGTACTCCCCACTGATGAAGTTCAGTCCAAAAAGATTGTACGTTTAGCACCAAGTTTCCGAATAATCGATGGACTAATGTATAAGAAGGGTTTCTCCACGCCCTATCTCAGATGCGTCGCTCACCCGGAAACGGTTACCATTTTAAGAGAAGTCCACGAAGGATACGCGGCCTGTCATGAAGGGGCAAGGTCGATTGTGAGGAAGATTCTGAATCAAGGTTATTATTGGCCTACAATGAATCAAGAGGCGACTGCTTTGGTTATGAAGTGTGAATCATGCCAAAAGTATAGTCCGAAGATAGTTCGTCCACCAGCAAGCCTTACAAGTATATGCGCAGCATGGCCATTTGCACAGTGGGGAATCGATTTGGTAGGACCATTGCCAAAATCCAAGCAACGCACCTATATAATAGTCGCCATCGACTATTTTTCGAAATGGATTGAAGCAAAGGCGATGTCATCAACCACCGAATTTCAAGTCATCAAATTTATTAAATCAAGAATTGTTTCTCGATATGGAATCCCGAGTGTGTTGGTCAGTGACAATGGCCCACAATTCGCTGGAAAAGAGTTAAAATGGTTTTGTGAAGAGTTAAAAATTGACCATAGGCATGCTTCAGTAAAACATGCGCAGGCCAATGGACAGGTGGAAGCAGCGAACAAAACAGTCTTGAATGGTTTGAAGAAAAGACTAGACGCCTTGGGAGGAAAATGGACAGATGAATTAGAAAACGTCTTATGGGCGTTGAGAACAACACCAAAGAAAGCAACTGGAGAGACGCCATTTGGATTAGTTTATGGGTCAGAGGCGGTTGCTCCAACAGAAATAGCAGTTGAGTCGCACAGGGTAAGCCATTATGACACACTGGACAATGAGGATCAAAGGCGTTTGGAATTGGACATGGTGGATGAAAAGCGATGGGCTTCAGAAGAAATTCAGGGGCGTATGCGATTGGCTACGGCGAGATACTACAATAGGAAAGTATCATCTCGCCAATTTTTTGTGGGGGAGAGGGTATGGCGTAGGCACGAATTCTCACACCAGGATAGAGTAAACAAGCTGTCACCCAAATGGGAAGGACCCTACAAAGTCATCGCCGTTCCTCACCCAAACGCATATGTGTTAGAAGATTTAGAAGGAAAAGTGTTGAAGAATACTTTTAATGCTGAGCATTTGAAGAAATTTTATGCCTAATGTTAAAGGTGTTCATAGCATTTGAAAATGTCGAAGGCAATGTATGAAGTATTGTTGAAATCAAGGGGTGTTATATGTAATGGCGATTACCAAACCTTGAATGAAATGGCGATTGCTTAAACATTGGATGAAATGGTGATGATTTAAAATCTGGTTTAATGGCGATTGCTCAATATTCAATCTGGTGGCGATTACTTAAACATTCAATTAAGTTGTTCATTAAGTTGATTAAATGGCTCAAGATTATTGGCGATGACATTCAAACAAAAGCTTATTGGCGTTTGCTTAAGTTTTGATAAATGAGATAAGACTTGTTATTTTAACAAGTAGTATAAAAATAAAACTAAGTATGAAATAAAGCTAAGTATGGAAAAACACACACACTGCATATGGAAATAAAGGATTCATAATAGCAACGGCGAAGCGTTGCAAAACTGTCTTTACAAAAAAGGCGAGTTGAAAAAGAAAATAAAACTAAGGAAGAATTGAAGGCGTTGTCTTTGGAGAAGTGCCAGGAGCAGGCGTCTCTGAATTTGTCTCGACAGGCACTGGTTCAGGAGGCGACTCTGTTGGAGAAGAATCACCAGAAGAGGAGCTGTCATCGCCAGTCTCTTCATCACTACCAGCCAACGCCTCAGCTTCTTCTTGAGCCTTCATGGCGAGGTACCCAGATAGAAACTCCAACTTATCCAAGGGAAAGTTGGGATCCACCTTACGGATATCCTTTTCAGCCTTCTTAAAGATGGCTAAAACGCCAGTACGGTTCCACTCGATGGCAGCCTTGGCGAAATCTGAACTTGTGCGGAAGGACTCCACAACTTCTTCCAGGCGTTTGGGCAGTTCAGCCTTGAGGTGTTCCACCTCCTGAGTGGACTGAGACGCCTCCTTAATAGCCTGCTCGGCTTCCCTTTTGGCGTTCTCTGCTTCCTTGAAGGCGTTGTCCTTGTCTTTCTTGACAAGCGCCATCTCCTTCTGGATCTTGCTGAGGGAAGCCTTCATGGCGTTCTCCCTATTCTGCGCATCCCTCAGTTGATTGGCGAGCTGTTCCTTATGGACAAGGTCAGACTCCAACTCCTTGCGAGCTGCTTCAGAAACAGCGAGGCGATGCTGCAGCTTCTCCACCTCAAATTTCTCCTTCTCAGCCTGGCGAAGGCGGGCCTGGTCCTTCTCTCTTTCCTCAGTTAGGCCCATAAGAGTGGCGCCCATCTTCAGAGCAGCAGGAATGATCTGAAGAATAAACAAGGAAAAGTTAGGAAAAAATACAACTATGAAAGTAAAAGCACTAAAGGAAATTGGCGTTTACCTGACTCTGTATTAAAGAGAGGGAATGGCGAACCAAACCCTCTATGGCTTCAGTCTCCAGGTTCAAAGGCCCTCTATCAGCAGGGGGGCAAGCACCCGAGAGAAGGTGAAGACTGAGGTTGGGGTCGATGCTGGAATGACCCGCCATCAAAGAGGTCTGCTGGAGCTTTGTGCAGGGGACCCATGGCGCTTTTGGATTGGCGATGGTAGCCTGATCCAACAGCTCTCGCCTGACGTCAAAAGCAGGCCCCTTGAATTGAAGAAGGTCATCTGGGCGACGACGAATTAAAGGAGAAGGAGGAGGTGATGGCAAGGAGTCGTCGCCAGGAGAGGTATCCACCAGGATTACTTCCTTTGAAGAGGAAGGTACATGGCGTGGAGGGGTTGGCGTCTTCTGTATTGAAGGAGCAGCAGGCGTCGCCCCTGTCGGATCAAAGGAAGGGTCAAATGGTCCCTTCTTAACAACACCCGAGTGATACTCGGTGTAGGTCCACATGATGCCACCATAGGCTAAGACTGGAGGACCCCACTTTTTTGTGAACAAAACATTATTCTTATTACTAGTGACGCTGTTATTTACCCAGTGAGATTTAGGAACCGCACCTTTAAAGGCTTCGACAGCGTCGTTGGTGTCGTCGCTGAAAAGCTCGGCAGGAGCTTTAAGAGGATCCAAGGAATCCTCCATAGGCTTCGCCTTTTTCTTGCCCTTGGAGGAGTTATGCCCTTTGCGCTTTTTGGAGCCCTCCGGAGCGTCGCCTTTAGGCTCCTTAGCCTTCTTCTCCTTTGTTTTCTTCTCCTTGGGCGCCTTTTTCTGGACAGGCGTTACAAGGTGAGAAAACATGGCAAAATCCCTATCTGCAATAAGAAAAGGAAAGGAAAGTCATTTACCGGAAAGAAAGGCAGAAGGCGACGATCTATTATGGAGACGCCAGCATCTTCTAAGTCGGACTCACAGATCTCTTTGGAGATTATCTGCGCACGCCCTCCTTGATGATCCAAGTAGATGGCTGTCATGGCGTCCATTTCGGCGGAGGAAAAATCCTCGACGCCTGGAGCTAGATCTCTGCCACTTTTGGTCGTCACCAGACACCATGGAACGCCTCCTTGAAAGCAAAAGTAGGCGTTCTTCCAATTGCTATTTCGGGATTTGTAACCCGTGACTAAGGGACGAGAAGCGTCCCAATCCCACTCTTTAATAGGGGGCGTCGCCCTAGTTGTGAAAAGGCGAACGCCATATCTATTTGTTTCTAACCTATAAAAACTACGAAAAATGTTTAAAGAATACTCCCACCCTCTACGAAAGCAAAGGACCCTAAAACCTATCCAGGTGTGAAGGGCGTTGGGAGAAAGTTGGGTGGGAGAGATGCCAAAATGGCGACACAACTCCACTAGAGGAGGACAGTAGGGGAATCTTAATCCCGCGGTGATTTGAGAAGGGAAAATAATCTCCTCGCCTTCCTTGGGATGACATATAGGGTGAGGGTTTTCAGGATCCGCATCATCTGGGATGGGATACCTGGGGGCTTGGGCGTCGCCCAAGCCCGCCTCAGCCACTGCTTGTTCGAAAGAACGTAGAGTGAGGAGATTTGGTTTAAGGTCAGAGAAAGGCGAAGGAAGGAAGATGTGGTTACCTATATCAGAATCAGACGCCATTCTTCTATAAGACCGAATGACGCGGAGATGATGGGCGTTTAGAGCGAGGGGAAAGCACCGAGCAATGATGAAAGGCGAAAGTGTTTCGGAAAAGAAAGGCGAAGGCGTTTTGGAAAGGCGAAGGCGTTGGAGAAAGAAAAGGTGATCGGAGAATTGACCGGAGTTTGGCCGGAATTCTAGAGAGAAGGCAGAGGATTTTTAGAGAGAGAAAGCTTAAGGGGGAGTAAAAGTATTAAATGAAGGAGGAGTGGGGGTATTTATAAGGGTTTGAAGGAGGCGAACCGTTGTGTAGGCGAGGAATTTACGGAAATACCCCTACGAATTATAAAGGCGAGCAGTTACTAAAGTGGAAATGACTATTTTACCCCTCCAAACAGAAACGGTCACAGCGTTTCCCGAGGCTTCTAGAAGATCCCGCCAAAATTCAAATTTGAAATTTGAATTGTAACGGAAAAGTCGCCCAGTGCATGATAGACACGTGGACGACGGTTACGATAAGTATGGTTACAGGCGACGCCTAAAAATAGAAGAAGCATCTTCTAAGCGAATTGGCGTCGCCTATAAATGAAAAGATATTAAGAAAACGACTTTCAGAAGGAGTTTAAATTCTCAAATAAGCGTCGCTCATTTAAGACTTCGGGGGCAGATGATGGGTTATAAATATTGGACTGGGCTGGGCTTAATATTCGGCCCAGATAAGCCTTTTGGACTTCACCCTTTTTAGGCCCAGCTAGTTACAGGCGTCGCCTGTGTCTTCACAGACGGAGGCGTCGCCCTTGAAGACATGCCCATGAAGGCGTCGCCTAAATGGGGTTCGCCAGAAAGCATTTCAGGACCAGTTTCAGTGGATGACAGTGCATTCACTGTCCACCTTAGATGGTGCGCCTGCACACCTATGACTTAGGCCGGCTGACTTTAGCATGCCTAGGATTAAACAAATACAAAGGAGGATCTACAATAGAGTAGCCACTAAAAACGAATATGCAGTAAAGTAACTATGGTCAATGCTTCTGAGGACAGCTAGGATGACTAAGGTAAAGTCTGACTAAACCATGGTTACAGGTATGAAGTACTATAAATAGCTCATCATCATCCTCATTACAGACTAAGTATTCTCTGAAACAGAAACCTTACATTCACATATTACAAACAAACTCCGACTGACTTAATCATCGGAGGGGAAACAACGGGACTTCCCGGGCTTTCCTTTGTGCAGGTATACGGAGCGGGTATCCGAGACGGGAATACGGTGTACGTGATCCAACAGAACCTGCACTGATCGCACCATGGGCATGGAAAATGCAAATTCCTACCTTTAACATCTCAGTAAAACAAGCTCTACTTCTGACAGTATAGTTTTAAACTTTACTTTACCTCCCACAATAGATTAGCAAATTCAGCAAAAAAAAATATGTTAGATAAAACAGAGATATGTTAGCTTGGCTGCACTTACAATCAATCTGCACTTCTTGATTCCTTCTGAAGTATCTATACACACATCATCCTACAAAAGAGACAATTTGATAGTGTTCTGCTCAATAACTGGTTTCCCACTCCAATCACCCTTCAACTTATGATCTGCTAAATTTTGTTAATGTCTTCTGTTAAATTCATTTGCTATCAAGAATCTTTTTGCTAGGGTATTCATATTTTATGAAGCAATAGTGTGTACTGTGTGGTGGAAGTAACAAACAGTATGTTTCATGAATAAACAACTCTTCTTTAGAACTGATCATGAAGAGACGTAATAGGCATGGCAACAAATTTAAGGCACTGCCAATTACAATTGATATTTCTCTTGCTAAAGATATAAATTTTAAGCAAGCATTACTTCTGATCTGTTATTAACTCAACAGTCAACACTACTACAGATACATGTGGATACAGACATATGAAACAATCTCAAAAGCAAAACGCAATATCAGGATTTGGTCTGAGAATAAGAACCTGGTAAGATGCCTGTTCACATCAAACATCACGATAAGTACATCATACAGACTAATTGCACTCCAAGCACTCTCAACACGGAGTTTCATGTCTTTGTGGGGGAACCCACTATTTGTCAGCATAAGTCCAGCACAATCAAACAATCGCCTAACAAGCAAATCAGAAATCAAACACAATCAAGCAAACAACCAATTCAAACATCAAACAACCGATTGAAACAGAAAACAGCAAAGAACAAAGAATAGCAGAAGCTTGATTAGATGAATCCAGAAACTTGATTTCTGGGTTCGTCATGAAGCGATTCGGAGAAGGAGAAGGAGACGTACCTGCCTTCGGTCAGAGAAGAGACGGGGAGCTTCGGGGAGGGGAAGAGAAGGAGAAGAGAATCGTCATTCAAGGAGCTGAGGTAGTCATTGAAGAAGCTTCGGTCCGATTATTTCATTGAAGGAGCGTTTGGGCAATATGAAAAGATAACGATGGCAAAATCGTCATTTGGGCACCTATTCCTGATTCCGGGCGGGCTAGGCTTAGAAATTCCGAGCATTTTACCCGGAAAGTCTAACACTAGAAGGCTAGGATTCCGTAAGCCAAATTGTTTCAATTCCGCGAAAAGAACAACTTCTTACGGAATCCGTAAGCCAAATTCATTTTCTTTTCCCAGAAAAGAACATGCCATTAAACCCAGAAGAGCTGCTCTCAGTATCAAACGATTCAAACCCTCCGAGCACATTATTACTTTCAGTGCAGACATTGCTATTGCATGTAACTTGTAAGGAATACTACTACATGGGCATATACCTTTTGACTTCAATATATTTAACACCAGAGTAAATTAAATTAAAAAATATAATTTTTAATTATAAATGAAATTTATCAAATACTTTAGAATTAGTTAAATTAAATTCTAAAGAAAATAATTAAATTGAATTGAAAAATAATAATTTCTTAGAAATTTTATAATAATTAAAAAATATTAGAATAAAATAAGTGTCATTATTAAAACTAGACCCCGGCACGCGCTACGCGCATGCACGTTGTCGTCGTTGGTCGTGCGTGAAGTTTTACATTAATAATATTTTTATGAAGTGATCAATTCTTGTATTATCTTAGGAGTCGGGTTGATCATGTTCTCGTAAGACTTCACGCACGACCAACGACGACAACATGCATGCGCGTAGCGCGTGCCGGGGTCTAGTATAACCATTAGGAAAATACACTTAAGTGGATTACAAAAATTTCAGTATAGTTTAGTAGTTAATTAGATATATCTATATATATACGCAACACATATCTACATATTATGAAGGTACATCGTTGAGTTTATTCCAATTTTACTCTAAACACTTGATTAAAAATATTATTTGAATTGTAAAACTAAACTTAAATTAGATAATATAATTAAATCAAATTAATTTCGTTTTAAATATTTTTTAAAAATTATTCGAGCAACCGGGAGCCTCTTTAGTAGTGGTTCTTGGTCCCGGTTGGTCGAGCAATGTTTTAAAAATATTTGCTACTAAGAATATGATCAAACAAATATATGTCGATATTTGATAAAGTTGACATTGCGCATTGTTTATAGTCATACTATGAGTATTTTCACTCACATACCATGTCATAATATCTCATCTCATATCAACTATCGCGTAATGCCCGACCTCGAACTAATTTCTATGAGTATTCATACAGGCTATTACAACGACTATTACAAATCTATCATGATAATATCAACTATCGTTTAATGCTCAATCTCGAACATTCTATGAGTAATTTTCACTCATGTATCATGTCATACTATCTTATCTCATACCAACTATCGCTAATGCTCGACATCGAACTTTCTATGGGTATTCATACCAACCTCGAACTTTCTATGAGTATTATCACTCAGACAACATTCGTAGGATTCAGTCCTATGCGCTCATACTATTTGAGATTTAAGACGTACGCTCATAAGTCAGAACTCGTCAATGAATGCATTCAATATACTCTTAAGGTATCTTAACACGTTCACTACCATGTCTATAAAATAATGACTATTACAAATCTACCATGACAACATCATGAAATTCCCACTAATTTGCACAAAAAAAATAAAATTATATATTTGATCAATTTATTTCTTGTTTTATTACTTTGATATTTTCAGAGTTAAGTTTAATTATATTTTAATTTCAGATATATTTATCAAATGTTTTATTCTCATATCAACACCTTAAGCATGATAAATATTATCATATTTGTTTCTAATAATATGATCAAAAACAATATATGTGGATATTTGGACAAAATACGTATTTTACTTTCGGCATCCAACCAGCCTTTCTTTGAGTATTTTACTCCTGACATCCGATCGACATTTCTTTGAGTATTTTACTCCCGACATCCTACCGACCTTCGTTTGAGTATTATAGTCCCGACATCCTACCTTTCTTTGAGTATTATACTCCCGACATCCGACATTTCTTTGAGTTCTATACTCCTGACATCCGACCTTTGTTTGAGTATTATACTCCCGACATCCAAATTTTTTTGGCGTCTGACCTTTCTTTGAGTATTATACTCCCGACATCCAAACCTTTCTTTGGTTATTATACTGTCGATATCTCCGGGATTTGAACCTGGGCGCTGTCAGTATCTATAATTTAAGATGAACACCTTAACCAACTGTCTCATAAGTTCGAACATGTCAGTGAATACATTTAATATACTCTTAAGATCTCTTAACAAACTCACTACCATGTATATGGAACGACGATTATAAAAAATCTACTATGACAACATCAAGAAATTACCAGAAAAATTTACCCAAAAAAATAAAATTAGATATATTTGATTAACTTTTTCCTTATTTTTTTATTTTGATATTTTCAGAGTATTTTACTTTAATATTTCCTGAGTTCATAATAAATGAACTATTTTATTATTTCATATTTTGGTGAAATGTCAAATTAGACAGCTTTTCTCTTGTGCATGTTTTCGTGTATTATTATAATTATTAGTTGAGACATATCGACCTTAATTTAAATGGTAATTATATATTTAATTCCTGAGTTCATAACTTTTTCCTAATTTTTCTCAGTAGTTGATATTATAACTTTTATAAGTGATTTAAGTCTTTAGATTCACTGTTCTCTTAATGTCCAATAAAGTGAAAATATAATTTCATTTGTTAGCGATATAAAAAAAATGGTGCATGAGAAAAAAGAAAGAGATAGTGATAACTATAATTCTATTTTAATTTATAGATGAAATGTATTTTTATAACGACAAATACAATGCTCACAATTCAAAAACAATTTAACTTCTTGGAAAGAAGAGAGAATATTTTGAAGAAAAAAATATATATAATTAATTGTAGAAACATTAAAAAAGTCACAATTACCAAAAGAAAAATATGACGACTTGAGAACATAATATTATTTCAACACATCACCAGAGTTATTTTAATTGTGTAGTAATATATTTTTGTTACTTTTTTCTCGACATGTAATACCTAAATTTTGGATAATATTAGTTTGGAATAATAACATATTAACAACTTTGGGCAACTGGAATCATTTATGCATTAATATTAATAATATTAAAAAAAGCATAAATTTTTAAACATTTTAATAATATCATTATTTGAAAATACTATATAATTTATAATTATCAATATAAAAAATATATACATTAATCAAATATTTCCTTTCAAATTTGTTTTTTTTTTTGTATTTATTGTTTCACGCGATAGATTATTTATATTCAACATATAAATATAGTAAATTTTGATCGATTATAATTCTATTTTAATTTATAGATGAAATGTATTTTTATAACGACAATGCTCACAATTAAAAAAAAAATGACGTATACCATATATAACATATTTGTATAATATAATATTGTGTTATCACAATATAAAATGATAAAAGGACGTATACCATATATATAATATATTATAAAATGATAATATAATAAAGGGCAATGCTAAAATGATAAAAGGACGTATACCATATATATCACAATATTAGCATAATAGTATTATACAATATGTTAATACACAATAATTATGCATAATATTAGCAAATATAATTATAATAGTAATACATAAGTATACAGTATAATGCACAATAATATAGTAATACATAATAAATTAGTAACATATTAAAATTATTGTAAGCAATTATGTTGATATTAATAATTGGAGGTAAAAACCATGATATTAATATACCATGATTGTTAATTGTTATAATACGTATTAGTAACAATAATACTATAATCTTAATATTACATTTTAAGGATCCAAATATACTTAATATTTAATATTAAGATACTTAATATTGGAGAGATGGTGAGATAGTGGGAGAGATGAGAGATAATGTGAGAGATTTTATAGTAAAAAATGGAGGTGGATAGTGAAAAAAAATAAAAAAATAATATGGAGAGAGAGTGAGTTGGATAAATAATAAAATGTGAAATGACTAAAATAATTTATTAAATAATGTATGTATCTAACAATTTCATGCAATTAAAGGGTATTTTAGTAATTTAAACTGACGGTGGTTACATAAACCTGTTCAGCCTTAATAATATAGATATAATTGTAATTTATTAGTCATTTTAAAATAAATTAAATATAAAAGATTAATTAAATTAATTACGCAAATATATTTAGATTTATATATTTTTTTAATTAATTAAAATAATTGAAGAGTATTTTGTCATTTTGTTCTATTCATTATTTCGGAAAGTAAGGAATTTTTTCAAAAAGTATCCATCTTAAAAAATATATTTTCAGTCGTAATTAGTTATATCTCCCATAGTGTCTCAACTTACGAGAGAGCGTAGAGTCAATCCGTAAGTCCAAATTTGCATCATTTGAATCGCAATTAAAATATCTACGTACTATAATTTTTTTAATTTCTTCAATAGATACATAATTTTATTTTTAATTAAATATCGAGTCGTCAAAAATGTTTAAAACAAAAAAGTTAAGGGAAAAACGCCACTAAGAAAAAACGTTACCCCATGTAGCATTTTTTATAAAAAAAAATTTGTGTTACCCCGAATAACGCTTATGCATAGTTTGCTAAATAGTTTTTTCGGATATATAATATTTTTTATAAGATGGTTTATTTTTGAAAGAAATAGAAAGTCTTGGAATAAATATTGCGTAAACAAAAATAAAGAATGACTATTACGGAGCTTTTTGAACTTCCAATTCTGTATTTCGCAAATTTAACACCTAATAAATTCTGATTTTCACTCTATTTTACGAACCAAACACTGTTAATCTCCAAAATTGCTGCCGCTTTGAAGAACAAAGTTGAAATTAACTCACGATCTGGACCTGTAATGAGTTTCAAAAATGAATTCAATTCTGTTTAAATTGAATTAATCGATCTGGCATAGTATATATAATTATTACTTGTAAATATTATTTTGAATGTTTTTTTTTTTGTTGTTGAACGTGACTTGAACCGGAATTCATTGCTTGCATCTTATTAATTACAATGGATCTTTTTTCGTTATTTTTTGTGAATTAGAAAAGATTGGATTGGACATCGATTAGTGCAAAAGCCTATTTGACTCGTGAATTAGAAGCAAAACAATCCATTTGTTTTCTGATAATATATAATAGATTCTGTGCCCGTTTTTACTTTTATGTCATCCTCGGTCGATTTCATTTACAAAACATTTATAAATTTTTAAAATCATATTTTATCACTTAACGGAATTTAAATTTATATCTCAATAGATATTTTAATTAACTCTTTAGTTCTGTTTAATTTTTGTATCATCCTAAAATTAGATCGATCATGATTTCGTAATATTTAACACGACCAATGATAAAGTGAATTCAACTTCTATTTTTATTTATTGTATAAAACATATATATGTTTTGGTCGTAGAATTAGTTACAATTGTATATGACTTAAGTATATATTTTTTTACTCAAAATTTTCTATTATTATTCATTAAGTGTAAATATACTCTTAAAGGCAATGTTATCAGAATCGGACCGGCGGTCCGACCGAAAACTGAATCCTTATCCGGTTTAATTTAACTAAAAGATCGAATTGCATATTGAACCAGGTTGAATCAATAGTTTTTTTTTTTAAATCGTTCGGTTTCCGGTTCATCTTTTGGGATGTTTTTTTTAAACATAACAATTTATCATTTTTCCGGTTTAAACCGATTGATTTTCAGTTATTAAGTTTATGGTTGATTAGACAAATTACCGAGTTATTTACTAGTCGTCCGATTTGAAACTTAGGTTAAGTTTTGTGAATTTTGTTCGGTTCTTCATTTCTCTTTGTGGGAAATTCACAAGCAATAGTTACAGAATCTTGTATTTTAAGTTTTTTTTTTTAAAACTTATGAACAGTGAACCACACATTAAATCAGGTCCAACCGAATTGAACCGATCGAAATGGGAACCACCCCCTCACCGGTTCGAGGACCAGTCCGGTTCTGATAACGCTGCTTAAATGACAATATAAATACAAACACATTATTACTAGTAAATAAATTATCAAAGTTGCCTATTCGATGTGTCTAGGTTAGGATTGGAGTGTCTCTTGGTTCCGACCGCCAAGAGATTGCAAAGTTGAATATTTTTAAAAATATTTCGAATGTTTATAAATCTCATCGTATTAGATTTTCTATTTAGTTGTAAAGAACTTTGAGTAACCCGATCATCCTTCTTGTGTTATTATATATTCCTTTTCTACCCTAAAAAAATTCTTCAATTTTGAAACTTGGATATTATTATCACTAACAGTCCGTCCGTTTGAAACCCTACATGCATACCTCTCGTTAAAGACATGTGTTGCAGAGAATACTGCATCTAGCGCAGTGAAACCCTAATACACAGTACTTACAACCTTATATAACGAAAAACTTACTTGAGAGATGATCGTATCATGTGGTTTTTGCTGTTTGAAGTGGACAAAAAAGAAAAGCTCCACTCCCCAAACCAACCCACCACCTCTTCCTCGATAAGCTAGTCATTTTAAATAGACTCAAACTTAAAGAGACTGAAAAAACAAAAATAAACGTACATTATACAGAGATTTTTTATAACACTATCCGCAGGGATGCTCTTATTACAGAACTGTTCATCTAGGTTTTTACGCCAGCTGATGGTAAATGGTAGGCTTGTTCATGATCCGTTTCGATCGAACCGGTTCAAAACTGAACTTGTCTAGTTTGTAAAAAAATAATATTTTTTTCTGTTTCTAAAAAAACTGGTCTGGTTTAGGTAAAAAAAATTGGTTTGGGTCGAATCGATTCAAAACCGGTTCGAACTGGTCTGATTTTTTAAATAACAATTTTGGTTAGGAAATAATCTGGTTCAAACCGAAACTGAACCAACTGAAAATCTTGTCCAACATACTGAACCGGAAGAAGAAACACTGAACCTACTGAAAACACACTGAACCGACTGAAAAAACACTGAACCGGCTGAAAAACACACTGAACCGACTGAAAATCTATTCCACAACCAACTGAAATCTTGTCCAACATCAACATATACATCTCTAGGTTTGGTTTATTGAAGACATCTCTAGATTTGGTTTAATTTCAGACCGGTTTGATTTATTTTGCTTCAAACCGGTTCTAAAATTATATAGGTTGGTTTGATTTAAATTTAAGTATAAACCAGTATAAAAAAACGAATTGATTCGAATTGAATTTTTGGTACTATTTTGAACTGGTCTATTTAAAGTCTGAAAAACATGTTTGGTTTTGAAATCAGTTCGGCTGAACCGGTTCAATTCAGATCAGGACCAGTTCGACCGAACCGGATTAAATGAACAAGCCTAGTAAATGGGGTAAAAATAAAAAACGGGGAGATGGATTCTCTTTCGCATTGATGATATATAGTGTTCTGATTTGTTTAATGGATACAGTTGTATATTTATTTTGTATATAATATATATATGTATGAAAAATTATATTTGAAAGAGAAAAAAATGAATATTAAAATACTGAATTGCAATTAACAGTAATGAATTAACGGTAAGCCTCTTCTTTATTAAGTTTCACAATCTCCTAAGCTGCTGCACTGCAGTGTGCTACCTCGCTTTGCCTCACTCTCCCCCATATGTTCATCATCATCAAAGAGTCTTTGTCTTCCCTAGGACGGACTTCTGCCACCTCTCCCATGGTTTTTCTCTGAATTTTTTGGTCATCCGTACCCATAAACTATTTTCGAACTATCAAACAAAACGAAGCTGCCCCGGAATTAATGTGCATTTATTTAATTAAGGGTTAAAGTTAAACCCTAGCTAGGTTAGAACTAGAGCTATTGTTTTCCTTTGTTTAGGGTTCGATTTGGTTTTGGCCTTTTGAAATGGCCTTTTGTGTGGGATTATTTCATGAATACAGCTATTTATTTTCTGATGATTAAGGACATTATTAGTGTATTTTGTGAAGTAAAAATGTTATTTTTCATAATAAGACGCAGCAATATCTTCAGCTGTATTAGAAAATGAAAGAAAAATATGATTTTTCATTTTCTCCAATTAAAATGGGACGAAAATGTATTTTAATCTAGGGTAAATGGTCAAAGTGCACCCTAAAGTTTGACCGAAATTTAAGAATCTCCTTAATGTTTGAAAATGATAAAAAATTCCCCTTTAACAGATGCTATTTTAGGAGGAATTTTTCATCATTTCTTAACATTATGAAGAATTTTAAACTTTAAAAAGAATTCTTAAATTTCGATCAAACTTTAGGAGTACTGTCATCATTAACCCTTTAATCTAATTAAAGAGCAAATGGAATTTCAGCTGGATTGCTGCAGAAAAAGAGGGGGAAATTGAGCTGCGCTGCAAACTCCCTCCTTGATTTATTGCACTTATTGGGATAATAATAAATATAAAATGCAAAAATTAATTATGTAATATATATTTCATAAAATAATATAATCTTGCATTCAAAAATCTCTTCTTGAAACGAAAGAGGTTCCTCTCTTCTTTAATCACTTCTCAGAACCCAAAGCTCTCTACTGTACTTTAACTCTCTCAAAATTCACCATGGAAGCTCTCCAGAAAGCAGCTTCAGTGCATCACAGAAGTGAAGTGAAGTGACCCCAGGCAAGCTGCCAAACCCTCAGCTGAAACCAAGGAGCAGAGTTGGCCGTACAGACACTGTCACCATCCTCAGCCACCAGCGGCGGAAGCTTCGCGGCTCAGCAACGACGACTTCCGGTCAGAAAACGCTGCCTCCCCTCCATTTTGTCAGCATTACTATTATAGTTCAGTCCACCTTGAAGAGATAATGACACAGAATCCTCACATGCACTGAGTTATTGTCCTTCTATATTCAAACACTTGGTGTAGCCCTCAAGCAACTCTCTAACACCACATGGAAGCTGTTCTTGTCCCTATAAAACTCGGCATTTGAGACGACTGAACTTGTTTCCTGGTCATCATGGCGGAAAGGCGTCATTTTTCTGACTCTGTTTCCATTTTTACATTCTTCTTCATCTGGGTTTTGGCCAAAGATGACAACTCTGTAATCTCTCTCTCTAGCGACGGCGAAGCTTTACTGTCACTACTTTCAGGAGTCGAACCGTCGTCAACCCGTGTGGTCTCATCGTGGAATCCACAGAGCCCGACGCCCTGTTCATGGCAGGGGGTTACCTGCTCTGCACAGGACAGAGTGATCTCTGTCTCTCTACCCAACACTTTCCTAAACCTTTCGTCTCTCCCACTTTCTCTGTTCTCACTGTCGTCGCTGCAACTGCTAAACCTCTCTTCGACCAATATCTCGGGCCAAATCCCACCGTCGCTGGGCCTTCTATCGAACCTCCACCTTCTCGATTTATCGTCGAACTCTCTTAGTGGGCCTATCCCTCAGGAGCTCGGCAACCTCTCCGCTCTGCAGTTCCTCTTCCTCAACTCGAACAAGCTTTCGGGCCAAATCCCGCCACAGCTTTCGAATCTCGCCTCCCTCGAGCTTCTGTGCCTTCAAGATAACCTCCTCAATGGGTCGATTCCGCCGCAGCTCGGCTCTATGGTGTCGCTGCAGCAGTTCAGAATCGGGGGAAATCCGTCGCTATCCGGCGAAATCCCCCACCAGCTCGGCCTCCTCACGAACCTTACCACCCTCGGCGCCGCCGCGACGGGCCTCTCCGGCGCCATCCCTCCCAGCTTCGGGAACCTGGTTAATTTACAAACGCTAGCTCTCTACGATACTGACATTGACGGCCCAATCCCGACGGAGCTAGGGTTTTGCACAGAGCTGAGGAATTTGTATCTGCACATGAACAAGCTATCTGGATCGATTCCTCCTGAGCTGGGTAATCTCCAGAAACTCACCAGCCTTTTGCTGTGGGGAAATTCCCTCACCGGAAAAATCCCCGCCGAGCTCTCCAACTGTTCTTCACTGGTGGTGCTCGATGTCTCCGCCAATGAGCTATCCGGTGAGATCCCCGGTGATTTGGGGAAACTGGGTCTCATTGAACAGCTCCATTTGTCTGATAATTCCTTGAATGGTTCGATCCCGCCTCTGCTCAGCAACTGCAGCAGCCTCACCGCACTTCAGCTCGACAATAACCAACTGAGCGGCACGATTCCGACACAGGTAATCTGCACATCAGTTTTTTTATTTATTCAATTCATAACATATGTCTTAGTCTGCCATATCATATCTCAGTATCAATTTCTGGTACCATCATTGTTGGCAACCTGTTTCTTCTGCACCATTTGAGGTTTGAATGTCTATTTCATAGTCAAGATTCGATTTTGAGTTTGATAGGCGTATAATCAAATTATACTCATGATCAAATCCTGTCTGTGAAATTGACCAAGTCCATTTCGTGTCAAAAGGAGACTATCCAAGTCGGTATATTTCCACTTAAGCTGCAAAAATGCAGTCAATGATTGATCGAATACCTTTTTAATTGCAGGTTGGGGGATTGAAGTCTCTCCAGAGCTTCTTCTTATGGGGAAACTCTGTCTCGGGCACGATCCCTGCCACTTTCGGCAACTGCAGTGAGTTATACGCGCTTGACCTCTCAAAAAACAATCTCACCGGAGAAATCCCTGATGAAATCTTCGGCCTCAAGAAATTAAGCAAGCTCTTGCTACTGGGCAACTCTCTGTCAGGCAGGTTGTCCCCAAAGGTAGCAAATTGCCAGTCGCTGGTAAGGCTAAGGCTCGGGGAGAACAAACTTTCAGGTCACATCCCTAGAGAGATAGGGCAATTGCAGAACCTTGTGTTCCTCGACCTTTACATGAACCATTTCTCTGGTACCTTACCGTTGGAGATATCAAACATCACGGTCCTTGAGTTACTTGATCTGCATAATAATTACATTACGGGTGAAGTGCCATCTCAGCTCGGCGAGCTTGTGAATCTGGAGCAGCTTGATCTTAGCCACAACAGCTTCACTGGTGAAATCCCTTTGAGTTTTGGAAACCTGAGTTATCTGAATAAACTGATTATGAACAACAACCAACTAAGTGGGTCGGTCCCAAATTCTTTTCAGAATTTGAAGAGGTTGACCTTGCTTGACCTGAGCTTCAACAACTTGAACGGAGAAATTTCACCTGATATCGGGTCAATCACGAGCTTGACCATAAGTTTAGATTTGAGCAACAATGTATTCACTGGTCAGATCCCCGAATCTTTCTCAGACCTCACCCAATTACAATCCCTAGATATCTCCAACAACATGTTACATGGTCAAATCAAGGTTCTGAGCTTCTTAACAAGCCTGACATCCTTAAACATCTCATACAACAACTTCTCCGGTCCAATCCCCGTGAGTCCATTCTTCAGGACACTGTCATCAACTGTGTATGTCCAAAACCCCAACCTATGTGCTTCCACAAACGGTGTTACTTGCTCGTCAAGCTTCTTCAGGAGGAATAGCCTGAAATTTGCCAAGACTGTAGCCTTAATTGCAGTAATCTTGGCTTCAGTTACACTTGCTGTTTTTGCCTCGTGGATTTTTATAACCCGTAATCAACATTATATGTCAGAGAAATCATTGGCAACATTGGGTTCCTCAAAAGAGGATTTATCTTATCCGTGGACGTTCATTCCGTTCCAGAAGGTCGGGTACACGATAGACAATATCCTAGATTGTCTCAGGGATGAAAACGAGATCGGAAAAGGTTGCTCTGGCGTAGTGTACAAGGCAGAGATGCCGAATGGAGATATAATTGCTGTTAAGAAGCTGTGGAAAGCCAAAGGGGATGATGAGGTGAGTATAAAAATTGCTTATTTACAAGAAAGTTGTCATATTTGTACATATTTATATAATTAGTTTAAAAGTAATATTTAAGAAATTCATAAATAATGTATCATATATAGATTGAGCTTAAAGGTCAATATATTTGCTATTGAAGGTGGAGATTATGAGTTTAAGTCTCATTACTTTTTTGTTGATTTTAAACAGTTTTTAGGGGTCAAATTGAAAAGAATAGTAGAATCTATCACACTGACTGCAGCCTTAATAGATAGTATAGATATTTCAACACGTCCATGTGGATATTTAATTAAATATAAGTTGTCTACTACTATAAGAAATTGGGCGGTCCATTAATCTATAAATAACATAATTATCAATAAATTTGGTTTGTATCAGGAAGATTTGCAAGTGGACTCATTTGCTGCAGAGATCCAGATTCTTGGTCACATCAGGCACCGAAACATTGTGAGGCTAATTGGGTATTGCTCCAACAAGAGCATGAAGCTTTTGCTTTACAATTTTATATCAAATGGAAACCTCAGGCAGCTACTTGAAGGGAACAGGAACTTGGATTGGGAGACAAGGTACAAGATTGCAGTTGGGTCTGCACAGGGTCTTGCTTACCTCCACCAGGATTGTGTGCCGCCCATTCTTCATCGGGATGTTAAGTGTAATAACATACTTCTCAACTCCAAGTATGAGGCTTATTTGGCAGATTTTGGGTTGGCCAAGCTGATGAACTCGCCGAATTATCGCCATGCAATGTCAAGAGTTGCTGGATCTTATGGCTATATTGCTCCTGGTATGCTATAATCTACTGAATGCTGCTATATTCAATTTGGACAGATTTTACTTACCTCATTTCAGTATCAGCTTTTATGAAGTTTGGCCTCATCATTTTCTTTTTGATGGAGTATGTTGCTAATTTTTAATAAAGTTGGTGCCATAATCCATTTATCTAAAGCCTAAATATTTATCTTTGTTGTGAAATGGTCCATTTGAAACCAAACATGATACAACTAAGAGTCATAAACTTTCTAAACATCTTCTCCATGTGTTAGAATATGATTGGTGATTTTGCTTTGAATTTACAGAATACGGGTACACAATGAATATAACAGAGAAGAGTGACGTCTACAGCTATGGAGTGGTGTTGCTTGAGATCCTGAGCGGGCGAAGTGCAGTGGAGAGCCGAGCGGAGGGTGGGCTCCACATTGTGGAGTGGGTGAAGCGGAAGATGGGCAGCTTTGAGCCTGCTATGTCCATCCTCGACGCAAAGCTTCAGAGCTTACCTGACCAAATGGTGCAGGAGATGCTTCAAACCCTAGGGATTGCCATGTTCTGTGTCAACTCCTCACCTGCAGAGAGGCCCACGATGAAGGAGGTGGTGGCGCTGCTGATGGAGGTGAAGAGTTCTCCTGAGGAATGGGGGAAAACTTCTCAACCTCTAATAAAGCAACAGCAGCAGCCCTCAATGACTCATCATCAGACGTGAATGAAGTTTCGATCTTTGTGGGTTCATGCTGTTGTTTTTCTAGTTAGTTGAATTTAGAGACATGAACATGACGATGGGTGGCAGTTGATTGTTGTTGTTCTTGTTTTAGTTTCTGTGAGGTGGAGTAGGTTTAGGGTTTAGACTGAGAAGAGAGGTTCATTCTGTGAAGAGGATTTCAATATGTTTGTGGCCAACTAATCATCTGTACAGTTAGTGAAATTGTTGGGAAAAGAGAAAAAATGTTTTTTTTTTTTGAAATTTTTTTTGTCATGAACATACAGTTAGTCCACCCAGAAAAGAACAAAAAAAGTCAAACTTACTCCACAACTCTCTTTATCCCTAACCCAACCCTAACAACCCCATCCATTGACCCTTTTTGCTTATATAAATATGTCACACCTCTCCATCTCAAATCACTCGCTCGTTTCTTCTCCAACCTGCAGAAATGGCGGTGAAGCTCGTCTTAGCTAATTACACGTCACTGAGCACTCCTCAACTCGGGTTTGCAGCAATGACGCTTCTGATGTGTGCATTGGCCCTCCTCATGTGTGCCTCTCATTCAAGGAGGAGGAGGCGGCAGTGGAATGAATGCTACGGCTTCTTCGACGAAGAAGATCTTGTCACTGTGATTGAGCACCATCACGAGGCGGCCATTTTCGGACCTCATATATCTGAAAGAGAGGTTGAAGAAGAAGAAGAAGAAGAAGAAGAAGAAGAGGGAGAGGGTGTTTGGCAGAAGAACATTCTCATGGGGGGCAAGTGTCAGCTTCCAGATTTTTCCGGAGTCATAATCTACGATGCGGATGGGAACATGGTCGCGCCTCACAAGACACCGAGGTTGACATGGAAGTAAAACAATAGTTGATAATTTTATTCTCAGATGGAGATTATCAGTGTCTTCGTTAAATTATATATATATAGTTATGTTTAGTATTATCATTTTCTTTTGAAAAGTAAAAATATAATCCTCAACAAGAGTAATATATATATATATATATGTTGAACGTCAGAAGAAGAGAAACCAAGTACTCAATTGAGCATTCACCGCCAAAGATTTTCTGGGGTGCACCTATAATATCTTGTATCTTGTGTCCCAAGCCTCTTTTCTTTCTTCATCGTACAACCTGAAACAACTCTTTGCAGGATCAAACCATAATGTTTTGATGATGCATATTATGTGATAACTTTTTTTTTCTGTATTTCCGACAACTGTTTCCTCTGTAAAGTCATGTCTTTTTTTGCTCCGGAGAACATAAAACCTGCTAGAGAAAGAAAAAAGGTAAAAAAACAGTAAGTAGAGCTTCATCATAGAAATCAAATTTTCTGTTGGTAGAGATGGTAAAGAACGAACCTTAATTTGAGGGTCGGACACCATTTTCTGAAGAACTTGCAGATTTTCTGTAATTAAAGGAGTTTTCCAACCACCCTGCAGCTTTGGCCTTCTCAACACAACTCGAAAACTGTTTCTCAGCATCAGGGACATCCAAAGCAAGATCATCGAGGCACTCAGCCACCCTCCCGAACCCTTTCATCATCTGATTCGTGGTGATGAGGCAAGAATCGAAGCACCTTCCAAGCAAATTCCACATCCTCTCACTCCTTTTCTCTATCACAATCACAATCCCCTTCTTCACCACCTCGTGGTGGAAAAATGGCATCCCTAGCTCCTTTATGCACCGATACGCCTCCCTTATTTCACCTCCCGACTCAAACTCCTCAAGAAGACGGATAATCTTTTCCTTAACATCCTCAACGGCCCAACCAGGACTATTGTTGCCTCCTCCTCCCCAACACCTCAGGATCCTTTCCCCTGAGAGTGGGGCGTTGAGCAATGACTTTGCCATTTGGAGCACTTTGGTCCCAACTGGGTCTGGGCCCGGACTGGGTCCAGAGACAAAGCACCGGGCCCTAATATCCTCCAAGTGTTGTGGAGCTATTGCCTCGTCAACCACGGCTCGGGCTAGGAACAAGGCTAGGTCCTCCACAACAATCAGGTTGTCTAAAGAAGTGTCTTCAGCAGCTTCAATCAAGAAACAGAACCCGGTAATGACATCTTCTGAAGGGAAACAGAGAGATGATATAAGAACAGAAGCCATTTCCTTCTCTCGGTTCTTGCGGTCCATTGCAAGGGTTATCAGTCTCTTGAGGAAGATGGGATTGAGCTGAGCTGAGTAAGCAGGGTTCTCTGTCTCCAGGCAGCTGATTACTTCCGAAATATCGCCGTTCAAAAAATACTCTTGCACTATAGACTGTGCCTTGGCTTTGAAAGCTTTGGCCATGGTTTCAGTTATCAAGACCTTCTCTGGCTCCAAGGGCTTCAAGATAGAAGCACTTAACCATCCCTCTGAAGCAGCTTTAGCAATCAAAGATTGCAGTTTTTTGCGTGCATTTGGTACATCGAGTGACAGATCATCCACGCTATCGATCATTCGAGAAAACCCTTTTGATATTTGAGTCGAATTGATCAAACCCTCCTCGAAGACTTGTTTTAGTAAGTCGAGAAGCAGTTCTTCAGCTTGTGGCTTCTCCATTGCTATAACCAATGCCCTCTTCACAATCTCATGGTGGAAAAATGGCACTTTTAAATCCTTCATACACCTAAAAGCCTCTTTCTTGTCACCACCCATTACATACTCATTGAGTAAATTGACAATCTTATCCTTTAAATTCTCCACAGACTTGCTCTTGCTTGCCCAACGCCGCTCTATGACTTCTGCATGATGAGGAGCACTTAAATGACCTTTTTGAGCTTTTTCCAAAACCTCGAAGCCCTTTGAGTCATCTGATAACACATCCATCTGCTCTGTTAGAAAAGCTGGCGGCAGAATCTCATCTACCACTGCACGAGCTATGAACAGTGATAGAATATCAACTGTGTCTGGAGTGTCAACGATTAAGTCATCAGCAGATTCTAGTAATTTTCTGAAACCTTTGCGAACTTGTGGAGGGTTGATTATATCAGCATAAAGAGCAGATAGAAGGACTGCAGCCATCTCTTTTTCATTGTCAGGTCTGTCCATGGCAATGGTGATGAGCTTCTTAACAAAATAGAAGCTATAATTTGGCCCGAGTTCCCTTAGTTCATCTGCAACAGAGGTTATGTCATTGGTACTAAAGTACTCCTCGATTATTATTGTAGCCTTTTTCTTGTACTCATCCAAATCATGTTTTGCTGGTTTGGAATTTAGATTTTCAGGTTCCTGCATGCAAATATAGCTTTTGTTTATTTCCTTTTGAGTAAGTAATATGGAATTAAAAAATGAGTACCCAGAAATAAGTGATGGAAACATAGTCATGCAAGCGAATTTTACCCTACTGCTATCGTAATTTGGATCATTAGGGTCCAGACCATAATTGTCTTCGGTATCAAGCAACCCACCCCAAGTACCTTTCCCTCCAGCACCTCCTGCAGTTAGTGTTTCTTGATAAGAAGCTGTGAATTTTTTAAAAGGGTGAAGAAAGATCAATGTTCTATTGTAAAGTTCATACTTGTCACAAGAATTCTTATCCTCTTTGAGTAATCTCTTTAAGCAGAATTATAATCTTTCGTTAACGAGTTTAAAAATAGATGAAAAAGTGTAGCACGTATTTAGTGTAAACACTTAAACTTGTGGCACGATGATTTCCTAGAAAATTTAGAAATAACAACAGATGAAAAAGTGTGGCATGTAGTCAGTGTAAACACTTAAACTTGTGGCACGATCATTTCCTAGAAAATTTAGAAATTAGTTGGAGCAATTCACACTCTTGAGGTGCAGATCATTTTGGCCATCGACCAATATGTTTATTATATAAAAGAAGTCATCAAGAATTTAACGTGAGTACACTACTGCCGTAACAAATCCATACTTCACAATACCTTTCTTAGGGCGCCCATCTATGGGAGAATTTGAACGGCGTTCGCTCTTAACAAGATTTCCTTTAACTCTGCATTGCAGCCTCGGGGACTGGGGCGAACTCAGGGACCTAGGAGACTTTGGAGAACTCATTGTTGTGAGATCTTCAGTGGGGAAATGGAGAAGCAATCTGTCACTCTCTGAATCAAATTTTGTTAGTTATGAGCCATCTTATAATACTTCCAAACTCTTGATTTATAATAAGCAAAGCAAAATATACTGACAGAAGAGGAGCGCCATAATGCTCACCAATTAAGAGGATATGATCAACTAAAACCCGAAATTAAAAAGGCAGCGCAATCCCCGTATGTCTCCATCTTGCCCTTGGATTCGGTTCATTTCCCCCATCAATTAAGAAGCCCCCTTTCCTCTTTGCTCAAGATACTGGATTCAAGATCCTGCAAAATAACCTTTTTCTGCTGAGGAACCAGAACTTGATTCAATTAATAATTCTTTAAAATAGTACATTAAATACGATTATCATAATGAAATCAGCAATGCACGAAAAAATACATCAATTCCAATACAACCATGAGTATTAAGATCGTGATACAAAAGTGGACCAGAAATTCTACGAGACTTGGGAATTTCAATAAAATGCAGAGATTTTGAGGACTAGACGCGGCCTAAATCATAAAAGCGTGCCGCAACAGAATCCAAAGTTAAAAGATTTGAGATCGAGACATGAACAGGATCGAAAAACGAAGACATCATACCTTGAGAGAAAATCGAAGTATAAAAAATGGATCGTTAATCAAACCCAGTCTCTGAAAAGAAACTGGGCGACTAAAAAACTAGAGAGAAAGGAGGATACGAGAATTGCCCTAAACACAGTGCGTGTCTCTTGAGGTTGAATTGAAGATGGAGGAAAATGATATCGTTGAAACAGTAATATTGGGAACAGTTGCGAGATAGCCGTTTAGTCGGTTCTTCTGGCATGCGACGTGTGGAGGAAGAGGATCTTCTTCCTCACCTCCGGAAATTGCGGCGGGTATGGTTGGAAACTTGGAACGAAGCCAAACCCACCTTTTTATGGGCCGACTCGGGACACTTAGGGCCCAGAGGCCATCTTGTTGCCGATGAGTGCGATTCGGCCATGCAAGAAATTACTGGTAAAAAAAATGTTTGCATCGGTGCACCCTGAACTATACACTTGAGAAAAATGCACCCCAAACTCTTTTTGGCAGCCACGTTGGCTCTAAAGTCTGAATGAGTGGGAGGTAGCTTAGCACAGAGCTAGCTAACACCTCATCGACCTGAGATATGCAATGAATCTACATTATCCACAGCATTGAAATATAATCCAGGCAAAAGGAGAACGCACTTAGACCTGAAGTTTACGTGTCTAAACTAAATTCCTTCATTATAAAAGCAATATACACATAAGACGTTAAGAAAAATCTTGGGAAATTACATAGAAAGTTACAAGAAATCATGGATCCAAATGGTACGCTATCAACCCTCACCATCATACAAAAAGTAATTCCAATCAATTGTTGGCAATCAAGCAAATTCATCATAGCTTTATCCCGTTCATCATCAAGCTCACTATCAATCACCGATATAGTTCCCAATCTCGTTCATAGAATGGTTGCTACTCCTTTGATTTCTTAAGTCGAGCCTCAAATCCTCCTTCAGCTCGTTTCACAAGATCGTATGAAACGTGGGTACCCAAGATCTTGTCCCAAATGGAGAAGAAGGGCTGTGAATAATTGTACTTTGTACCTTGAAGCTGATGGTGTATGTCATGGTAAGCAGTGTTGTTGTTGAAGAAGAGGTGGAATATATTCCATGGAAGCCAAAGCCCACAATGATCGTCCACTGTTTTGATCACCGCAAAGCAGAAGAAGTATATAGATGTTCTGGCTGTCATTCCAGAGATGAGGAATGAGAGGGCCCCACCAAACGTGTCAAGGAGAAGTCCCTCGAGTGGATGGTTGTAGAGAGCACCAATTGCGTAAGGAACAACGAGTCTGTGGTGTTGGGAGTGGATGTGGCGGTACAAGAACTTGTTCTGGTGCATGTAGCGGTGCACGAAATACTGCCATGTATCCATCACTAGCATTGCAATGATAAACTGCACAATAAGGATTGGAAGAGAGGGCTGATTTGTAGACCCAGATAGGTTTGCTTTCGAGGTCACCTGTGGCCATGCATAGAGTAGTTTGAATTAAGCATTTTGCAAAAGAAATTCAAAGAATGATTGTGCAACTCTAGCAAAGCCTTTTCCCACACAATATTATTGAATGAAGTAGATATGGAAGTGAAGTCTAACAAAAGTACTATCAAAGCTTACATGTTATAACATTTTTCTGTAAAAAAATAACAAACAAACTTTGGACTTGCTATGGATCAAAATGTTATACTATGGAATCTAGAGTGTTGATACCTTAGTACGTGTTTTTAATGGGTAAACCGAAGATGATAGAACAAATGCTACAGATTCTTATTTGACTATATATAATTCAGCTGAAACCATGCAGCAACTTGATTGTCAATGCAATCACCATCTGCATCTTTTCTATGTACCAACTTTTATAAATCAGATCAAGATATTGAACAAAAAACAAATTCCTACAGCATGAAATGAAAAGTGAAAACTTCCTGAAATAGCGAATTTCAGCAGCTAAAGCTTTAAGGCAAAGCAGTGTTTCTGCAATTGAGGCTTTAAAATGAGTAAAAAAAAAACTCCCAATCAGAGAAAACACAAGACGCTGACCATAAAAAGTGCCTGAGCAACTGTGGCTTGAACGAGCTGTTGAAGTAGAACACCCTTCACAACCATTACGAGTGGCACGGAGTTCTTCTCTTCCTCCTCCTTTCTAGTATGTAATCTATAGTTGTCCATAGGGGGCAGAAGCTGATAAAAACCAGCGTAAATCCAGTACACCACTATTGGTGCAAAAGTGCCCATTGCTTCATCACTAACATAACCTTCCCAGAAAACCATCATTTTCAGTTCAAGTTGACACTGATTCACTTTGCCTCCGGAAAATACCCCAAATTTGTAAAGTGGCCCCAAACACTTCAAATTCTAGAATCCAATTAACAGTTCATTTCCTGCAAAGAGCCTAAACATCAATTATTACAGCCTGAGAATTTGATATTACGTTTCTCAATTTGCATCCTAAACCTCTCTGGTGCTAAAACTTCCGTTGTGCCCAAATCCAATGCCAAATTTACCAACGGTCCATCAATCAATAACAAAATCCTCAAGATTCAGAAAACAAGTTCGTAGCCAATCATAATTTCTTACTGTATACACCGTTATGTTGGATTCAGATATCAAATCAAGTGAATCCCGAAGCTTAAACAGAGAAGTACCGACACCAAGCGATCTCGCCAAGCCTGACAGTTCCGCCGACAAAATGGCCGCCAATGCGAAGCTTCAGGATGAAAACTTCTCTCTGGGAACGGCGATGAGCTGTACCACTCTCTATGGTGTGAGAGAAGACTTGGACAGTTACCTTCTCACAGATCTAGTAGAAGAAGACGTGTGAGGTAGAGAGAGCCACCAGCTGCTTTTCCGATTACAGAGAGAGAAGATGGGCAGATCTATGGAAAGAGTTCTCCCCTCCTTGGCTGTAGTATTGAAAACCAGACGAAGAAAAGGAAAGAGGCATTCCATTACAGTAAGGGAAAGGAAATAGAACCAATCGATAACTAGAAATCGACGGTCCCGTGAGTTACACACGCGGATGGAAGACATTCTATGTATTGGTGGGTCGAACAAGTCAGAGAGGCCGATCATGTCAATCTGACTCAATCTTACTTTTTCTAACAAGTTATTCTGACATACGGGTTGATCCATCAATCCGCGAGTCAGGCTTGGATCAAAGAATCCATGACACGACTAATGAGTTAACTCATGACCCGTTTTCACACCCCTACGTTGTGGGCTCCGTATACATATGGGCACGTTTGGATGCTTGCCCACATGTGGCTAGGATTTTTTTAGAATAAGCGTTCCCTTTTGAAATTTCAAAAAATATAAATTAATAATAATAATAATAATAAATTAGGTGAAAAAACCGTTTAAAAAATTTAAAATTAAAATAGTCTTATATTATTATTTTTAAAAGGGAAAAGTCTGAAAATAATTCATCATGTTTGCACAAAATGGTTTTCGGTGCAACTTGTTTTTTAGTGATGGTTAATGGTTTAATACGTTTGGAAATTATGTTAATTGGTACCTCCGTTACTTTTCTGTTAAAAAGTTTCGTTAAATATTTGCAAAATTAACCAAATATTTTTCTAAATGTTACAATTACACCCTAAAAACTTACACTAATGTTTCAAACAAGTTCCGACTCGATTCGGGCCACACCGGGGGTCCCCTAGCCAGGGTCCGAACCCTGATCACGTCACCCAACCCTGGAGACCTGATCTGGGCTCGGACCCAGACCATAGGACGCCCGATTGGGTCTCAATTGGAGCCCCAATCAGGGGTCCTATGGCCTGGCTCCTAACCCAGACCAGGTCGCCCAACCATGGGTACATGGTCTTGGTTCGAACCCATACCAAGTCCTCAGGATTGAGTGACCTAGTCTGGGTTCAGACCCTGGTTAGGGGACCCCCTGTGTAGCTCGAATCGAGTCGGGACTTATTTGAAACATTAGTGTAAGTTTGTAGAGTTTAATTGTAACATTTAAAAAAATAGTTGGTTAATTTTGTAAATATAAAAAATATTTAACGGAATTTTTTAACAGAAAAGTAACGGAGGTACCAATTACCATCATTTTCAAACATGTTGGACCAAAAATAATCGTTTGGGTTGAAAAATCATTTTCGTCAAACATGTTATACCATTTTCAGAATTTTCCATTTTAAAAAACTTGTAAATGATTTTTATATAAAATATTTGATTTCACCTCTATTGAATCTAACACAGTAACACCATTATCATCATTAACAATTAAAATATTAATTCTTATGGCAGCCAGAATAGACCGAATGAGTGTATTGACAAAATTGTAGGACTAAGTCTACTATCTGTGTGAGTTTGAGGAAACAATTGTAAATAATCCCTCACCTTCAGTTAATACTTTCAGTGTCGGATCGATGTTCTGTCGCCAAACATAAAAAAGATCGTCCCCGTGCCGCGGGTTCATATTTAGGGTGTTTCCGTAATGGAACGGAGCAAATCCGAAGAGTCTCGTGCCGACGAGAATTTACAGTCTCTGCGATTCTGCTGAAATCACGACATCAGTTTCAGCTATACCGGCCACTCCTATCCGTTCGGTTGTCCTCCTCCGAATCCCCCTATTCGAGGTTATGTTCTACTGTTATATAGCATATTCAATTTGAAGAAGTCGAATCTGCGAAGAGAATCGCACAATAAGTGAGCCAAAATTAACGCAAAGTGAAGAAAGAAGAAGATGGAGCTGAGCTTCACCTTCTCGTCCCGCCGTTCCTTCGCTTGAATTCATGGCCTCCTCCCAACATCGCTGCGTTTTCGGTACTCTCTCTCTCTGGTTTGCGCTCAAGTGTTTACTGGATTGATTCCGACGAATGAACGACACAATTGTTTGATCTCTTCCAACTTCAGCCGTTCTTGATTCCCTTAACAATGCAAAGTGTGGAAGTTACATTCTTGACATTATTCAGATGGGGTTTTACCTCAAATTTTGAATGTTTGCTGGTTTTGGATGCGGTTCGATTAGTGGCCTTCAATTGTAAGATTGTTGTTTCTGTGGTTTCAGTTGGAAATATTCCATATGATGTCACGGAGGACCAGCTTAAAGAGGTCTGTCGAGAGGTTGGTCCAGTTGTACATTTCAGGTTAGTCTAGCTAGTTTGCTGATTTCCTCAAATAATGAATACATGCCATTTTACTCTTTTTTTATTAAACAAAATGTCATTTAATTGTTTCAAGTGCATTTACATAGATTACTCTTGTTGAGCAAGTTAATCTGGAAATCTATCTTTTTCATGAAAGTAGTTTATACTGATGTGAAGTGCAACTTAGAGATAATATTTCTTTGCTGTTAAGTTGTGGAGAAATAATATGGAATAAATGTTACCTGCACATGCTTGCCCGGTGATTGAGTATCTCATTATGCTATTTGTTTCACTTTCTGCTTCAATGGACTTATAGGTGAATTGGCAATGCTCTCTTGAATGAAGTCTAGACTAGTAGTTTTTACGTTGTACTTCACTACTTCTTTGGTGAGAATGGATGATGATTCTTGCTGTATTGGTTCTTTGGTGAGAATGGATGATGATTCTTGCTGTATTGGTTCGCCTTCAGTGTATCATAGCCGAAAAATGCTTTGGCTTCCAATTACTGGTTTCCTAACTAGAATTTGAAATTGAAGAAAAATTGTGTTGAAGCTGTTGGTAAAGAGACAAGATGAGACTCATAGTCTTATAAAGTTCAGTTTTTTGTTTTGTTTTTTTGTGTGTGTGTGAGTTCATGATGAACAATTAAGTCCCACCAAGTCCAGTTTCATGCCAAAACTGCGGTTAGAAAAGCCACTGCTACATGCTGCATACAAGGAAACACAAATTTAAAACTGTGTTTTTTTCACATGCTTTTCAGGTTGGTCACTGACAAAGAGACTGGGAGACCAAAAGGTTATGGTTTCTGTGAGTACATAGATGAGGAAACGGCACTGAGTGCCCGCCGTAATCTTCAAGGTTATGAGATTAACGGAAGGCAGTTACGGGTTGATTTTGCAGAAAACGATAAAAGCTCTGATAGAAGTAGAGACCCGGTAAAAATTATAGAATTAAAGCTTCTTGTTTAGGTTTATTGTCTAAGCAATATTAGTTGTTTCATTTTACTATTACATCATAGCTGATACTATATTAAATCGATATGCAGTGCACTTATAATATATAGTAAACAAAATAAAATAAATTATATATATTATATAACATGCATTGATAGGTATTACGTATACTATACACAGACTCTGCTTGCTAAAACAGTTAAAATCAAATCCTAGTTAAGAATTAGCTAAAGCTCATCCGATACAATTCTTAAATGTTAGTTTCCTGAACACTAATTGAATTATGTTAATGTACTCTCCCCTAATGAGCTTTAAGCACTTCATAGAGGCCAAAATAATACAAAAAGTCCACCCGTAGTCTTATTAAGAAAAGCCAATAGAAGAAAATAATGATTTTACCAATGACATGATCTTGCTTATGTTCATCAGCACTAGCGATTTGGTAGCATATTTGTAGTCATCGCTCTATATCTGTGAGGCTTTTATGCATTTGAGGATGATAGATAGGATCATAGGAAGCATAGAGTTCTTGAAAGAGCGGATACATCCACACATAAGACATTTTCCTGTGAATCACTGAAGTTAATGTTGCTTAAGATCAGCTAGTATTCTTCTCTTTCAACTTGACAATTTTTTCTCTCTTCTGAATGTCTATTTCAGGGACGTGGTGGACCTGGCTTGGCTCCAAACCCGGGTCAGTTTCATTTTAAAAATACTACTATTTTAGGCCTTGTAGTGGTTTTACTTTCTTCAGTCTAAACTATTTTCATTTACACGCTAGATATGCAGAAACAACAAGGAGGTCCTTCAGCTCATGGGGAACCTTCCCACCAGCATCAGCCGATTGGCCATCAAATAGCTCTAACTGCAGCCACTGCCATGGCTGGAGTTCTTATTAGTCCATCAAATGTTAATGGTGTTCAGAATCATTCTGCTTTGGTTAATGATCCTCTCACTCTTCACCTTGCCAAATTATCTCGGAGCCAATTTAACGACATTCTATCTGAGCTAAAAGTAAAGTTTTTTTTGTTTAATGAAATTCTCATTGGTCCTCTGACTATATTTTTAATAGTTAGCTACTTAATAAATGTCTTACAGGCACTGGCAATACGTGACAAGGAATCAGCACGGCAGCTGCTTCTTGCTAGACCAGAGCTGTCCAGAGCCCTTTTTCAGGTACTTTAGGTTGAAAACAGAATTCATCATTTTAAATCAACCAAGGTCATCAATCACATTGTAATATGTAGATCACCAAGGTCTTCAGTTGTATTCTTAATGATATTCTCTCTCTGCAGGCAGAAATAATGCTAGATTTGGTTACCCCTCAAGTGGTTAGTTAGTTCAATACGTTGCGAATTTCTTGATTTTAATCATTATTTTTATCATGTTTTACTGTCTTGAATCTCTTTGTTAGAAGAAAAAATTTGATTTTGTGAATGTGCAGATGCAGATGCTAAATATTAAGCAGAATCCTGCTCAGCCACCAAAGCCTCCACTTACTGATAGTCCCTCTTTGTCGGGACTGCCCCCAGTTTCTAGGGCAGCTCAAAAGCCGATTTCTGGACCCATACAAGCCTCTGTTGTACAGCCTCAAGTTCCCATTCCACAACAACACAACACCTTTCGTCCAGTCTCTTTAAGTAATAATACACAAGTCAGAGCACATAACTCCTTGCTAAGTTCGTCTATCCCAAACAAAAAGCAAACACCTTCACTTCAGGACCCAAGGAAGGCTGTTACTGCTGCTGTATTGCCACCTGTAGCTGCTTCACCTCTTCCTTCAACATCAGAGCCCACTTTTCAGGTAGGGTCAAGAATTGCTCGTGAAGGGCCTTCCGTTAATCCTCCAAGCGATCAATACCGTGCTTCTAAGCTGATGAGACTAGAAGATGGATCGAAACTTGCCCAGGTGGGCCCAGGCCCGGCATCGGTCAAGCCGAATCCTATAGCCGAAGGACAGTACTTTGAGAAACAACAGACTCCTCAGGCATGTATTTGCTGCAAACAAATAACCTCTTACAGTAGTAGTAACCATACAATTTCTTGAAATAGTAACATATGTTCGTTTTTTTCAAGTCTGCCTTTTTATTTTGTGTTTTGTGCAGTCTCAGCTTCCAGCAGATGTGGAATCTGTGTTATTGCAACAAGTGATGACATTAACGCCTGAGCAGATAAGTTCGTTGCCACCTGAGCAGCAGCAGCAAGTACTTCAGCTACAACAAATGCTCAGGTGAGATCAGCACTAGCCTTTGTAGAGTCTGTACTTATTTGGATTTCATGTTGAGTAATTGCAGTTTGTGTAACGATAATTAGTATTTCTTCTTCTTAGAAAGTTGTAATTTTTGCCAATTCGATCGATCGATACTAATAACGGCACCTGTGTAATCCCCGACCGAACGGAATAAGGATGAAGCTGAAAATTTGTTTCTTCAATTCACTCTTGCATGGCATGTTGTTTCTCAATCTAACCTCTCTTTTCTGCAACATGACTGAATAGTTAAATGAAGCAAACTGGAATCGAATCATTTTAAGCTGTTTCGTCGGAAAATAGTACTCCCTGTCGGAAGATAGTCTATGATACAGTAGACGATCGAGTTCCCGTTTTTGTGGGTCGTCATAACATTGAGAAATTTACAAAGATATTAATTTAGAAGATTCTTTGACGGTTAGAAGATTCCCTTTGACAGTTACTAGACCGGACAACACTTTGAGCCGCTCATAGCATTCTTCTTCTCAGTTTCAGCAAATAGGAACTTCTTCTCCCACACACCACTGCATTTTCTCTTCCCGATGCCATCATTTCATTACTAATTATACTAGTGATCTCGAAAGGATACTGAACGTATATATATAGTAAGATAGATGTGAAATGAAATTACAAAAATTGTGTTGAACCCCAATAACAACCCAAACATCGTGATTCCCAATCAATTAATCATTCTCCTAACTTCATCACCAACTTAGCTTACTTACTTAAGGAGAAGGTACATGGTAGTATTTTCCCTTACAAACACATTTGTAGATTACAGGACAAGACTCAATGGAACATTTGAAGCTCACCATCACTCTCTTGCACGGTATGCATGGACCGCATGCATGGGAGCAATCTGGCAGGTTCGAACCTGTCGGGTAAAGCTTCATTCCAAACCTAGAAGCTTCGTCGTCATCGGAGAACGTCGACACAAGAACCTTCATGTACCTGCGTGTCGGGTGAACTTGTTCTTCGCAACTTGCTGGAAGAAAATACAGATTATATATAAATACCATAACACGTACTACATATATGTATTGAAAATTAATGCATGGTTTACTGTCTTACCACTGATGATGACCATCAACAAAATCACAAGGACAACCTGCGGTTTGTTCTGATCAGCTCCAGACAACAAGAAGCTCATTTTTGTAAAGAGAGGAAGATATAGAGCTGGGATGACAAAGTTGCAGGGTATGTATATACGTTTGAATTATGTAAATAGTAAGAGAAAGAGGTGGATAGTTTCAGGTGATCGAAGATGTATATATATATAAAGGAGTTAGGGTTTCTACAGTTGATGAAGTTACCATAATCAATGCTGGAGCAGTGGAGAGGGAATGGAAAGATCACATGATCCACGGCCCAATCTCTTATACCCTTTTCATGTATATTCCATTATTGTATCTATTCACTATCGTCGTAGCTCATCCACCTCACAGACATATCTGATCACTGCACTTCTGAAAGCAGCGCAGCAGCCATGAATGGTGCAACTTTAACTTGGGGAGAGAGAGAGAGAGAGATGGGGAGAAGACAAGGTAGATCACGTGGGCACACTAAATTCTATAGTAGTACGCACCCTTTTCCTATATACAGTTACTTGTAGAGTATAGAGTGATATTCTTCATTCTATGGTCTCTGCAATTATGCATATGCAATGCAAGAAGCGTGACCTAATGTCTTCCCATTTAATGAAGTACGATCTTCTTCATTATAATGACTGCCAACTTCCATAAGTCATGATGATATATCGATTGGATATGATCGAATCAGATGCATGCACGTGCGCATGGAATCTTCTTATATATGGAGATATGGATGAAGAAGGTTATTCACATAAAATTTTGACCAATCACACCGTCATAATTTAATTATTGCAGGACATTAAAATTGAAGAAAATTTATATGAATAATTTACCATTTAAATTAGATTAGTTTTTTATCCTAAGAAATAACACTAAATAAATAAATTTATTAAATAAAGGAAAAAATCCCCAAAACTTTAATATATACGCTTAAAAAAAACATAAAGGTTTTTTAAACAGATAAACCTCAAAGGGTTAGTCTGTATTAAAACAAATGTGTATTTTTGTTTTTGTAATTTTTTTTTCTGTATGAAGATGATTTCAAATATTTTTCAGGAATTTTTAGTCGTAATTTCATTTTTTTTTTGTTATTTTTAAAATAAAAGAAAAAATATATAGCGTAAGTATAAAATGAAAATAATCATAAAACAATATCATTTTTAAAATGTAATAAATAGTATATAAATATTACATGTTCATTTTTCTTTAAAAATTAAAAGAATGATTTCGTATTGCTTCTTGCCTTCTTAGACAATATATCAAGTCCACCCGTTACAGAGTTTGGGGCCCATGTGTGGGATGTGGCTTCTCTCGATAGTAAAAAGGAGTTAACAAAATTAATTTCGTCTCCTATCCCGGTAATTATGGGCTCATATTTTTTACATTTCTACATGTGAGCTGAGCTCATAAGGGTTATATTTTTTCAGTTCAAATTTGAATTTTTTAATTAAAAGATGGTTATTTTTCATATAAATCCTAATTATTTTCCTAATGTTAAACTAATTCTATGATTTTTTCAAAGGCGAGGGACATATGAAAATTGAAAAGTGGAGGAAAATTTATAAGGAATAGCATAGAAAGAGTTCAAGGATCGCCATACACGAGATTTAACTTGGATATGGATCAGAAAGAATCAAATGACTTGTCTAACATCGAAACACTACGGGAGGAAGGTCCAATACCAACCAAAAAAGGTATTTTTAACGGCTGGATTTTTCAGCCGTTAATTTATCATGGCTCACATGAATTTGAGCTGCAACATTAAGCGTCAGGAAAATTATCACGGCTCAATTCGAAATGAGCCGTGATAATTCCCGACCTAAACTCAAAAGTGCCGCCATAATAATTATGGCGACACTTTTGAGTTAAGCCGCGAATAAGTTTTTTATTTTATTTATGACCGCTCAATAATATTTATATTAAAAAAAATATTTCTTATTTTTTTATTATGGTCTTCTTCTTTCTCTAGAAGGTGGTCGTGAAGAATGGAGAGGAGTAAGCGTCGGCGAGGATGTGAGTCACAGGGATGGGGTTGCTCGTCGACAACCATGTCGGGAGGAAGTCCCGCGTAAACTCCGGCGACCGCACGAAGGTGGTGTCATCTTAAGTTCAAGTGCTTCGGTAGTGGATGAGGGTAGCTTCTGCTCCGTTGGACAGCTTCTGAACTGCCACTCCTTCGGCTCCAGCTCCGTCGGACAATTTCTTCGTCCTCCACTCCTTCTGAACCGCCACTTCGTCGGACAGTTTCTTCGGCTCCAGCTCCTGTCGAGGCCAAGGCCTTGGCTACTTTCTTCAACTTTCTCATGTTTAGCAGCACGATCGGGTCCTCCATCGGAGTCACGACACTTGTGTGGGTGAATATGAACAAGGCTTGGTACTTGGTTTCTTCATTTCAACCATCGCTGCATTCATTGGGTAATGGGTATATCCTCTTAGCAGTAGGGAACGTGGGAAAGGATTGGGCAGTGGGAAAGGTTGGATAGTGGAAACTTTAATTGAGTGGGAAAGGATTGGGCAGTGGGAAAGTGGAGAAACTGGGCATGAAGACAAACTGGGCGGGAAAGTGAAAACTTTTAAAAATTGTATTATTTTTCACGGCTCAATAGCGAAAAAAAAATATATTAAGTATAAAAATTTTCCCATTTGTCACGGCTCAAACCAAATGAGCCGTGATAATACTTTTTTTTTAAAATTTTGCCCATTTATCACGGCTCAAAACCAAATGAGCCGTGACAATACTTTTTTAAAAAACAATTTGCCCATTTATAACGACTCATTTGGTTTTGAACCGTGATAAATGGGCAAAATAAAAAAAAGGTATTATCACGGCTCATTTGGGTTTGAGCCGTGAATAAAGGCAACGACTGAGTACATTGAGCCGTAAAAACACTTAATAACGTCTCAATGTTATTTGAGCCGTTATTCTCAATTTAATTTAATTTTCCACGGCTCAATATACATTGAGCCGTGAAGTTTAGCCGGTATATGCACCCTCTCCCGTAGTGAAAAGGCACATTTGTCTAACATCGAAAAAGCACCTACTGAGCAAGGAAACCAAGGTGAGTTAACTAACATCAATTTAGATGTTATTAGTCATATGTAATTGGATTGGTCGTGTTTATAGCAGATTAATTATGAATCAAATACAACTATCAACAAATATGGTTCCAGAAACAACCCACATGAGATCCATAGTGTGAAACATTAGAAGATTTGGCAATCTGGAAGATGTCAATGCGGTTAAGCACCTTATCCGGACTCACAAGCCTACGGTGTTGATCCTAATTGATACTAGACTTAGTGGTCAAAGGATGGTTGACCAAGCAGATAAATTACATTTCAACAAGTTTCTAGGGGTGGAAGCTGGAGATTTGAAAGGAGGAATTCTATTTCCGTGGAATGATCATGAGACTAATATTACAAAGATGGCTTCTACAGAGCAAGAACTCCATTTCAAAATCCAGGTTATCCCTTCAACCCGTGTTTGGTTCATGTCTGCGATCTATGCTAGCCCTAAATTAAATGAAAGATTACTATTGTGGGATAATCTTAAATAAGTTGCATCTACTATATTTAGTCTTTGGTTAGTTGTAAGTGACTTTAATGATGTCACAAATAGTTCTGAAAAATGGGGGGGGGGGGGGGGGGGGATATTGTGTGCATGAATATGATGTATCTTTTTAATGACATGATTAGTGATTGTAATTTGATTGACTTAGGTTTTAGGGGGCCTAAGTTTACTTGGGTTAATATGTAGAACTCTGATAGATTAATCCAAGAGACACTTGATAGGATGCTTGGTAACTTGGAGTGGAAACTTTGTTTTCCTAATGCGTCTATCACTCACCTAACGAGAACACATTCAAACCATTGTCCACTTCTCCTTAAAAGTGGAGGGGAAAATGAGAATAGACACTTTAGACCTTTTAGGATGGAACCTATGTGGCTGGATCACCAGGGGTTTGAGAACCTTGTCAAAGAAACTTGGAATGAGTGTAGCAATATGATGATTACCCCTACCATTAGCATTTTCCCTCGGAAAGCCATATCTTGGAATAGAGAGGTTTTTGGTTATGTTTTTTTTATAAAAAAAGATAAGGTTTTGAGGAAGATCTTGGGAGCACAAAGATGTATTGCTAATACACCAAACAATTTCATCATTTCCATGGAAAAGAATCTTCAGAGGGAGCTTTCAGAGATTCTTGACCAGGAGGAAAAAATTTGGGCAACCAAGTCTCGAACCAAGTGGATTAGTGATGGGGACAGAAATACATAATTTTACCATGTTTCTATTCTGGTTAAAAGAAGAAGGAATAAGATTTTGACTATTAAAGACTCGGTTGAGAATTGAGTTTTTGATGGAAAACTTGTTTAGAAGGAACTTTAAAATTTCTTTTCAAATCTGTTCACAACCTCCAAGGTCACATCTTCCATTTTTTATGCTAGCCCCGATAACTGGAGAACTTTCTTAACTGATTTCCAAGTTCGTCATTTAAACATTTCTATCAATTTGGAAAAATTTAGGAAAGCTACTTGGGATCTTAAACATTTTAAAGCACCCGGTCTGGATGGTCTTCACCCGACTTTCTTCCAAAACATTTGGAAATGTACGGGTAATTCTATGACTGTCGCTATTGAGGAGGTTTTTGAAAAAGGAATTATTCTTACCAGTTGGAACAAAACATTTATGTGTCTGATTCCAAAATGTAGTAACACTGTTTATGTATCTCAATTTAGACCGATCAGTATTTGTAATTCCATTTACAAGGTGATATAAAAAATCATTGTAAACAGAATTAGGCCTTGCCTGAAAAATCTTATTTCTCTTTTTCAAACTAGTTTTATCCCGGGGAGAAGGGGATCTGACAATGTGGTCATACTTAGAGAGGTCCTCCATTTTTCGAAGCATAAACCGAGGCAAAAAGGATGCATGATCATTAAAATTGACCTTGAAAAAGCTTATGACATAATTGAATGAGATTTCATCAGAAGTACTCTTCAATTTTTTAAATTTCCTGTTAAAATCATTAGATTGATCATGAATTGTATTTACACTTCTTCGATTGAAATTTTGTTTAATGGAGGAAAACTCGATACTTTAAACACAACAAGGGGTATTGGACAATGTGATCATTTATCCCCATATATATTCATCATGTGCATGAAATATATGGATTTTCTTATTGATGACAAAGTGATGCAGGACCAATGGAAATGAATAAAAGTGGGAAGAGGTAACTCTGTCCCACCTTTTTTTTTTGTTGATGACCTCATTCTCATGGGAGAGGCAACTCTTGAAAATTGCAATTATTTCAACTTGGTTTTGGAAAATAATTGTGCAATTTCGGGCCAAAAAGTCAACCACAGTAAGTACACAGTTTTTTTCTCCAAAAATGTTTCAGCTACTAAAAGAAACGATTTGTCAAAAGCTTTATCATTCAAAATGGTGGAAAATTTTGGGTTATACTGGGTTTCCCCCTTGATTTGTCCAATTCCAAAGTTAATTCCTTCAACTTTATACTGGATAAAGTAAGGAACAAACTTTCGGGTTGGAGAGCTAATCTCTTATCAATGGCAGGTAGAGTCACCTTGGTGAAGTCGGTTTTGTCTAGTATTCCTTCATACTATATGCAATGTACAGTGCTTCCTATTGCAGTTTGTAAATAAATTGACAGAATAAACATGAATTTTGTTTGGGGGTCCACATAGCAGAAGAGGAAAATTCACCTTATTAGTTGAGAAGAAATTACAAAACTGAAAACACTTGGGGGGGCTAGGAATTCAATCGGCAACAATTAGAAATAAAGCTTTGTTGGGTAGCTTTGTTGGGTAGCTTTGTTTGGAGAGTGAAAAAGGAAACGAGCTCGTGGACCACAATTCTTAGACAAAGAATTTTGAGGCAAAATGGCTTGATATTGACCTCTTCGAACAAAACTCCTTGTAATTAGAAAGCTATTAACGAAGGTATGAATACTCTTAAACTGGGAGTTGGGTGGGTGGTGGCAAATGGTAGAGCATTAAATTTTGGCATGATGTTTGGGTGAGTGATAAAAATTTGCGTTATTCTATCTATGGTCCACGTTCGCATGAGGAAGACAACCTAATAGTATGGGATGTCTTTCTTATTGCCGAGTGAACCTAGATAGAACTAGTTTTGAATTTTCTAAAATCATGTTGGGTCAGTTACTGAGCATTCCGGGTGACCGGACAAATGAATCTTTGGATAAACAAATTTGAAATTGCTCTAGGTCAGGTAACTTTACAACTGCTTCTGCATATTCTCTTTTAGCGGGTCACAATGTTAATAGTCAAGTTCAGGATAATTGGGATTGGATCCGGAGAACTAAAACAATTCTGAAAATCCAGTACTTCATTTGGATGTGTCTCAAAAACAAATTAGCTACTTGCAAATTGTTGAATCATAGGGGTTGCAATATTAGCGATATCTGCAGAATATGTCAAACGGGAGTGGAGGACATCAATCACATTTTGCGTGGGTGTGAGCATGCAAAACAAATGTGGAACTCGTTTATTTTGCCATCAAAAGTGGCTCATGCAACTCATTTACCTTTGAACGATTGGATCAAACTTGGTTGTCAGGTATCAGGGACTCCTATTCAAAGAATTGAATGGGCCCTGTTTTTCCCCTATGCTATTTGGAAAAACACAAACTCTCTCATTTTTAAAGATAAACCTTTAAATAATTTCATTTATGAGCTTTCCTTGTCTCAGGTCAGGTTTCATCAAAATGATATTCAATTTATTGAGAACTTTAAGCTTTCTATATCTATTGATGTTAGATGACTCCCTCCATAGCAAGGGCGGGTGAAAATCAACACAGATTGAGCATCTATGGGTAATATGAACCAGACGGGTTCAATAGAAGTTATAAGAGATAATATGGATAAATGGATAGCTGGTTTCTCTAGGAAACTGGGATGCTCCAACAGTCTCGTAGCGGAATGTTGGGCCATTAGAGATGGATTAATGCTGACAAAATATTTCGGTTTTAAATCAATTCACTTAGAAACAGATGCTCAGTCAACCCATAAGCTCATCTCTGATGAAAATTCTTCAAATATTAAACTAATGCACACCATTACGGATTGTAGGAAACTCATGCTGCAGCTCGACAAAATGAAGTTTCGACATATCTATCGAGAAACAAATGTGGTTGATGACATCATGGAAGCTATGGGGGATTAACTAGAGACAAATTTACGTTATCCATGAAACTCCACCTACGGAAACAACAAATGCTATCCAAAAGAACGCCGTGAGTTTTGTTTACTCAATGACAATAAAATTTAGATAATTATTATGTTGTATTAAGGATTAAGGTGCGAGATTCTCGTTACCCAGCTTGTTTTAAGTTTACCTTATTTATAAAAATAAAAAAAGTACTTTACTATGTATAAACAACCCTAAAATTTAGGCTAGGTGAAGTTGTCTGTCTAAAACTTTATATATACAGAGAGAGAGACTATTTCTTTTGCTAGACAATAGACATGACAAGTTGACTATATTAATTAATAATCTAACTGTAAATTGTTTGTATAATTATCTTTAATATATATTGGCCAAAAAAAAAAAAATCTTTAATATATAAAATAATTAAAAAAAAGTTGCCTTTCTTTGAATAGTCTTTCCATTATGAACCAAACACAGAGGATACAAATATCAATTTGATTTATTTCATTCATGACTCCACAATTCAATGTTTTTTTCCCCATAAGAAATCAAAAGTAAACTAATCGAATCCTCAAAATCATAATTCGTTTTCTCAAAGTTTTTATTTCTTTCCACCCAAATCAAATTTCATAACTATATTTCAGCTTACATTTCCCGGCCCCAATCTAATCCATTTCGTGGACGAATGAAAAAACATATTTTTTCTTCTTCTTTTGCTGTCCACGTAACAAAGACGATGTAAATGTAGTAGGTTTTTGTACTCCCGTGTGGAGTAAAAGCTAGAAACTCCGACATCCCTTTTGATAAACTTAAAAGAACGATTTTTAAAAAAAAAATAATAATTTAGTAATGAAACTAACGTAGTGGTCCAGAGTCTGCTGATCCACAAACATCTAATAATGTTTGGTACTAAAGCATATGGATTAGAAACCTGCACAATAATGTTCAATGGATGGTTGAAATTCCTGCAGTTATCATAACTAGAAAAAATTCTCAAAATGGTATAAACGAAATGGTTTTCCAACCCAAACGATGGTTTTTGATCCAACATGTTTGAAAATGATAGTAATTGATACCTCTGTTAATTTTCTATTAAATATTTTTCATATTTACAAAATTAACCAAATATTTTTCTAAATGTTACAATTAAACTCTACAAACTTACACTAATGTTTCAAATAAGTCCCAACTCGATTAGAACCACACCGGGGGTCCCCTAGCCAGGGTCCGAACCCATACCAGGTCACCCAACCCTGAAGACCCAGTCTGGGCTCGGATCCAGATTGTCTCCCAACCATGGGGATCTGGTCTGGTTTCGGACCCAGACCATAGGACCCCGATTGGGGCTCAACCTGGTTGAGTTCGGTTCAAACGATTAAGGCTCTAATTGAGCCCCAATCAGGATCCTATGGTCTGGGTCCGAAACCAGACCAGGTCGCCCAACCGTGGATACCTGGTCTGAGTTCGTACCCAGACCATAGGACCCCCGATTGGGGCTCAATTGAAGCCTCAATCGGTTTGGACCGAACCTGACTGGGTTTGGTTCAAAGGATTGGGGCTCCAATTGAGCCCCAATCGGGGGTTCTATGGCCTGAGTCCGAGCCCAAACCATGTCCCCAGAGTTGGGTGACCTGGTCTGGGTTCAGACTCGGTCCTCAGAAGGCAATACCAAAATTTTGGTCTCGTCTTGCCTTCAGGACCGGCCCGCCCCGCCCATGATCAACACTACTGACTAGGGGATCCCTGGTGTGAGTTTAATCGAGTCAGGACTTATTTGAAAAATTAATGTAAGTTTGTAGGGTTTAGTTGTAACATTATATTTAGTTAATTTTGCAAATATGAAAAATATTTAATGGAAATTTTTAGCAAAAAAGTATTAGACATACCAATTATCATCACAAAAAAATAAGTTACACAAAAAAAATCATTTTATGCAAACATATTTGATTCATATTTTTTCCCTAATAAGTATCTAGTTTCCCTAATAACTATCTAGGTACCTACCAAGGAGGGAAGTGATTCTGCAGAAAAAGTAGATTCTGAATCCATCTTCTGGTTTTCTGTGCATTAATTAGTGTCCATCACCTAACCCACTTTGAGATTCGTTATTGAATTATTAAAATGAAAGTGGGCTAATTTACCCAACAAAAAAAAATGAAAGTGGGCTGCTGATCAAACTGAAAATGACTGCCTGTTTAGAAATCTGTAGTTAAATACTGCATCTCAGACAGTTTACTGTGCATATTCCAGCACATACAGCAGCAGCATATATATGTAAAAATAACTTTGAATAAAAGTCAGTATTAGATGTTACTGAATTAGCTAGGGTTACAACTGTTTAGAAACAATGATTAGTTCATGGGGAAGAGAGGTTTCTTTCGCTATATATATATGTCTGAGGCATGTAAAAGCTAAATCATATACGGTACACATGCACTGTCATTTAATTTATCAGATAAAATATCTTATTCCCTGCACATTATTTGAACAGAAAAGAGCATATGAACTTGTGTGGTAGTTTTTCCACTTGGAAATAGTAATGATGATTCTTTTCTGGATGGAGAGGATGATAATAATGAGGATGCAGATTTATACACTCAAATTAAACCAAATAGTTATTTTCTCAATTTAAAATTTATAAAGCAAACTCTAATTAAATAGAACTTTGATATATCCTGGGGAGACGACCCAAACCACGAACATAAGAACACTGCTCGTGCCAAAATATCATCCAAATCTAACAAACAAACTTTTTTTTCCCTTCTTCTCTACAACCCAACAATCTTAACTTATAAAAAATGTGCCATGGACATTCTAGTTTCTTCTTTATCCACGTTGCAATGAATCATAAACAATACTGTGTGCAGGTGACAAATCCATTTGTTGACTTTTAATGGTTTCCAGTTGAAGTAAAAAGTGTTTTGAGTTGAGTTGCTTACGTCGATGTTAAAAAGTGTGTTAAATTTTCAAATTCTTACTCGGTGTTAGAGAATAAAATGATTAATTACCGAAACCTTCACTTAACACGTTAATGCTTTGGGTTAGTTGGTATCCTATCGTCTTGAAATTCTATTAATTCATTTATTTAGAAAATTTCAGGTGGTCCTGGTTTATATGACTGAACCCTAATCCCCCCCAACCTCTCTTCTCTCAAAGATGCTCAAGTTGGAAAGAAAATGTCTCTCTTTCCCATTGACGTGTATCTCAAGTAATAAGCACTAACAAAGGCAACCGTGTGTCTCAAGTAAGCACTAACTAAGCCAAACCCTGGAAATGCAACGTTGCATATCTGTTGGCACACTTAATTTCCATGGGAATATGTGGTTTGGACCGCATAAAATTATGTTTAAACCAATAGAAAAAGCATCCCTCGATATCATTTGCACTGAAACTGATCATTACCTAAATTCCCTAGAAATATGTTTCGTGTAAAGCTAACATATAACCTAACTAAATTTGTTAGAATAAGCTAACATATAACCTAAATTCCCTAGAAATATGTTTGTACATATATGTATAGAAAAAGTACGCAGCCATGGTGTTTAAACTAATCGGTGATACGAGCATAGAGTCAATTTATACATATGGTGCCTAAATCACAACTGAGAGTGGATATTTCAACACTCTAAACATAAAAACAACACGTGAAAATATTTGAACTTCATCTGGAAAAGAAAACCCCCAGATGAATTTGTTAATTATATATATATATGGGTTAATTATCAAATAGGTACCCCAACTTTACATGATTTGACAACTAGGTACCTAGACTTTTTTTTGCCGCAAATAGGTTGCCCAACTTTGTGAAATTAGCAAATAGGTACCTACCGTTAAGAATAAACAGAAAATATCACATGAGAAGCACGTGAGGAGCAGACAGGTACCTGAACTTGACATGTTTTGGAAAATAGGTACCTGAACTTACACTAATTAGCAAGTAGATAACTGAACCGGTTCAAATCCGATTCGGTCGAATCATTTTTTTTAAGGTAAGGTTTATATACCAAACACATGCATGACTCACTTCCAGACGTTCTCGGTGCATCTAAGTAGGGTTTATGGGGACTGAACTAAGGAAATATCCGAACGAAATCGACAACCACGTAAACGAAGTTGAGAGCATTCTTTTCCCGACCGGGGATAATAGGGATCGATGGGGTCGGGATGGTGATGGACTCGAGCGATGGGTTCATGATGCTTCTTTAATGCACCGAGAACGTCTGGAGTTGAGTCATGCACGCGTTTGGTATATAAACAATATTAAAAAAAAAAAGTGGTTCGACCGAGCCAAATTTTGAACCGGTTCAAGTATCTACTTGCTAATTCGTGTAAGTTCAGACACTGTTTTGTCAAACCATGTCAAGTCCAGATACCTGTTTGCTCCTCACGTTATTTTCCGTTTATTCTTAACGGTAAATTAATGGTAGATACCTATTTGCTAATTTCACAAAGTTGGGCAAACTATTTGCGGCAAAAAAAAGTTTAAGTACCTACTTGCCAAACCATGTAAAGTTGGGGTACCTATTTGGTAATTATCCCTAGATATATTTGAAATAAAAGAGACATAAAAAGTGTTCCTAGCACCTCGGGGGGAAAGTTCTAGTGTGACATATTCTTCAAAAGAAAAGAGATCGCACTCGAATGAGGAACTCCATACTTCTCCTATAAATAGATTCTGTTTTTCTCCAAAAACTATAACTCATCATCACAAAGCTAGAGAGAGAGAGAGAGTAAGAACAACCTGCAGGGAATGAGATTAATGTTTCGACTTTTGTCTTTGCTTCTTGTCTTTCAAGGATGTCTACTTCCTCGAATTCATGGCGCTGTCCATTACTACAATTTCATTGTCAGTAACTATGTTTTGATTCCATCTTTAAACGTCAAATATGTTTTTGTTTTTTTGAATAAATAAATCATTTCCATCCGTATTTTTATTATTATAAATAAATACTGCAGTTGATGGAGAAGAACTTCACGAAGTTGTGCAGTACGAAGAGTATACTGACAGTGAATGGCACATTTCCAGGGCCTGAGATTCGTGTGCATGTCGGAGATACAGTGTTCGTAAACGTTCACAATCATGGAAAATATGGAGTAACCATCCACTGGTAGGGAGAGATAGAATCTCTCCTTTCAATTGCCATATTCTTCTAATATAATTAATAATGAGATGATAAGTTTAAACTTTAATTCAGGCATGGAGTAAGACAGCCAAGGAACCCATGGTCTGATGGTCCTGAGTATGTTACTCAATGTCCGATTGCAGCAGGAACCAATTTCACTCAAGAAATTATTTTTAGTAAAGAAGTTGGTACGTTGTGGTGGCACGCACATAGTGATTGGTCACGAGCAACTGTGCATGGACCCATCGTTATTTTACCATGCATAAGTTCTGCATATCCATACAAAAAACCATATGAAGAACATACTCTTGTTCTAGGTATATAGATTGATATGATCTCTCTCTCTCTCTATATATATATATGGATTTCATTACCTGGGGATTCAGCTTTTCGTTCAATCTTACCTTTTCATGAATGAAATTTTACGCAGGTGAATGGTACAAAGGAGATGTGATGGAGAATATTGAGTATGCTACTACTTATGGTTCTGATCCCAATGTATCCGATGCTTTTACTATTAACGGAGAACCTGGAGATTTTTACAATTGCTCAAGCGGTAATTTTTTTTTTTTTTTTTTTTACAATCAGCTAGGGTTTAATTTACTCTGTATATATATACGATGCATTTTTAAACAAGTTAAAGGTGGAAACTTGATGTTACAGAAACTACTTACCGTCTCTTGGTTGACTATGGAAAGACCTACCTTCTCCGAGTCATCAACGCCGTGATGAATGAAGAAATATGGTTCGGGATCGCCAACCACACGCTAACCGTGGTTGGTATGGACGCGGCCTACTTGAAGCCAATCACCGTCGACTATATCATGATTACACCAGGACAGACCATGGACGTGTTGGTTACCGCAAACCAGGCACGGAGCCACTATTACATAAAGGGTGCCCCATTTTCAGACACAGTTGCCTCGTCGGATACTACCAACACATCTGCAATTCTGCGTTACAATGGAAACTACACAGTGCCGACAACTCCGCCATCTCCGACCTTGCCTGGAAGAACCGACAGCACTGCTGCTGTAAACTTCACTTCCTTACTGCGTAGCTTGGGCAGCAAGAAATATCCCGTTAACGTCCCTGTCAATATCACGAAGAATGTTTTCATGACGGTGTCGGTGAATCAACTCCCCAATACAACTTGCCCTAACAACACATGCTTGACCAACAATGGGATGAGGCAGGCTGCGAGCTTGACCAACATCAGTTTTGTAAACCCTAGCATGGACATCCTTCAAGCATACTACTAGTTAGTCTCTATATCGATCATATAACAGTACCAATAATGCTTTATACATGTCTAGACCATTAATCTAACCTTTTTTCTCTTCTGATGTAGCCACACTGCAGGTGTGTTTGATAGAGATTTCCCTGATGTGCCTCCTTTGGTGTTCAACTACACAGGCGATGTCGATAGCTCTTTACTTATTCCGCTTCAAGCAACCAAGGCCCTTATGATCGAGTACAATGCAGAGGTGGAGATCGTTTGGCAAGGTACCAATCTAGGAGCCGAGAATCACCCCATGCATCTGCATGGCTACAGCTTCTACGTGGTTGGTCAGGGTTCTGGAAACTTCGACAATGTGTCAAGCCCCCTGACCTACAACTTAGTTGACCCGCCGGAGGTTAACACCTTTGCTGTACCTAAGAATGGTTGGATCGCGATGCGTTTCAAAGCCGATAACCCAGGTGTGTGGTTCATGCACTGCCATCTTGAACGGCATGCCAGTTGGGGAATGGACACGGTTCTGATTGTGAAGAATGGTCCAACAAGGTTAACAACCATGAAAACGCCGCCATCGGGAATGCCATCGTGTTCTTAACAGATGCATGCAATAGACAGCAAGAATTATGAAGTGTTTTTATTGTGTAGATGACGAACAGGCCTGTTCATCAATCTTCCAATTACAGTCCGTTATATATATCAAACTATGTATGCATTTATTCCTCCTGGGAACAATATAAAATATAACTTGAATTTAGGAAAAGTATATATATATTAATCCCATAACAATCACGTGAAAGACATTTGGATGATGTATATATCAGAGACCAGAGTACATCATCAATACATATGCATACAGCAACACATTACTCACTCAGCTCGACAGGGGCATAACCTTTCTCAATGGAGAGCTTCACTGAATCCAACACAAGCTGGGTCTTGCGACTTATGGTTGGCCACATCATCTCGGGTTTAGACCCGGTACTCTTAATAACCCCAACCAATCGGGAAAACTCTCTCACCATAAGGGCTTCCTGTGGCAGCTGTGTCTTCACCAAGTGCTGACTTGGCATCGGGACCCACCCGGTCACGAGCTCATCGAACCACGACTTGGAGGATGCAGTGAAAGTGGCCTCCTTCTCTTGGAAAGGGATGACGTAGTCATGGACATGGAGGGTGCCGTTAGTCCCCGTCGCGGTTATGTCCGTGGTCAGGTGAGAGAGGAAGGAGCACTGGAAAGTGGCTACTTTTCCATCTTCCCAAAGTAGGGAAGCTCCACACGAGAGGAGGACTCCTGCTTCGTTGGTGACTGCACCGGGGAGGGCAGTGACTGACTTTGGAAGGTGGTAGTCAGCACAGAACAAGATTGACCTGATGCAGTACCAGCCTTGGTCTCCAAGGGCGCCTAGACCATCGAGGTCGGGTTTCATACGAATATCGTTTTTCAGAAAGTCTGACCCGGCAGCGAAACTGAAATTGGTATGTATCTGCGTTTCAAGATGAAAGCCACTCACACATAAATACATAATTATTGGTCATCATATACAAAGAATTGTTTTTTTTTAGCAATAGTGATCAAAGATGATGTTTAGCAAATCCAGGATGCACAGGTCAAGAGAGGATAAGGACTAACGGAGCAGCTTAGCTTTGCCCATGCTAAGTCATAAGAACTAATTAAAAGGTCCAATACAAATTAGCAATTTATATAACTAGAAAGTAAGGTACCAGAATGAAGAGACAACCTAACAGATAAATAAGCAGCAGCTAAGCAGGTTTTGTATGCAATTTTCTCTAGACTATGATAACATGAAATGGTAACAAAGGCCTCAATTGTCATCGACTAACAATCTCAATTTCATTTCGGTTGGATTATGTGATAAATGGATTGCCCAGTAGTGACAATTTCTAACAGTTTCATTAGTTGAATAAAGTGACTGTAGATATTACATTTGGAAAGGGCAATAAAGGAGACTCGAAAGCGAAACAGTCCCCTAATCAGCATAATCCCCAGTGATGAGAGGGAAAAAAAACGCAATTCAGAAGAAATCGCCAGAAGTGATTAGATTAAGCAAGGGCGCAGTTGAAACTTGAAGCTAAAGTTGCTATTGATAATCAATCAAGAACATAGAACTAATTAATTAAGCAATCATCACTGTGAGGATCAGATGAGGAGTTTACCGTCTTCAACTGGCCGAATCGTTCAGAATCAGAAAGGAACTCCTTCATCTTCGCCGTCCGAGGATGGTGCATCCACATAGTCCCGTCCATAAGCTGCACTTCGTTAGCAACACAAGCCTTGACAATCTTGTCGAACTCATCGACGTTCAGCGCCACGGGTTTCTCCAGCAGCAGGTGCTTCTTCTTCTGAGCCGCGAGCACAGCCCAGTGGACGTGCAGACTCGTCGGCAGCGGCATGTACACGGCGTGGACCTCCGGATCGTCTAGCAGCTCCTCATAGGAGCCGTAGATCTTCGATTGCGGAGGAAATCCGTTGTCGGCAGCGAATTTGGCGGCCTTATCGAGCGACCGGCTGGCGACGGCGAAGAGGGTAGCGTTAGGAGCCAACATGATGGCTCGGCTCACCTTACGGGCGATATCGGCACAACCGAGGATACCGAAGTTGATCGTCGCCTCCGCCATAGATAGGTAATGTTGTCTACGACTTGAGTAGTGAAGAGAGAACGCGAGGATAGGTCGACTGGAGAGAGAGAGAGAGAGAGACAGAGAGACTCTTCGAGCTTTCGAGTTATTCTTGAAGAGAGGTCAGCAGATGAATTTTGTGGATTGGGTGGGTGAATCAGCAGTGACGTGTACTATTACAGTTCAGAAAGAAAAAAAAAGTTTTTTCCCCCCTCCAAACAAGGTGTCCTAATTCTCAAGGCAGTACCTTGACATTTTTTTTGGTTGCCGTTGAATCCAATGGCAGTGATGTCCATCGTTATGTGGGAGAGGAAGGAGCAATGAAAGGTTGCAACTTTTCCATCTTCCCAAAGCAGAGAAAAGCTCCACAAGAGAGAATGATTCGTGCTTCGTTGGTGACTGCACCAGGCAATGCAGTGACTGAGCATGGGAGTTGATATATAGTCTGCACACCACAAGATGGAGCTGATGCAGTACCACCCGAGGCTATATCAATGTCGGGCTTGAGAATCTGCATATATATCTCAAATATATGATACTAACACTATGTTCATGATCTGGCAGCAATGGATGTTTGAAAGGAGACAAAGAATATGCTATCACTTTTTTCAGGACAAAATCACCACAAAATGTAGCATTCAGATTATCAAACCTACCCAGTACCCATAACTTGTGCTGCTCACTTTTTAAAACTTCCTTTGAAATGTTAAGGTCAAAATATTATTAGCAAGAAGGAAACAATAGTAATATAGTGTAGCAGTTCAGCGCTACATATCTTAATTAGAAGTTTCAGTTTCAGTCTCACTAGGACACCTTGCGAGAATAAGTGATTTCCGGAACTGAACCAGCTACAGAACATACTTTCAACAGTGCTTTACCAATAACAGTGGTTATGGTTAAAAGAAGCACAAGGTTATTTATTTTAATCCCATACATTCATTTATCCTACAATTTTCTCAAGAGATAATGATGGATTACTAGCAAAAAAAAAAAGCAGTAGCTTCGGAAACAGATTATTGCCGAAAGGAAAGTACAAATAAATTTACAGTTGACTTAGGCTCCTGTGGTCGGTCAGTAGAGAGAAAGAAGAAAGCTAAGAGATAGATATCAGTTGTGCTTTAATACGTCAGTAATTAGACAGTCTGCTTGGAGACTGCTGATATACTACTATGTGGTTTTGTTTGTTGCTGGGGTGCAGCAACTGCAGCCATCTGAATGAAAGGCGCTGGAGATTTCAACAGCTTCTTCAGTGACTCGACAATGCTAGCAAAAGACGGCCTATTCGCTGGATCACTGAAATCCCATATTCAAAAACCAAAAAACTCCCTTAGTCTTTGCATGTCGTATGGATGCCACAAACAAAGCAACAGAGACGATGCTTGCATGAAATCATGTTCTGTATTAGGAGAGATTGAGTAGACTTACTCTGCCCAGCAGGATTCCATGAGAGAAGACAGAACGGGTGATGTATTCTGTGGGATCACAAGCCTCCTATTCTGGAATGCGACGGCTCCAACCACCTTAATACCAGAGACAATACAATATGTTACTCTATGACATAAATTGAACACAGTACCAATATATCATTTTCCTAATTGATTCTTTCAAATAAAATACTAGAAGCTGAGCTTCATATCATATGTATGGAACGAGCATGATCAACAGAGGACACCGTTTAACTAATAATGAATACCTGAGCAGGGCTGAGACCATTCCAAGGTTGTTGCAGGGTCACTAGTTCCCAGAGAATCACACCAAATGAGAAAACATCAGATTTCTCGTTGGAAGGTTCTCCACGCAGAAATTCTGGAGCCATCCACTCAGGCTGAAAATCATTTTAAAGAAAGGAAGAAGAAAAAAGAAACAAAGTTAGTTAGATGCTTAAATGAAACCTACAGAATTTGTAGAGCATTTGACTTCCTGAGGTAGCATAAGAGACTCACTGTTCCAGCGACAGATTTTGATGATATGAAGGTACTTGCCTTGAACCTTGAAAGCCCAAAATCACAGACCTGAAATGAAATACAACAAATAATAAATTGCAAGCACCTTGCCCGTAGAGCTCTATGGATAGAAGAAGAATGTGGTAAAAAGTCTGTACCTTTACGCTCCAATTTTTATCCACTAGTAAATTTGGGGACTTAAGATCCCAGTGAACTATGGGAGGACTGAGATTGTGGAGGTAGTTTAACCCCTTGGCCTGTTAACAAAATATAGAAAGTTGTTACTCTCAATAAACTTGACAGGAGACCATTTACTAGACGGTCAATTTTATGGAACTTCTACCAACCACATCTAAAGCCATGCGTAATCTTCTCCTTGCGTCCACCATTTCCCCACTAGCTGGTCTGTGAATGAGACGGAAGAGACTTCCCCTGTTTCACAGCGTCAGTTAAGTAACAAAGGTGAGAAATGTGAACTGATTTTGAGACTAACCAATCTTATACGAAACAAATAACATTCGTGGGTTTTATCTACCTTGGAAGATACTCTGTCACAATTGATAGATGGGGGTGCCTCGTAACTGCACCCATAAAGAGGACCACATTGGGATGTCTCACACGCTTCATGATCGCAACCTTCAAGATATTCAGATGTTAGTTAGGCTAACCTTCCTCAGAGTTTCCAAGGATATGCAAACGCTTTCGCATGAGGGCTCTTTAATAGTAATAAAATGTGACTTTAAAACATATCATAGGCGATTTCATGCGTATTAAGTTGTTCTTAGGAATGATTTTGTTTTAATGAGAACAAATAAAATGACAAGACAGAAAAAAGAACGGATATCTTATCTCTGCTTACCTCTCTTAGAAATTCTTTCAACTGACCATCTTGAAAATCCTGCACCGTCAAAACCTTAACTGCAACATCCTACATTAGAGATATAAGTGGGAAATGAACATCTTTGATCCCATGCTAGAAAAATCTTCAGCAGAAAAGAGATAGCATGTCCTTGAACTCATTTCAGTGATATATTAGTGTAAGTAACAAAGTAAAAAGCACTAACAGAGCCGTGCCACTCTGCTCGATGCACAGTCCCAAATGAACCTGCATGCGCATGAAAGATGTGAGGAAGAGTTCTGTTCATGGAAGAAACAAGTCAATAATGTTCAATAATAGAGAAAATACCAGCGCCAATTCGCTCCTTGATATGTAACTCATCCCACGAAATCTCAAGCCAGTCCATTGCCAGAGAAGGCTCAAGATTTAGGTACCTAGGGACAGCAACAGTATGGAAGTTGCTGATAGTGTCATCGACCTTTACATCTGATTGATGTCCTGGACCTAATTTGCTAGGCTTGGGTATATTCCTTGTAGATGTGTGTTTGGGAATAGTTACTTCTTTCTCCAGACCTTGGCTTGAAGAATCCTCTATAAAAAGAGCAAATTACACCCAGCGCTTTAGAGATAATTACTATGAAAGCTGCAATACAAGTTTCATGAATATTCAATAACACATTACCTTTTGACTCCATAGTGCGCTTCGGAGGAGCAATTTCCAGCGGACCCCCTCTCCAGTTGACTACAAAAAATTAAACTCCGAGTTAATCTTCTCAATGGACTGGGGTTTCTTTGTCAAAGGAAAATTCAGAAGAACTGCTACATATAGACCATCAGGATTCTTCACAAGATATAACCTTTAAGCTTGACAATAAAAGATATTGAAGATATCAACTCCCATAATATGTGAAACCTAACATACATGAATCAAAGGAAACATCTAGAGGAGCATGTCGTTCTACTGCATTGAGAGTTTCACAATGGGATAGATCATCCACATATGGCTGTCGGGATTGTTTCAGATTAGAAGACTGCAGAGGCGAGGGAATGAAAGAGATTAAGCAGCCATTGATTGATGCGTCCGGACCATGGACATTCCCTGGCTCGCCAACTAGATCAACTACGTATTCCCTATTTAGAAAAGATAATCAGTGCATGCAGAACTAAAATAAATTGTTTCAGATATATGATTACTAAATACAATAAATAAGAGACCTAATCATGTGAATGCGCAATTATTTCGAAAATTTCTTGTAAGGACTGTCGGAATATTTCAAACATAAGACAAAGGATGCATGTAGTTAGCAGATATCACAAAATAAAAACAATCTAATAGTTGACACAGTCAGTAACAGATCCCAAATTTACAAGAATTACGAGGATTCTAGAAAAGGGAACATCAAGAATCAGATTAAAGCTTATTTAAACACAAAAGATAGTTCACAATATTTCATTAGATATAGACAATGATGCTAAACACTGTTCAATACCGTGAAAATTGCTGGTCATCTTCTATTTTAACAACGCAAGATGATTGATGTTCGTCAGCACAGTACTTGCAACCTCGAGCAATCCGACATGGCAAACCTATTTGGTCTGCCAGTTTCTGCATTGGCAAAACAGCTTATCTAATTACTCAGGAAAACGTAGAAATACTTTATACATGAGCAAAATAACAACTACTATATTGTACTGGCCAGTAGCTTTTTGCATTTTGGACATTGAGCTTCTCCATTTATACGGTGCAATGGTGCATGTTAGGGGTGAACCCAAACATGCACCATTGCACTGTAGTTGAGAACAAAATATGAAAACCTGGCCAAACTCCTCCGTCCTGAACGTAAATTTTTCCCGATTTTATCAGAACGTTTTGTTTGTGTTTTTTTTTTCTGGACCGGACCTTAGTGCAAGTAGTATCTGTTACCTTGAAAAGAATAGCACGATGCCTGCAAATACCAGAGGATAAGCTGCCGATTGGGAGAACAATACACTTGTGAAAGTTCTTCAATCTCCTACTAACCACCTTCCACCGGCGGTGGAGATCTCCTTGCTCCACTGGGAATGTACCCCTGAGAAATTTAACAAGTCAACTCTCTCAAAATTGGAAGGGAAAAAAAAACTAGTAGCAATACTGAATGAATTGGTCGGAAAGATCTATGGTAATTACCCCATGGAGATGGCAACAAGCCTGCCAAGTTTCTTGACCAGAACTAAAGTACTTTCTGAATCACAACATAATTTCTGAGCTTTATCTGCCAACTCCTTGAGCCGTGAATCTTCCCATGTATCAACAATGACCACCTCCATCGATGTGTCACTAGGTTCCACTGCTTTAAGAGAAACCAAAGAAGGCATCTTTTTGCCTTCCTCCAACTCGTTGCACATAAGCCACACATATGGATTCATTCCTAAAATGTTATAGAATCCATCCGAGATTTTGTCTGTATATGATAAGCACCCATTAACCTGAAGTTAAAAAAAAAAGGATTACAGCAGTGTATAACATAAGGAAAAAATAGACTTTTATGCAGTTAGGCTGATTCATAAAAAAAATGAACTTCAAAGAAAAAATATACACGGGTACATAAATGACAGGGTTCCACCACCTACCCATTACAGTTTACTTGAGAAAGTTACTGTTTCTAGAAGAGCAATAACAACTCAGACAAAGTAAATGATGAAGATAACTATACAGCAAATATATATATATATATACACATGATCAAGAATCAAGATAATTTATTTACAAGATTGAATAGGAGAGTCTATTATCCTAGACTCGGCCTTAACAGTTGTTAGAGGATAAAGATACTGTAAGAATGATACCACCTCATTGTTAGATGATAAAGATACGACGGAAAGGGAGGGGGAACGTTTTTGGACTTTGGATACAATTACAACTCTCTTTTCATTCTCAATTCCTTAATTTTGAGAGGTTCGAATAAAGGTGCATTGGAGGTAAAATAAATCCTTGATTTCTCTTACTATATTTGGAATTCAAACAATCAATTCGGTCTCCAGATTGAGAAAGATAAAATAAAATAAATTGAATCGCAGCCAATAGAAGGGGAAAGAAATAGAGTACCCAGAGTCGATGAGACACAGTTTGGACGTCAGAACACTCTTCAGCATCACCCTGGTGCAACTTCAGCGTGTCGATCGAAAGGTAGGCGTGTGAAGAGAGCCTCCTCGCCAAAGAAAGCTGCAGGTAGTAACTCTCTGTGAACTTCTGGGCCAGACTCTCCTTCCTCTCCTTTAGCACCACCTCGCCCTTATTCCCGCTCGAAGCCACTGTAGAAGTGGATGTATCCTTAACATCGCTGAAGAAATTTTCATCCGCCGCAGTCGTGGTCACCGAGAACAAGCTCCCAGCGTAGCTACTGTCACTCGAAAGCCTCTGCAGAGAGACATTGCGGTCGAAGTTACGATCAATTCTCCGGTCATCCGGCACCGGATTCCGCTCTGTCGGACGAAGAAGTAGTTCGCGGTCGTCATCGCTGAAAGTTGATGTCCTCGACTTCACGTGCCAAGCTGATGAGGGTCGCTCTCGTATCTGCCTCTGCTGCCCTTTTTGGTCAATCCGCCAATTGCGCAAAGCGACAAGTTGCTTCTTCTTTTGGTGATTGTTGATGCTGTTGCTGTCGTAATTATTGCTAATGGGACAATCATGAACCTTGTAAAGATCAGGCACGGGGGAAATGTTGTTGCTTTGCGCTGAGTCCTTCGCTGTCCTCCTGAAAAGCGACTTGTCGTCCCTTTCCGCATTATAAGCACTACTGCTACCGCTGGAGACGGTGGACGTTCTGTTTTCGTGATCTAACAGCTGTATCTTCGGAGGTGCATCGAATCGACGATCGTTTAGGTCGGGAAATTGCCTCGGGAAGAAGTAAGTCGCTCTGTGCGGCATTTTCAGTCACGCGGCTCACGAGAGCCGTCAAAATCAACCAACCCCTACGCTCTCTTTCCGGCTGCTGCAAAAATCTCTGCAACTCGACCGTGTAATCGCTGACAAAATTCCTCTGGAACGAATCCGTCGCTATGTATCACTTTACCTTCTTACACCATCAACGAGCCAATTCGCTGCAAACGAATCGTGGCTCATGACATAGTCAATCCAACTCCACCATCAACAGACTCCCCCATTCGAAAATCGATCTCCTTAAACCACCGACTGACTCAACAGAAACAACTATATCTATCGACGATAGTAACTAAGCAAATCTGTAATTCAAATACTACACACCGTAACTCCGGCGGCGTGTTCTGTAATCCTAAAACAATGGCAGCTCACGGTAAACGAATCGGACAACCATCTTCTCGGATGGCGGTTGACGCAATCTAAAACTCAGTGATATCTTGTCCCTCTGAACGGCCAGAGCTCAGAGAGAGAAGCCTAACAGTGATAGTGATGAGATTTGGCAGAAGAGGAGGCCGGAGGCGAAGTTAATCCTTCTAATATTTTAAGCGCGAAAACTGAGAGAGAGACTCAGAATTATTAGTACACGAACAAGTCATTGGGACACGTATGCTAGATGCGTAGTACGCACTAATACGGTAACGTTCAGTTTTTCATTCTTAATAAAAAAAAAAAAATAATAATATTATATATACTATATAAAAAATGAATTAAAAAGTATACAAGTATACATAATTTCGAAAAAATGTCTTTTAATATTATAATAAAAGTTTGTTGTTTCTAAAAAGAGAAAAAATTTGAAACTTGAAATTTTTCAAAAATGTATACATGTCAAAACAAAAAATTTACAAAAGTATATATCTAAAAATATATATTTAAAAATCTATGCATAAGTGCATAATTCTTTTTTTACAAAAAACAATACCTAGTAGCGTTTTTTCCACATACGCTACCTTGTGTAGCGCTTTTCCACAAACGCTACCCAAAGTAGCGTTTAGCCCATTCATTTTTTTTTTTTACATTTTTGATGACACGATATTTAATTAAAAATAAAATTGTGTATTTATTCAAAAAAAATATACAGTACGTAGATATTTTAATTGCGATAAAAAAATTATAGTACGTATAATACAATAAGTAAAAAACTATACATACGTATATATACAGTAATTTTACTTTTTATACAGTAATTTTATTGTCCTATAAAAAACTATACATACATACATATAAACAGTAAAATTAATGTATAACCAGTAACATTATTGTATATATACACGTATGTATAGCTTTTTACGTATCATATTATACGGTTAGTCTCAAAGTACAAAATTAACGTCTAGCTAGCGTTATTTAATTTGTAATTAAATTATCTACGCATTGTAATTTTTTTGAGTAAGTATATAATTAAATTTCTCACCTAATACATTTAATTATTTCAATCAAATTATTGGACAAACGATGTTAGGTTAATAAATTAAATGTATTTCTAATCAAAAAAATTACCCTAGGTAAATAATTGAATTACGACATAAATGATGTTAACCGTGGTGAGTTTGGACTTACAGGGTCCGAGTTATATTTTTTTAAGTTAGATTTTCATATCTCAACTTAGGGCAGAGTGTACAGTCAATCCGTAAGTTCAAATTTAAATTTTTTTGCATCATTTGAATCACACTTAAAATATCTACGTACTATAATTTTTTTAATTTTTTTCAATTGATACATAATTTTATTTTTAATTAAACACTAAGTCGTAAAAATATTTAAAAATATTGAATGAGTTAAACGCCACCGGGGTGACGTTTTCAACAAAAGTTACTTTGGGTAGCGTTTTGTAGAAAAACAATTATGCGCTACTACAAATAACTTTTATGCATATATTTTTAAATATTATTTTTTAATATATACTTTTGTAAAAAAAATTATGAGATGTATAATTTTTACAAAACCTCTTGAAACTTAAACTGCTTGAAAAGATGAGACGTGAGAAGTGGGAAAAACAGACTACAACAACACCGTTTGACGGTCCATTGGTTGCGAATTGCGATGACAGCTATAATATATATTTATATTTATATTGATTAAGCATAGTAACTAGAAGTTTCAGCTATATTCTATATAGAATAATAAATTTTACTTTCCCAAAAATGGGAATCAATTCAATATCAATAAATACTTTTATTTAGTAATATATATTAATAACAATAGAATCCATTATTTTGTTTTAGATTTATAATTTTATTATTCACGTATTTAAGTACATACATCACCTGTTACGTAATCATGCAACGACGCATTCTTTGTGAATGTACCACAAAGTTATCCCTTGGGCAGATTGCGCCCTCAGCATTGGTTTGAAGCCATGCCCATCCTAATCTTTAAAGTTTTTGTGATGCAACACCAACTCCTATCATTATGGGGTGGGGTGTATCTTGAAAGTAGGGCTGATATTACGTATGTACGGTTCAATTGTAGGTCGTGTTAAGTATAAATTATATTAAAATATATTCAATTCACACATGACTCGTGAATAATGATGAATTAATTTTCAAGACTTAAACACGACTTGCAAAACCGTGTTCATTTCAATTTGCATAGTACAAATTTTGTGGGATAATCCGTCAACCTTCGTGACCTATACAATTCATTGATTCATGCAACTCACATAACTCATGTCAACCTTAGTTACCTATATTTATAGTTATACATGTTCAACTGTTCAAGGGCTGACCTATGAGTCGATAAATACAATCCAAAGACGATCAATTTTTCATGTGAAATGAACGAATCATGACAAAATGATTTGTGAATCCAAAATATTCGACCCATTTTTCATTTCGGTTGCACGAGTCATATCAAAATCACACATAAATCAAAATTGTGACAATTGTTTAAAACTAGGGTTAAATACCAAGTAGCTAACTGAACTTTGGACGTTTTGCAACGAGCTACCCGAACTTTGAAAATTCAAAACGAGCTACCTCAACTTTGAAGAATGTGCAAATAGTCGTCGGAAATTCGTTAGAAAATTGGACGGAGGTAGCTATTTGCACATTTTTCAAAGTTGAGGTAGCCCGTTTTGAATTTTCAAAGTTCGGATAGCTATTTGCAAAATGTTCAAAGTTTATGTACCTACTTGATATTTAAACTAGACCTGTCAAAATATGACCCGACCCGAAAATGACCCGGAATCGACCCGGGTTCGTGTCGGGTTCGTGTCACAACAAAGTGTCGCGGGTCATTTTCGGGTTGACCCGTCATAAGGAACGGGTCTGGTTCGGGTTGACATTTTCGGGTTGACATTTTCGGGTTGACCCGTCTGACTCGCCAAATTTTGTGTATTTGTAAGGTTTATAACTTTATATGTTGTGGATTCAAAGAGATGGGCTGGTCTGTAGTTAAAAAAGGCAACCACAATTCATTAATTAATGCATGGACCCTCATTATTTAATAGAAGAAAGTCATAATAGAAGAAATGAACTCTCATTAATTAATGCATGGATTCCCTGAAAATGATCTCAACCGTTGGATCATGACCTATTATTGTTCTTAAATAATAATGGAGATTGTTCTTAGATAATAATGGAGATTGTAAAGTAGTTGTGATTTGTGAATGTGGACTGTGGATGCATTTGTAAGGTTTACATGCTGGTTGCCGTGGGAACTGGGAAGTGAGAAGTAAGAAGTAACAACAGACAACAATCATGTGGCGGGTGTACGGGTCGGGTGTGACGGATCGGATTCGGGTCGATCCGTACAGTGCGACGGGTCGGGTCGGGTTGCCCCGATTTGGCATGTCTAATTTAAACCTTAAAACTATACTCAAACTTGAAAGTCTCTCTATATGATCTATAACCACAACCAAAATTAAATATTAAATATAAAACCTCAAAATATTCATTTTCCCCCTCCCTAGATATGGAGATCTAAGAAAGGGTGTAATTGCATGAAACTATGAAAGCAAATATACATTTTTATATGTGTGTGTCGAAACCAACCAATGGAGTTTCTTGGATTGCTCTTATTGGTCTATTTACTAATGATTGTCGCTAAGCGACCCTACAAAGTAGGAAAGTTGGTGTTTAATTTCTAGGATTTAGGAAAATAAATAAATCCCATTTGCACTACAACATAGGACGAAAGATCAAAGGTGGGTGGTACACAAAGCAGAATATTCCAACATATGAGAACAAATTTCACTTAAAAGAAAGGATCAATGGGTATGGACTATGGAGTCGATCTAAATCATTGTTTCTTAAGGAAATAGGTTTCCAATTTTAGGGATTTCAATCTGCATTGTGAGGATTGGGTCATTCAATACTATTTAGTAGTGTTATCAAAATCAGTCCATCCCTCAAAACGGTGAGAAGGTTAATTCCCGATTTCACCATGGATAAATATATAAAAAATAAAAACTTAAAATATAAACTACATATTTAACATAGTTATGATTATTGATTATCCTAAATTCCAATTCTTAATTTCTGATTTGTCATTTACCAGATTATATAAAATATACAATAAATAAATAAAGTACAACTTTTATAATTGCATTTTATTCGAGTTCGACCATCTCCACCTTGTTTCGTCTTTTCCGGCATCTCTTCATCTTCACACACAAACCTTCTTCTGCAACAACAACTCAACCTCCATTTTCATCTTCTTCACCAAGTCTCTGATGAGCAGATTTTGTTTATTTTTTCCATGCCAGTGACACCACAGGAATTCGTTGGGCACACTCGTGAAGAACGAAGGCTACGGCTGAACGACTGAATAACAGTGAAGAAGCGGCTGCAGCTGAAGAATCTGGAACTGGGCACGGCTGCTGCTGCTTGCGGACCGAAAAAGCTGAAAGCGTGAAGAACAGACGAAGCTGGAACTTGCGACTGGTGAAAATTGCCCCAAATGGGAAGAATGATCTTAAAACCTAGTTGATGTTTGAAGAGAACCGGTCGGTTCACACTGGTCTGCCGAACAGAATAAGTCGGTTTAAACCAAAGAGAACCAATTGATCGTTTAAAACAAATAAAACTACAACAAAACTTTAACTGAAAACCAAAAATCACACAGGTTCAACCGAGTCCACAATACATTTCGGTATTTTAATTTAACCAAACTAAATAGGGATCCAGTCGGTCCGTTTCTGATAACTATGTTATTCTTACGCAATGTGGGTCAAATATTATATGTTAAAATTGTAAGTCAACTTGTGATGCATTATATTTTGTTTCTTCTTAAAGTAGATGTAGAAAATATTTTTTTAGTAAAACATAAAGGATTAATATACAATATATACAAAATCAATTCATATAGTATTCATTAATTTTATGATACTTATATTAATTCATAACATTTTTATTGAAGTAAAATAAGTGTTTCTAATGATCAGGCCTCTACCACCCACCGCCCACCCCCACCAGCCAAAAAAAAAAAGAAGTCAGGAGGAATCGTTCCGATTGGACACACAAATACACAATGTGTACAAAGTACAAACCCTCATTCTTTTGCATGAATCGATAGTTGTGAAGTTAATAGGGAATCAACTTTAAATTTCATTGAATATGATAACGATGAAAAATAAATCTATACAATTATCAATTTTACTAGGGTAAATAGAAATTCTATTTCGTAATGTTTGATTTTTTTTAACAAATTAATTATAAAATACAATTCAATTTCAAGATGAAAATGTCTTAGTAGTAGACACACGAGACTCAAAATATCGTGCTAAAGAGGGTAAAAGTTCAAGTTTTCTTAAATTTTGTCCCATTGTAAATTTTTTATTTCAATTTTAATTTATTTTTTATAATCTAAATTTAACGAAATACATATTAAAAATAACATAATAGTTTTTCAAATGTATCAAAATTAAGCTTATTATTTTTTTCATGTATATTATATGAAATACCGACTCAATTAGGAGTCAAGCTAACCCAATTCTATCGTGACTCGATTAAACTGTAATCTAAAGAGATTGAACCTTGATCTTAACTCATGTATGTCGTTCAAAGGTTCAATTAAAAATTAAAAAAGTAGCCATGTTTATCGTGTTCCATTGTAGCCCATTGATTTAGTCTCCTAAGAACCACATTGACCTTGGACTTTGACCCTTTCTTTGAGAAGAAATATTCATGTTTAATATACCACAAGAAGGCTAGGCCCAAGTTTGCATGAGATAGGAAAAATACTCCCAATAATTACAAGAGAAGAGAAGACAAATAAAATGGATCAAAATGAAGATATTTCAAAACTACATGGAAAGAACGGAGAAGAATAGATTTATTAGGGATCAAAACCGAATTAGACTGGACAAATGGGACATTTTTGGGAAGGCGCCTCGACGTCGTTTCGTCGTTGTAAGTTCCTCTCCTCAATCCGATTCCAGCTGCCTTCAGTCACCACCACCACCACCACACCGGCGTCCGCTCCTCATCCCTCCTCCCCTCCCCCTACCGAAGCTCTTCAGTTCACTGTAGAATAAAAATCCCTTCTCCAAATTCAGTTAGACCTAATCCCTATCTGATTGTCTCATCGAATTCCGTCTTTTTCTCACTCTGCCTTCTGCCCTAGGGTTTCAGTCACTCTCTATAGTCATTTCCACCGGGTCATGCTTCTGAGTCCGTCCTTGTCACTACTTGGTTTCCCGCTATGTATAATTCCCACCGCGTGACCTTGTCGAACCAAAACGTTGGTCAGGATGACGATGGCGGGCATCCCGATGCTACAATGGTCACCGGAGACTCCGTTGACCACCTTCACATGGGATATGAAGCGGACGCTCTAAACGAAGTTGCTGTCTCTACCGGTATGGGCGGTGTAATTGAGAATATCCCACCGGAGTCAGTGTATGCAGCTGTTCCCGGCTCAGAATTGTCAATTCCAGATGGTGAGGACGCTAGCCAGCTCACCCTTTCGTTCCGAGGGCAGGTTTATGTGTTCGACGGAGTTACCCCAAAGAAGGTTACTGCTTTTTCTTTGACTCCGATCATATATTATTTGTTTGTCGTTAGCCTTTCTATTGTTCATTGAAAATGTAATGTCATTTTAACTTCTTTAAGATTGATTATTTAAGTTGATATGGTTCCTCCAATACGCAGATCCAAGTGAGGCACATTTTTTAATTTTTTTTTTTAATTTTTTAAAAATTGTCATTGAACAGATTGATGAGGTTGGAATTTTGTCCAGTATATCAATAATTATTACGTTTTACTTCTGTAGAAGTCCATATAAGATCATGAAGACTACATTTAGTCCATTAAGCTAAATCCCGTTTATTTAACAGTGACAATACACTACAGACCTTCACTATGTAGGATAAATAAAAAGTTGCACGAATGCAAAAAAATAAATAAATTTGTAGGTGGACTATGAATCTTGAAATTCAGTAATGCGGAATGTGGATATTTTGGAAATTACCCTGTAAATTTGCTACTTTTTGTTCTGGTAAGCTAAGATAGGCAATGCTCTAGTTTCTATTAATTTGTTGGCAGCAGTTGCTTAGGAAGAGTGGAGCCTTGTTGGTGCTTAATACATGGATAAATGTGAAGTAATGCAATTGCATGAGCTTAATCTTTTCACTTATTATTCTCTTAGTTGTTTCGACTTATAGAGATGTCACTACATATGACATCCTATAGTCATATCTTTCCTGCACTTCTTGGCCATCTCAGGATTGGATGAACTTGCAATTCATCCACTTGTCATACTGATCCAAAAACTATCCATTGCTCTGCAGGTTCATGCAGTCTTATTATTGCTAGGAGGTTGTGAATTGTCATCCGCTCCACAAGGCATGGATATGGTTCAAGAGAATCACAGGGTACTCAGTTTATCTTCAGCTTTATTATAACGGACAATTCTTATTATTGAATTGAATTTGTTTACAATTCATTGATTTTGCTACATCGGTTGTAGGTTTCATCAGATTTTCCAACTCGTTGCAATGAACCACAGAGAGCAGCATCATTAAGTAGGTTTCGTCAGAAGAGAAAAGAACGTTGCTTTGACAAGAAAGTCAGATATGGTGTTCGCCAGGAAGTGGCCCTCAGGTTGGTGAAGAAAATTCCAGCTGGTGAACTGCTCAATGGATGCTAATATTAATAATAGGCTCGTAAAGTACACGAGGGATTTCATCTTTTAACGCATTACTAATTTACCTCTTTACTTTGACTGGTGAATCTTTATGGGAATCCACTCTTTCTTAGCATAACCTAGCTAGCCTCTTTAAAATTAGAGAGTAGATTAGGTCTTGCTATTGGAATTGTTACATTTGAAGAAATTACTGTAGCATATTCGCAAGATTTTATTTGGAAAACCAGTTCTAAAGTAGAAGTTTGGGATATTCTAATGAAAACGATTGCATAATGTTAAGCGATAATGATGAGAACCGGATAGGGATAGATGGTGGTGATTGACAGTTATTGGTGAATACACTTGATGCTAGCTAGTACATAGGATCAAGTGAACCCAGAAGAACATATGGCTTCGAGACCTTTCCTTTTCGTTTATTTTGCTGAAAGACTTAATCAAAATGTTCCTTTAGAAGCTAAACTAAACTCATTTATTCTGCTGAGATGGACAGCCATACGGTAACAGATGTCAAGCGCACCAAACCAAAAATTAAGCTCCATCATATATAAATTGTCCAAGACTCCAAATAAAACTAGGTTTAAGGTTTAAATTCAAATAATTCTGAAAGATCTTCCTTTCTTTGAAGATTATAGGCAATGTTTGAAGTGCCTGTGCCTGTTAAATACGTCCCAAGGCCTTGATGTGTCTTGTTCTTGGCTTTGCCTAGGCTCTATTAGATTGCCTAAAGCCTCTCCTAGTAGTTGCAGTTGACAGTGCTTTTATTTGGCTCTTTAGTGCTACTTATGTATTTGTGACTTTTTAACCAATAAATAAGTTAAAGCTATATGGTCATTGCACGAATGATTTAGCCCGAGGACTATGGTAATTTGGAACTCATGATCGTTGGTAATATGTCTGGAATCTTCATGTTCATGGGAATTAAATCTCTCAGTTATGAAGTTGGGTTCTATTTTGTTATGGTGGTGATTCTTTTCAGGATGCAGCGTAACAAGGGCCAATTTACATCATCCAAGAAGTCTGAAGGATCTTTTAACTGGAGTTCGGCAAATGATTCAGGTCCAGATGACACCCCTCTAGAAACTTCGTGAGTGAATCATTTTATGCTAGCCTAGTAGTGTACATTGAGTCTGCAGTTTTTCACTTTATAGATCATTGGTATGTTTTTTTTCTTCCTTTCACTTATTGTCTCCACCTGACATCCTTGCAGTTGTTCGCATTGTGGAATAAGTTCCAAGTGCACTCCCATGATGCGGCGTGGGCCATCTGGTCCAAGGTCTCTATGCAATGCTTGTGGACTGTTTTGGGCTAATAAGGTTAGTATTCTTCATTTTCTTGGATGAGGTAGCACACTTTTAGCTTTCTATATACTTGGCAGAGATACGAGAATGGTATTACATAGTCTTCTGCTTGGTGGTGTTATCTCTACAGGGAACGTTGAGGGACCTTTCCAAACGTACTCAGGACATCCCTCTGACACCAGTAGAACAGGTATGTCACTGACTCTAGTGATATAGCCTATTTTTTGTGCAATTAGCTGTATCCATTTTTTTGAAATCTTCCTGCTAGAGAAAGTTAAAAAGACATAAAACTTGCAAAAAAATAAAATAAAATAAAAAATCTTGGCCAATCAACTTATCAGTCTGTTTCTAATCATCCTCATCAGGTTATATATATTTTTTATATAATATCACCACGCCAGCCCATGCATGTTTTAGAAGAGTAGTCTTCTCAATTTTGGGTAACCAACATGCATGACTAGGGCTTGTTCAAATCCCTTCCCTTCCCTTCCCACCCCTCCCCTGTTTTATGATCTTTAATTTGATGTACTTTTAATGTCTGTGAGATTAAGTTACAACTATTATTAATTAAATGTCTTTTTTATCATTAAATTTAATAGGGAGTAAAGGAAATCAATGGAGGATCTGTGGGTAATTTCTCAAAAGGTGATGATGAGGAAGATGAGGAAGAACTAATAGATATAGAGAATTAGGCAGTGAAATCGATGATGTTGAAGATAGTAAGCAGAAACTCATCTCCTGTGCCATCTCTTCTGCGTAGAACCTTGTACAAGAAGGGTATTCGTTCCTTTCCTCCACCATCTTCACTTGCATAGCAAATGTATCGCTGTTTGAGTTATGCATCTCCTCTCCACAAATGAGAATTCGGTTGACTTGAATGGTCAGTACAGTCCCTTCTCTAACATGACCTGACCCTGTTAGGAAGGAGGATCATGTGTAGCTTTTATCTGACGATGTTAATGTTACACCTTGTCTGACTGCCATTGAGGTGAGGTGAGGTACGGGAGTACAACACCTATGTAATGAAATATTGAACTCCTGTCCTTTTTTTGGTTCCTGGCCAACATACGTTGTAATATGCTTGAAACATAAATGATGTAACATGACTTATATTTTTATTATGTGCAGTTCTCTGATTTTTCTGTATTTTCTTTAAAACGTGTATTTGATTCAAGGAGATGTTCCGAGTTACGACACTCATCTGGGTTGATAGACGTGGCGGCATTATCTCTAAGGGTTATTATATTTAAGAGTTAATTACTTAATTGGTTACACATGTTTGACCATTGTTCAGAATGGTTACATATGTTTGACCATTGTTCAGAATGGTTACATATGTTTGACCATTGTTCAGAATGATTACACATGTTTCAAAATGTGATTAATTGATTTTGTTATGTAATTAATTGGTTTTTCTACTGTTCATTGTCAAAAATCACCGTTAATTCACTATTTAGTTACATAAAATGACTTAATTACCCTTTTATCTACTGTTCTTCATCAAGATCTTCCACGGCAAGCTACCGCAACAAACATGGAGGGATTCTTCACGAACCACAGCAAGCTTTTCATCAAGTCACGAACCCAGAATTACAATTCTGGGTTCATTATCTTAATTTTTCTCCATTTTATTATTATTTCACTTCTTTTTAATTTTCCTTTTAGGTAGTTTTAAACAGTTTTCAATTAAACTATTGTTTTTTTGGAAAAAAACACTTTTTGTGTTAGATTGTTGTTTTGGTTTGTTTTTTAAAAGATTAACTGTTTTGTTTTCTTCATATCTATAATTTATGAACTTTTTCCGTAGTACCTTTTCGTTTATTTACTTTTTCTATTATTATTTTTCGTTATTTTAAATTCTATTTTGTATTTTACTTTTCATTTTTTTTGTTAGTTTATAGTTTTTTTAATTATTTTATCGTTTCATTCGTCATATTTATCAGAATGACTACTTTCCAACCAAATTTTGGAAAATCAAAATGATGCATTTGATACAAAGATATTATGAATATTCAGTATTCACACAACTATGTTATATATTTTAGTGTAATTGGATTGACTAGTTGACCAATGGGATCATAGTATCTCATTAAACAAGTTAGGAGGGTGCAGAGTGCACGCTTGTTTAAGTATATTATGATTTATTGTATCAGAGATTCATCAGTTGATTAGAGATGAGGCAATGGGGGCCAAAGAGGGCAACACCCCTTTGCCGGGTCCAGGGGCAGCGTCCCTGGCGGGGTCCAAGGGGCAGCGCCCCTGCGACTTTATTATTCATAAAGTCACTATTCTAAAAATTCATTGTAAATTTGAATTTTTGGAACTAATGACTAACATTTTAACCTCAAATTCCCGTTTTTTGGACACTTGCTTTAGAGCCAAATATTAGGCCAAACCATTGCTAGGTCGAACCATTGTTAGTGTCATCCTAAGGTGTCCCTTTGGTTTTGGAGCCAAAATTTGAATCCAAATGACATATATGTCTGAAATGACACATACCATGGCCAAATGGTGTTGTGTCTCTTCCAAAGGATGTGGTGTCTTCTCCAAAGGGTGTTGCAAACACTATAAATTGGTCATAGGGGAGGTCCTAAAATGTCATCTCAAACATTCACAATCCTTCTTAAGTTCTAGTTCAGTATTCTGATTTTATCTGATTGAAAGTTTGGGTGTCTAGTTTCAATCTGAAAGTGTCGTCATGACTTCAGAATAATCCAAGCATCCAATTCGATAGTTCAACCACCATCCATTCGAGTGTTCTCCAACAAACCATAGTGGACCTATTTCATACCTTTTATTTTATTTTATTATTTTATTTTTTTACATATTAATTAGCCATATTGAGGACTAGAGTGACACTATGATGACTAAAATGCAATGGACTGACTTGTTAGGGGACTAAAACGCAAGAAAAGAGTATGGGGTCTTCAATTTCAGCAGGACGTCGTTGTGGACTCCTTTACTCAATCCTCTTCCACCCTCCTTCCCAGTCCATCAGCATCACCACTCCGGCGTGCCTTCTCCTTGTCTCTACTGTCCCTTCTCTTCGGCGTCCAAGATTGTCTCTTTCTGGTCTCCGTTCTGGGACTTGCCTCCAGTTAATTTCCTCTTTGTCATGCTCCTGAGTCTGCGTCGTTCCAGTTTGGTTTACAATGTATCACCACCACATGAACTTGTCAGAGCAGATCAGTCAAGATGACGATGTTGGAGCTCGTAATATGGCCTCCGGAGACTCCATCAACCACTCTAACCTGGGATACGAAGCCGATGCTCTGGATGAGGGAGCTGTCTCCGCCGCTATGGGTGGTGTAATTGAAAACAACCCGCCGGAGGCAGTGTATGCAACCATGCCCGGATCCGAATTGGTGATCCCCGATGGGGAGGACTCCAGCCAGCTTACGCTTTCGTTCCGAGGGCAGGTTTATGTCTTCGACGGCGTTACCCCTAAAAAGGTTATTGCTTTTCTATCAAAATTGTGCCGTTGAGTTTTGTTGGATTGTGGTTCGGTTTTGTTATTTTTATTCTGACATAAAATCCAAATTTTACGTCAAGCTTTCTTTTTCATGTTTTGCAATAGGCAAATTGGTGAGAGTGGAACTGGGAAGGCTTTAGATTCACAGTGTAGGCGTCCAATTAAGATCATGAAGGATAGATTTGTGCCCTAAGAAATATCCCTTGTATTTGTCAACTGTGAATAGTGTATTTTGAATATGGAATAGTACCTTCGAAAAGAATGTGGCCAAACTGATATCAAATAACTTTGAAGATTCTGGTAATTAACCACCTCAAATGTTTTGCTTGGCTCTTTGTAAACAAGATAGCGAATGCTGGTTCCATGCCTTTGGTGCATTTTTGCAAATTTTGCTTGATGTGCGTTTTTAATTGTTTTCCCTCCTAAAATTCAGCCATCCAGCAGATTTTTTGTTTTTTTGTTAATACTAATAATTTAGTCAACTTAATATCAGTGGTTCTTTTCAGTTCATTATAGTGATCAATTTTCTTGATTGAGCGTCTGGTTGATTATATTTCAGTACCCAAATCCTCAACTAAGCCTCTGTCAGCAGTATTTTCTTGGGAAGAATTGTACCCAGTCTATTGCTTTAAACATGGACAGAAATCAAAGAACTAGTGTGTAGTGCCATGAGTTTAGTCTTCCTTATTGATTCTATTGTATATGTTACTAAAATTAATAGAGTTGGTACCACCTTTTATAGTAGTCGTATCTATTCCTCCTCTTAGTCCTCTTCCCTGTTAGGATTTTACATGAACTGCTGTTCATCTGTTTTAGCTAACTAATTGATTTTTTTTTATATGTCTTTCAGGTTCATGCCGTCTTATTACTGTTAGGAGGCTGTGAATTGTCTTCTGGTTCACAAACCACAGATATGATTCAAGAGAATCAGAGGGTACTCAGTTATTCTCCAGCTTTATGATTTTGAGTATCTTTTTAACGAATGAGGTTAAATTTACGGATCATTGATTTAGCCAAATCTGTTGTAGGGTTCAGCAGATTTTCCATCTCGTTGCAATCAGCCACAAAGAGCAGCATCATTGAGTAGGTTCCGGCAAAAGAGAAAAGAACGGTGCTTTGACAAGAAAGTCAGATATAGCGTTCGCCAAGAAGTGGCTCTCAGGTTGGTGCAACTCCTTTTAATGGCGTGGCTTCTTGTTGAACTTCTCTATCAGTGAAACTTATTCATGGTACAATATTTTTTGTTTCTTCTGGACCCGCTTCTTAGAATGCAGCGTAACAAGGGACAGTTTACGTCGTCCAAAAAGTCAGAAGGATGGAGTTCAGCGAATGATTCTGGCCCCGATGATAACCCACAGGAAACCTCGTGAGTGGATATAGATATATTTTGTTTCATATATATAGTAAAAGGGTTAAAATTGCTTCTTAAAAATGTCTTTTTTTTTGTGGGTGTAATTTTAAACTATTATACTTATATGTCATGGTCTTTGCAGTTGTTCGCATTGTGGAATAAGTTCAAAATGCACACCAATGATGCGTCGTGGCCCGTCTGGTCCGAGATCTCTGTGCAATGCTTGTGGACTTTTTTGGGCTAATAAGGTTTGCACTTGTTTGATTGATTAATAATGTTCAAGAACAAAAAGTCCTTTATTAGTTCGTGTTATGTGTGTGAATCATGTTCCTAATCATGATGCAGGGAACTTTGAGAGATCTTTCGAAAAGAAACCATGACTCCCCTCTAACTTTAGCCGAACAGGTAGTGCATTCGAGCCTAATCTTTACACCAAGTTAACCAAAACCGAACATACGTCCTAGAAAGTTAAAACAAACTTCCCGACACATGGTTAAGGTTAATTTTCATTAGGCAGAGATACTTTTATTCTTAATGCTGACTGTTTGTAAACAGGGAGTAAATGAAACGAATGGATCTGCAGGGAACAGTAGCCATGCACATCATAACAGTCTGGGTAATTTCTCCAAAGGCAATGGCAGTGCTGTTGATGATCGGCCTCTTATCGACCAATAGGAATGAAGCTATTGGTGATGCAGAAGAAGATTGGGACTTTCATGATGATGTAGTAGAGAATAGATGGCATTTCATCTGTTTAGTGTACTGTTATGATATGAGGAATATATATGGAAACCAACTGAAGATGATGTGGTGTAGGTATTTATCCATTAGACTATACGTCTTGAATTTGAGTCATGAAAAAATATATGGATGACAACCCTGCGACCTGCGTACGCGTATGTTACGTTGTATTAATTTAATAAGTTGTATAATAGTTATTAAATAAGATTTATTAAGAAAAATACCAAAACATTAGACATATTAGAATGACTTTACAATGCTACGTAACATAAAAATTACTTTTTATGTATGTATCTAGGCTAAGATGATAGAGTCCTAGAGATGGAAGCATCCATGGCGACAATGGCAGTGTTGCTCGCAATCCTAATGATATCACCTTCATTGGTGGTTAGCACTTAGCACTGTCGAATCACCTGCACCAAATGGCAATCCTCGATGGTGGTGACTGGTGCGAACTCAGTTGCGGTACGATTTGCAGCATGGATCCAAATCCACCTGCTTGTTTTATGGAAGGAAAGAACACCTGCTTTTGATAATGTTAATATCAAAAGCACAATCACCCGAACCCGAATGGGGTTTGAGACGATAGATGACTGGTTTGATTCTCGAATAACCCATTTTAACTTAGGCTAGCAAATTCCGGTTGCATAAAATACACCCACTTGAGTAGGTATCGAATGACAAACGTAACACTGTGCACTTTGATACCGTGAGAATTCGAACATACATGTGGGCGAGACAAAATGTATAATGCAATAAACCCGAAATTTATTTCATACCTCAACGTAATTAATATATAAATTAGTATACAAAACTGTGGACAACACAAGGAAACTGTGCCAATATATGGTAAAGAGAAAGCTAAAATCTCCTCTTTTGTTTGATGTTTATATATATATATATAGTGTGTGTGTGTGTGTGTCTTGTGTGCTAATATAATTGGGTAGCTGTTGAACTGCATATACACTAAGAAGATAAACCCAGCCACATAGCCACATCTAATGGCGATGAACTTCAGCTTCATTATTATTCTTTACCATGGCTTTGCAAAAAGTCTAACCAGTTTGAAATTTTTGCAGCTTATTATAAAATAATAATGAGAAAGGCATGATTTTTCTTTCTTTCTTCAACCTGAGTTGTTATTTAAGCTTCCTTCTTGGATATCTGAGAATGGCGAGGAAGAATCACTCGAAGAATCACTCTCGAACCCACCTGCCATTGGAGAAGATGGAAGCAGCTCCTCACTTTGCTTAGGCGAACCTAACAAAACAAGACAAGTTTCAAGACACTTTATATGATCTTCAGAAAAAAAGCTCGACAGAAGGAAAAGAAAACCTTTGTGTCCCTTTGTATCGAATTTCTTGGTGTGGCGCCGGATGAGCTTCTTAGCTTTGGTGATGGTGAGCTGTCTGGCGAATGGAGAGACCTCAACATCGCTTTCACTCCGTTCGATTTCGTTCTCTTCACCACGCATCGTTCTGAGCACAAACTTCTTGGCCTTTTTGCGCTGTGTATTGAACAGACCCCTTACAGAAGTGACAAAGCCGTCTCCAGCCATGTCTCCTCCCTGACGCTTGGGGAAGACAACCGGAAGTTGGTCGCTCTTCTCAGTTGGACCTCCTTCGTTGTCACTAAGGTTGAGCTCATTTTCAGCAACAGCAGCTGCAATTGCCTCCTTAGAATTGCCACTTTTGTCTTTGAATTTGGCACCCTACACACAAACATAGAAACATCATCAAGAATGTTACCATTTGCAGGAACAAATAAAAAATCACCTAAAACTGTAAAAAAAAAAAAAGTAGTTCATGCATCCGTTTCTTTTTCACTTTATAGTATTGATCGTTTGCTTTTTAATTGTGGTCATGACTCCTTGCAGAAGGATTCTATAGGAAAATGCTATCAAGAAAAGTAATTTATATTAGGGTTAGTTACCTGCATTCCGGTGACAGATTTGAGGACTCCCCAGATAATATGCTTCTTTACTCGTGAAAACAATCTTCTCCAAGTGCCCATGAACTCATCGCGGTGAAATGTATCCATCAGCAACTTGAGATCACTAACTACGAATCTAGATCCTTCGTAGGTGACACAAAGCTCTACCTGACTTATCTTGATATTGTGGAACTCCATCAACTTCTGGGGTCTAGGTTGTTTCTTCTCCTGATCACCTGTTTTTCCCAGTTTTTTATCTTCTTGAGAAGATTGGCCCGATTTAACAGACTTTGAATCTTTCCTTTTAGAAGAGTCGTCTGCTTGATCTGCTGCAGCTTGCAGAACCAATTCAGTGGCAACAGATTCTGCTACTGTCTCTTCCCATGATCTATCGAAAGACGATGATCTCCTTAAATCTGGTGCCGGACCAGATACAATGTTTGGCTTTATGTTCTGTAACTTTAGTGCCTGTTGCAAAATTAAGAATCAAAGAGTCAACTATCAAAAAACACAACTTCAGACAATATATATAAATGTGTGCGTGTATAGTGTAACTCACTTGCAGAGGATTGGAAAGAAATGAAGCTGACTGTGGTTTTGAAGCAGCCTCGGAATCTTTTGTTGTGCGGCCAGAAGTTGAAGAATCTTGCCCCTTCTTAGCACGTTTTGATCCTGCAGTAGTTGATACCTTCCACACTTCCTGTTGGTTTTGAACAAAAAGGATCAAACTTTCCATCATCCGAGGTTTGAGTATACATTTTCTCAAATGAATTTTTGAATTAACCTGTCGACGTTGAGAATCTTGGTCTTCTGTTGCGAACAGATATGACCACATCATTCTGTACATTGTTTCAGTTAAATGGATTTTGAGGGGGTAAATCTCAACCTATAAAGTTAAATTGTATCAGCCAAACAGCTAAAAAATGGCCTTAGGATGAAATAAATCCTTAATAAAAAAAGAAAAGAAATGCTTGATTTGATTTGATTGCCTGGAGAAGTTCAAGAACGGAATATCCCTCTTTTGGAGGTCCTTGCTTTGCATCTACTCGAACCATCACCTTTCTGAACATCAATTAATTTACACCCTCAGAGATAGTGAGATCAAGAATATGGCAGAAAACACATGTTATGAGGAATACTATGGCAGAAAACATATGTTATGAGGAATACGCTGGATGCCATCTACACGATAGCAGCTGAAGAAGATATAACAGGAAAAATAAGAATTCTTGAGATAGATGTATTTTTTATTATCGAGCAAATGTAATAAAGTGCATACTTTCCCCATTCTGCTGGTGGATTCCATGCTGACAGGAGCGTATCGGATTTGGCATTGGGCAGACAATTCTTAAAAGTGATGGATTTTGTTGTTAACAGCACAATGCCAACATCTCTATAATCCCGGTCATAATCGCATATCTGTCAGGATATTTGGGCAAAATTAGTATAGATGTAAAAAAATTCTAGCCATCTTAAGCAAGTAAACATTTTTTTCGGCAATCTCATGGAAACACATTTTCTAAATGCCATTATCTCAGCAGAGAAACAGCTTATAGATTAGCCTATTCTTACCATATCATTTATCTCTGCCCCAGCAAATGGTTTACCATCTAAGAGCATATCCCAAACTATTTTGGTGATTTTTAAAGAAACTCGCATCGCACAAGATGGACCTTTGTTTTTCTCTTTCTCCATCAATCGCTGCTGAGCGGCTTTCCTAAGGGCTGTCCTTAGTTCAGAGGATGCTTCCTTCCTAGACTTTTGAACATTTGGAAGCTCTTTTTTCAGCCCTTGGACCTGGAGTAGTAACAATTGTGTCAACTATGATTCTGGAAATGTTCAAACATAAAAATTACTTAAGCATACAAAACAAAAAAATAGTTCGTATCTTCTCAATGAGAAATGAGCCTAACTGAGAACTTGGGATTGGCCAAAAGTAAGGAGTCTCACCAGTGCAGATTTTCCACTGGTTATCATCCATAGATCTCCCTCCTCTCGATAGGAGTCACCAGTATCACAGTAATGCGATAATTTTCTGATGTCGTCAAGGAGCAATATTTGCTCCCGTTCTCTCTCTTCAACCTTGATCTTTGCCAATTCTACTTCTTCAACACCGTAAGGAACAACCTGATCAACTTCCTCTTCACCATTTTCGTCATCATCTACAGGGTATGTCATGCTATTTCTTCGACGCCTGGTTTGCAGCAATCAATCAAATATATTTCTTGGAATAGTTTTAAAAAAATAAAAAATTTAATCTCATTTGCATTATTTTATGAAATATCTTTGCCAGTTTAATTATTACTTCATCAAAGATCTTAGGAGTAGATGGCCAAAAAAAAGGATCTTAGGAGTCTAGGCTTTGTATTATCATAATATATAAGAACATTTTACTCACTTGGGGACGCGTGCGAAGAGAAGGTTAGTCAATACATCCATCATAACTTGGAATTGGCGGGATGTCATTGATGCTGTTATATCATGAGAATTAAAGGCAAGCTCTTTCAAAGGCTTCATCTGCAGAACAAGAAAGACAAGTTAATCATATAGCATGACTTATCAGTCTGATCAGCCGATCATTTTAGTAAGCATGCTAGAGCTCTGTATATACCTTCAAATCTGTAGTCCAACCATTGTGCCTTGTGAATTGGAAATACATATCACAAGGTGTAAAAACTCTTTCGAGTAGCACACCTGTGCGTTTAACTTTTGCATGTTTCTTAGAAATTTTGGGCAGCCACTGGATTCCGGCTCCAGGATCGACATCAGTGGGTGCAATATGAGCTTGAACACGTTCCAACATCACAGAGATCTCCATGCGTTTCCACGTCATCTCAGGTGAGAGTTCATTAGTAGGCGAAGCTTCGGTTTTGGCTGCATCTACAGCAGTTCCCGATGCATCTGCATTTCCAGGTTTGTCTCCACTTCCGAGTGCTTGTTCAATCGTGTCCAAGCCAACTTGAAGAACAGAATGAAAAGATCGGGCTAAAACACGGCCACTAGCAGCAGCAAGCAGAAACCTCCCCTGGAATAGAGATCTTGAAAGTCATAATTTTCAAATAACAAATTCTTGTGGATTATCATCCGTTAAGACAGTAAAAATACTGATATGAGGTGATTAAATCCATTTATAGTATCCGATGAAAAACTCTTGTCTACATTTAGGAAATAAAGAATGATCTACATTTAGGAGCAATGAATGACGTACATTGGCATCTTCGGAATGAAGATTGAACTGTGGTTCAATAATATTAACCATAAAATGGCGCGTTCCCTCCTCCTCAGGATCAGGAATTGCATTTTTCGCTGTAAAAAAAAAAAATATCACATCTCCTTCCATATCTAAAGGGCCCATTTGAAGAAAATTCATTATATATCAAAATACATTTAGCAAGAAGATTCAAAACCTAACAAGAGAAACATATTCAAATTTCAAAATAATATTAAGCCTCTAGATCCCCTTTCGAGCTGAAATTTAGATACATACCAATAATGACAGCAGATGCCAAGTTCTCTGTCTTTATTGGATCTGTAGTGGACGAACTAACTCCTGAACTCTCTGTTTGCTGATCAGTGGAAGAAGAATTAGAATCAGTATTAGCAGGAGGAGGAGATGAGCTCATATCATTCTGTACAGATATAGAAGTGGAACTCGGATCAGGGTTTAAAGCAGGAGGAGCCGAGCTTGTATCGTTTTGGGGAACTTCATCACCACTTTGTGCTTCAGTTTCTTGCTGCAACTTCTTTTGTGCTTGCGCATAAAGCTTCGAAGGAGATGGCTTTGAAGGCTCAAAGGCTTTACCCAATCCACCAACCCAAGACATGACAGCATCTCTGTTCTCAATGCTCCATAGAATTTTAAGGCCATACACAAATATCCTCTGACAATTATCAGCTATCACCACATTGTACCCTTCATCATCACTCTGGTCAGAAACTCTATTTCCATCACTTCCACTACCATTTTCAAACTCAGATCTTACATAGTTCATCTCAATATTCTTCTTTCCAGCCTCTTGCCATGCTAATAATGTACCAGGATCAGCCTTTGGGGCCTGCTTTCTGATCGTAAAATAATCAGATGACAAAAAAAACCCGTCATCACGGCTCTTTTCTGTGCAGCTACTGATTAATTTAGCCTTTTCACTTGGAACTCTATTCATCGATGCAGACTGCAAAGTGCTCTTTGATGTCTGCCCAATTTTTGACATGATACTTTGAATTTCTGATGATTTATCCAAGAATGCCTTGAGAAGGTGAATTTCAAGACCCAGGTAAACCAACTCAAGAGGTGGACGGATGCAGTCAAAAGTAAATTCTCGTTTGCCCCGACTTTGATACATTTCACATTTCACTTTTGTTGTCCTAAAGGTCAGACCTTTGGCATCATCATCATCAAGTAAGGTAACATGCTTTATACAGATAGGTGTTATATCCAGACGTAGCATAAATTCTGTGATCACTCTATCCAGTGATAAATTACCGGACCTGAGGATTCTTGGACAACCAAAACGAGGCCACCGAGAGAAAAATCGTATCTTGTTAGGTGGGAGATATTGCATCACTGCAAACTTTTGTAGCCATCGCAAATCATGAGGGGCAATTTTAAATGTCGGTGAATTAGACCAAAAATCTTTTGAGTTTAAAGATTTAGAGACAGTATCACCATCCCCAACAGAAGAAATTGTGACAGACTTTATAGAAATATCCCATTTCATGGCAAGTGCAGTAGATCTGTAGGGATCAAATACTATTTCCCGCGTTTTGCCTTCGTTAGGAAGTGCAAATAGGTAGTGATTGAGGGGAGTTCCTGATTCACAGCCCCAATCCATCAGTACTTCCACAATGAATTCTGGGGTTTCTAGGAAAGCATCAGAGACACCAATAGGAAGTTTAAGGCTGCGATTCTTTGCTAAATTCTCCAAACTGCTGATAAATATTTTGAAATCTTTGGCAGCAAGATAAACACGTCCATCTGACTGTTGGATCTCCATATGACCTGAAACAACTTGAAGGTGCTCCACTTTTTCGTAAGGATCAGACGTACCGAAAATGTACCATCTTGTTTCATTGAAGAAAAGACTGATATTCCCATGGATGTATTGTCTCATATCATCCCACCATGGCAAGCTCTTTTCCTTTTTCGGAGGTGGAGCCCAGTTAGGATCAGGATTTCTTACACTCAAATAAGCTCGGCGAAGTGCCACTGTGAAAGCATAGCTAATATCAGCAAAAGCTGCTTCATATCCCACTCCATAGGATACTTCTGCCTTTTGAAAATATATAGGCAAGTCCAAGTATGTCTTCATTGCTGGTGTGGTACCAGTTGCTGAACGAAGCAGCTTCACTTTTCTCCATCTACCAACATACACATCTTGATAAACTTGGGGCTGGAAATAGGTTGCCTAATTCCAACACAATCAGAATGAACAAATAAAAGTTAAACATGTAAAAATGGCATACATATATATATATATATACACATATATGTATGTGTGTGTGTGATTAATGATCCATGGCTTAATGGACCTATTAATCAGAATGAACAAATAGAAAAACAGATGTAAAATTAATTAATCAAAACCATTCTTGATAGTATGTATGGGAATAGGATGTTTAAGAAGCTGCAAGTATCTTACCTGTTGCGCAAGGACAATACAGCCCTCGCATTTACCCAAGGTTGCTGAGAAAAGAGGATATGTGTAGTCCCTTATGTGGGCAGCAAGAGAACCCGCTCGCAAGAGAATATTGCATCCATAAAAACGAGCAAAAGGAATACTATATTCTCGAGCAGCTGGATCAAGCTTCCCAACAATCTCTATCATTCCATCTTCTCCCCCTTCTATGGTAGTTAAGGTCAAATCCAATTCTGTTGCAGAAATAGAAAAAACCGATGTCCTGCTAGAACTGAGCTTAAAACCGGACTGAAACCCTTTTGAACACGCCCCAGAACCTTCAGATGGCCTTATATTCTGACACGCCTGAAAATAAGCCCGAAATGACTGCTTGTGTATTTCCTCTTGGACTTTTGCAATAGAAGAAGGATCTTGAAAGTCAATCTCAAATCCATCATGCAAAAGCTTCTTTTCTTTTGAATTCCCGTCATTTGTATCTGTATTTCCATTGTTTGCATTGCGTTTTGATAAGTCATCAAGATACTTTAGTCTAGCATTTACTTCACAGACTTCATACTTCAAGAGGTTATAATGCTCATCAAGCCAACCCTGCAGTGGCTCTTCCTCAATATCAGCAGTCAACTTTCGTACACAAATTTTTATGCATCCAAGCTTCGTAGTACTAGGTTTCTTTGGTTTGGTGCTTTCAGTCTTTGATGGCAAAAAGAGTTTGGTCTTAGCAGCAACAATCAGCTTCAAAGCTCGCATCATATCCTCAAAAGCATCATCTATGGCACGTAGCTCTAGACGGAATGGCAGATAAATATGAATATCGAGGCCTTGAATGACATAATCCCAGGTGGTAATTCCCTGTAGTTGTGCATCAGAAGTGGAGGTGCGTGGAATTCGGGAAACTTGCATTCGACTACTTTTCACCACTCTAGCCCCATTTATGATAAGGATAAGTCCTTCAACAAGAACTCCTATTTTGGCATTCTCAGAGAATATAGACTGCACCTGAATCAGTGCATCAACCCCATCTCCAGCCTCAGCAGATACCGTCAGCATTTCAATATCAACAGCAAAAATTACTTCTTTTTTCTTGCTTTTTGAGTCCTTGGTCATATCTTTGTTCTGATCAACGTCAGTAACAGGGGAAACATCTTGAAGATTTGGATCACTCGGTTGCTGAAGTTTCTTACTTTGCAGAAGAGATTTAACACCCAATCCAAGTTCAATCAATGACAAGTGTAAATCAGGTTCCCACCTAACTGCAATGTCTGTAGAGCTGAAGAGAGAGCAGTCTTTGTGACCAGAAGCACGACGGACAAATTTAGCATTTTGCACATCCAATAGTGTCACTTTTAAAGAACTCCTATGCTCTAGCAGATAATCTTGGTATATCGATCTTACTTTCCGTATCTCCATATGGGTAGATTGTTTGTCCTTGTTTAGGGTAACCATCAAATGGGAAATATCGAGAGAAGTAGAGAAGTTGAACTTTTTACATTCCTCAGAAAGCGTGGAAAGTACAGACGCAGTACGTGGAGTCCCATCTGCTGATTCACTGATGACGAACCTGCCACCTTGTGAACCATAGTTCACTCGCTTCGGATCTGCAACAGTTAGATCTTCAAGTCCAGCCTCTCCAGATATATTGACACAACACTGCTCAAGGTTGAATTTTATGACACGAACCCCTTTTCCGGAAGAGGGTTTTCCAGATGAGGATTCACGGTTTCCTTGGCTTGGCACTGCTTTTTTCTTAGGACCCAGTAAATTTTTTGCGAGTGCTTGAAAGGATAGAGCAGTAGAAATAAAGGATTCAATATGCTTGAATGTTAAAGAAATTCCCACGCTGTTAACACCAACAGTAAGAGCCAATTTGGATTTAGATGCAATATCTTCTGTCCCTTCCACTTCCTTTTTGCCCAAATCTGTACGGACTTTAGAAACATGCAGTATGGAACCAGAGTTTGTATCAACACCAGTAAGGTTTTCTTTCAAGCCTTTTTTATACTCGTCTTCCATATAGAGATAGAGTCCGCCAAGTTCCGTGTGCATTGTAGTACCCATATTCAATAAATTATTCGCCGAAACACACAAGGATTTGGAGCAGGCCTGCAGAGGCAATGAAAGGTTCACATATTTGAAAATCCAAATATCAGTTTAAAAAATCGCAAATGTTATCCAATTAACTGCAGAATATGTCTATTATAGTCTTATTTATGCAGTAGCACAAAACATGAAGAGAAATAGGAAACTGAAAAGGCAGAAATAAATCAATGCCAAAGGGACCCAAACATAGAAGGAAAAAAAAGGGCTATGCAAACATGCTTCAAAGAATCCAACATAATTTCTACCACCTGAAACAAGAGATAGCGAAAGGAACTTACGTGGTAAAGGGGTATGTCATCTAGGCTGTAAAGAATCAGAGTCATCTCAGGAGCAGCAAAAGTAACACTCCATGTGATGATATTGGGTTCTGATGATGGTTTTACTGTTGGCTTCTCTGATTTAGCAGTTCCTTCTTGAAGAACCATCTTCTTCTTCTTCTTAGAGAGATGTAATTGCAACCATGGCTTCAATCTGTTCATCGCTATGATGAATTGTGTCCGACCCAGCTTAACATTAACTTCAGCTCTAACTGGAAAGGTTGGCTACACAGAGAACTCGTTATGGTAATTAAACCAGGGAGAGATATGCCATCAAATTAAACTATCAATTTTAAAAATCAAAAGGTGCATTAGGAAAAATCTTATCTTAACCAAATAAAGGAGCTTCAAGTGACACTTCAACCAACATCAAGTAATAATATGAAGATCAACACAGAAAAGTGTACCTCTACAGGAATATACAATAAGGAGACAATGTCAAGCTTCAGAATCTCCACAATAGAAGTCCTGGACTCCCTGAGAAGCTGAAAAATATAACCAGAAGATAAGATGATGATCGTAAAACTAATAATTAAGATAAAGATTAACAAATGTAACCCATACGTGGATCTCGTTAAACTCCACTTGAATATCCACGCGTGTACTGTCCTTAACATCTTCAGTGGTCCGTGATTTTGTGCATCTAATCTGGAACCCCGTGATGTTATTCTCCATAAAGAGACCGTGTTCTTTATGTACAAACTGTACATCTATCCTCGTCAAACCAAAGGCGACCTGCAAAGGTTTAATTCCATCACTACAACAGTTATAAGGGAGAGGGAAAAAGTCGATCTATTAATTCATGAGAAAAACATATGATTAAGGTTACTGACCTTATCGGGAATCATGGGGGTGGACTTTGATAGTGCTAACATTGCTGCTTGTTTCTTGTTTTGCTTTTTGGCAGCAGCAGCAGCAGGGTCGACTGCTGGAACTACATCTGTTTGAGAGGAAGCAGCTGATGATGATGAGCTTTTGCCTTTAGGCAGCATTGTCTCATTAAGATTCACCGTCACTCGTCCGATATGTATATCTACATTCTTGATGGACATACCTGTTTCCCTAAGTTCAAAAGCAATTAACAGATGTTTGTTTATCCAACAATGGAAGAAACCATATTTTAAGGATAAGCTTAACCTGTTCAGAAATAAAAAAAAAAACTTGGAGAACAAGTTAGCAGGACAGAGTTCAAGAGTCGATCACCTCAGTAGATAATCAACAGCTACAAGAAGCATGCCAAAAAAAGAAGAAGAATTTTCTTTAATTATCAGAATATGAAATGAAAAAGAAACAAGGCTACCTATCAGGACCGAATTCACAGGAAACGAGAAATTCCTTGCAGTTAAAAGGAGCAGGAGAAATTCCCATGGATGTCTGGCTTGAAGAAATACATCCTTCATTGCCATTGCAGCTGAACCGTGCATCAGGCAACAAAACAATGATAGGAAATACTTGTAACTTGAAACAGAGATTTGACTTTGAACCAGACTCTTTTGATATTTCCACATCCAGGTCATGGATTTCCAACGTGGCCTTGGGTGTCTGCAACATTCGAAGAAATACATAATCACAATGCTGACTTGTACAGCAAACAATAAGAAAATGGATGATTAGAAATATATCAATCAGTTAGAAGGTCTTAATTTCACTATGATGCTCAGATTTTCTAGTTGTGAAAGAGGTTACCTTAACTGCCAAGCCATCTATAGAAACAGACAAGAACCTAGCAATATTAGCTACAATCATCAACTTTTTTCCCTTGCTCTTGCCTTTGCCTGAACCCGAACTACGACTTTTTCGGGGTTTGGGCTTGTTGCTTGAACCAGAAGAAGCCCTCATTACAATCTCCAACTGACATATCAAGATTTGTAGCTTAGGATCTCTGGACAAAATTCCAGCCCCAATCTTGAGCAAGGATTGCCGCAAACTGAGTTTGACTTCCCTGACAGTAACAGACTCAATCGGACCCTGTTTAGTCACAAACCAAATGCAGGTAACATCAGTCATCATATTCATCTCGAATTTGTCACTTGGTAACTACTAATTAAAAACCATGAAGCTGAAGCGGAGAACCTTCTTGAGTTTCACCACTATATCCCGTAAACATTTCAACCCGCCGAGTTGAAATGCGACAGAAGCTCCCACGATCCGACAGACAACCCAGATTACTGATCTGGCAACAAATCTGGAAGACAAAAATAGCACACCAGACGATAAATATATGATCCATAGACAAAACTGAGACAGAACGCTATCTAAATTCGTCCTCGGAGCAGCAACGGAGCTTTACAACGTCATCGATAAGCTATGACGACTAAGAAAACACGCAGATGCAATGATCGGCGGCATGCATCAAGCATCAAACAGAAAAAGTGGTCCACAAACTGGAGACGTACATGAAGAGAAGCCAGAATACGGCGAAAACCAGCAGGAAGCTGAAGAGGAACTTGGCGAGGAAGAACAGCATTTCGGAGCAGTAAAGGCGCCGAGTGGACGGATCGTAGCACTACTGGGCCGATCAAGGCGAGGAAGAATGGGGAATTGAGAATCAGTGAATCCCCTGCACATTATTTCATGAGAAAGGTGAAGAAGAAGACGAGTGAAGGGAGGAGAGGGTGGCGAAAGAGGATGAATGAGGACCACTTCGTCTGTTCAACAGCGTGAACATCGGACTGTAGGAGAGGGAGAAGCAACGGTTGGAGTGTACGTCGATCCGCAACGTCCGACTAGAGTGACAGCGTTGGCTTTTCTTTTTGGGTTATTCAAAGTTCATCCTCAAACTACCATGAAATTTAAACTTTGTCCTCAAACTCTAAATAGGATTCAATATCTGACATAGTGCATTAGTGCTAATCGAATAGTAGAGGTATTGGGAATTAATGAAGTAAAGTTTAGGGACTAATAATGTGATTAACTTTTCCGTGAAGAATTTAGGTGCCCCACGTTATACGTAAAGGACACCTGGCAAAGGGCAGTTGACACCCCATGTCATGATATTTTCATTTTTCTGATTTTAAATTTCAGACGTGGAATTATTGTGAAATAAAAGGCTACGTGGCGCGTAGAGGAGTCACCACGTTTAGAAGCATCACAGAAACGCGGAAGACTGGGGCTGAGGGGAATCATTTGGTTTTCCAGACATAAGGAAAATGTTTTTTTCTGTAGTCATTTTAATTTCCACTATAGTCGGCCATAATTCTGTGACCTAGATGGAAGAAATCAGAGTGAGCCAAGCACCGAGACGACCGATGAGCTCCACCACCTCAGTCACCAGCGGCGGCGGTTCATCATCAAAGGAGAGATCGAGAAAGAGAGAAGCTTTTTCGACGGGGGTTATAAGAGGGTGCGCTACCTTCGGTGTCTCCCTCCAGGAGGGGTTTCGCTACCTGAAAGCCACCCTCGTTGGCCAGACAAAAAAGTTGAGGGCACAAACGGAGAAGGAAGTCACAGAAGCCGACATGATGGCTGCGAAGAAGCAGGTCGACGCTGCTGATGCAGCCGAGAACGCCAAGAAGAGGATCAATGAATTTGCCTAGCTAGCTATTAAGAAATTAGTTTCAAGTCTAACTTAGTTTCAAAAGCAAAAGCTAGTTGTCAATTAATCTAGACAGTGTCGATGTCTTTAATGTTATGATATAAGTGTTACGGAATAAAGTAGTGGTACAATTAGGTTTCCACTACAATAGTGATAGAATTAGGTCTCCACTACATTAAATGGTAGAAATAGTGATGTACTATATTAGTGGTATAAATAGTGATGTTTGTAAGTCTTATATAAAGACACCAATCAAACTCAATACAAGACCAACCAGCGACATGGTATCAGAGCAATTCATTCAAGTTTATATTGACATGGTATCAAAGCCAGAAATTAGAAATCATTCAAGTTTATATTGACATGCAAATTTATATTGACATGGTATCAAAGCCAGAAATTAGAAATCAGAAATTAGGCATACAAGTTTATATTGACATGGTATCAGAGTAATTCATTCAAGTTTATATTGACATGCAAGTTTATATTGACATGGTATAAAAGCCAGAAATTAGAAATCATAAATTAGGCATACAAGTTTATATTGACATGGTATCAGAGCAATTCATTTTATATTGACATGGTATCTAAGCCAGAAATTAATGAAAGTTTATATTGACATAGTATCAAAGTCAGAAATTAGAAATCAGAAATTAGGCATACGTATGATGCACTACAATATATGTTGATCATATTCATGTTTATAATAAGTCGTGGCATTATACATTGAGGGGAGCTAAGTCTGTTCAGAGGCAGGAGGGCCCTCGAACCGAATATAATCGTACATAACGCCCTGGAGAGGGTTCGTGGCCATCGTCTGAGACAGCAAGACGGTGTTGTCTCCGACCAAAAGAAGAGACCCTGCTACATCCACGTTGAAGAGTTTGTACAGCCCGTAAACCCCGTGCCGAGCAATGGTGTTATCGTGTCCAATCACTCCAGTTGAGAACAATGCAGCAGCTGCCACCTCCTGGTTCACCCTTACTTCGAGTTGGGCTAGATTTGCAGTTGCTAACGCTAATCTCAAAGTGTAGATTCCGCTCGAATTTACATCCTCTAGCATGAACTTGATTTGCCACGTTGTTCCTTGATATGCATTGTCACTCACCTTCCTTCAGTGTTTGCAGCACCAAATAGTAAAATAATTAGCCACTGTTCATCTATGATATCAGCATAGATTCTCTGTGTAATTACTAGTCATTCTTCGACGACGTAGAAGACTGTAAAAATTACCTTGGAACATGCGCAAAAAACCAGTCCTTTGTGTAGTCGCTTGTACCAACGGTATAGACTAAATCAGTGTCTGGATACAACGTGGTATACCTTTCCCACAGACCATATTGCCGAAACCTAAATATACATGTGTGTGTATTATTAGTTTAGATCTATAATTTGTGAATGACATGTATATAAATGCTATACATTTGACAACAGAATCCAACACAATTAGTGATGAGAAAAAAACTGGATGAACCGAAATCCCGACAAAACCGGTTTGAGACCGGCCCAACTAAAACCGAGACCAGCGAGCGGTTTTTTTCCTCTAAAGTCGGTCTCATTTTTTTTCCCTGAAAAGCCCGATTAGAATCGGACCGGCCCGAGTTAGGATGGATAGCTGAATAAAGAACTGTTTCTTTCATATCAAAACATAAAGAACTGTTTCCTTCATAAATTAGGTCCAAATTGTTAATGTAAAGTAATTTTTGGGTCAAGTGTTTGGGCCATTAACTTAGATTAGGCCTAAGTGTAGAATTATCTAGAGATGGAGTCTTCTAGGACCTAGATAGTTTCTAGGAATTTCTACTAGTTTTTTGTTCTAGATATTTCCTAGGTCTAGAGTTTTCTTGGTCTAGAGTTTTCTTTAGCTCACTATAAATAGGAGTCCAAACCATTGTATGTAATCATCCACCAAAAAGTGAGTGAAAATCCAAGTAATACAAGAGAGTTCTCCTTAAGCATATTTAGAGTGTTCTTCAATCTAGATATTTGAGTTCTTACTTCGTGATCCACATACGGTCTTGGGCAAGTGCAATCTAGCGCTTCGATTCTTTACATGGTATCAGAGCCACTTTCGTGGTAACACGGAACGAGTCGAGATCGTTGATTGAAGAACTTGAGCACTCTAAATATGGATGTTGGCAGTCGTGTGATTGGAATAGGTATGGAGCTACTCAATTCGTCCAATTACCGAATTTGGAAGTCTTGCATGGAGTCCTATCTCATAAGCGAAGACTTATGGGATGTTGTTGGAGGGAGTGACACTACATCCCCGGAGGAGAATGACGCCAACGGTGGAGAGATCAAGCACTGGCTACGTGGCGCGTAGAGGAGTCACCACGTTTAGAAGCATCACAGAAACGCGGAAGACTGGGGCTGAGGGGAATCATTTGGTTTTCCAGACATAAGGAAAATGTTTTTTTCTGTAGTCATTTTAATTTCCACTATAGTCGGCCATAATTCTGTGACCTAGATGGAAGAAATCAGAGTGAGCCAAGCACCGAGACGACCGATGAGCTCCACCACCTCAGTCACCAGCGGCGGCGGTTCATCATCAAAGGAGAGATCGAGAAAGAGAGAAGCTTTTTCGACGGGGGTTATAAGAGGGTGCGCTACCTTCGGTGTCTCCCTCCAGGAGGGGTTTCGCTACCTGAAAGCCACCCTCGTTGGCCAGACAAAAAAGTTGAGGGCACAAACGGAGAAGGAAGTCACAGAAGCCGACATGATGGCTGCGAAGAAGCAGGTCGACGCTGCTGATGCAGCCGAGAACGCCAAGAAGAGGATCAATGAATTTGCCTAGCTAGCTATTAAGAAATTAGTTTCAAGTCTAACTTAGTTTCAAAAGCAAAAGCTAGTTGTCAATTAATCTAGACAGTGTCGATGTCTTTAATGTTATGATATAAGTGTTACGGAATAAAGTAGTGGTACAATTAGGTTTCCACTACAATAGTGATAGAATTAGGTCTCCACTACATTAAATGGTAGAAATAGTGATGTACTATATTAGTGGTATAAATAGTGATGTTTGTAAGTCTTATATAAAGACACCAATCAAACTCAATACAAGACCAACCAGCGACATGGTATCAGAGCAATTCATTCAAGTTTATATTGACATGGTATCAAAGCCAGAAATTAGAAATCATTCAAGTTTATATTGACATGCAAATTTATATTGACATGGTATCAAAGCCAGAAATTAGAAATCAGAAATTAGGCATACAAGTTTATATTGACATGGTATCAGAGTAATTCATTCAAGTTTATATTGACATGCAAGTTTATATTGACATGGTATAAAAGCCAGAAATTAGAAATCATAAATTAGGCATACAAGTTTATATTGACATGGTATCAGAGCAATTCATTTTATATTGACATGGTATCTAAGCCAGAAATTAATGAAAGTTTATATTGACATAGTATCAAAGTCAGAAATTAGAAATCAGAAATTAGGCATACGTATGATGCACTACAATATATGTTGATCATATTCATGTTTATAATAAGTCGTGGCATTATACATTGAGGGGAGCTAAGTCTGTTCAGAGGCAGGAGGGCCCTCGAACCGAATATAATCGTACATAACGCCCTGGAGAGGGTTCGTGGCCATCGTCTGAGACAGCAAGACGGTGTTGTCTCCGACCAAAAGAAGAGACCCTGCTACATCCACGTTGAAGAGTTTGTACAGCCCGTAAACCCCGTGCCGAGCAATGGTGTTATCGTGTCCAATCACTCCAGTTGAGAACAATGCAGCAGCTGCCACCTCCTGGTTCACCCTTACTTCGAGTTGGGCTAGATTTGCAGTTGCTAACGCTAATCTCAAAGTGTAGATTCCGCTCGAATTTACATCCTCTAGCATGAACTTGATTTGCCACGTTGTTCCTTGATATGCATTGTCACTCACCTTCCTTCAGTGTTTGCAGCACCAAATAGTAAAATAATTAGCCACTGTTCATCTATGATATCAGCATAGATTCTCTGTGTAATTACTAGTCATTCTTCGACGACGTAGAAGACTGTAAAAATTACCTTGGAACATGCGCAAAAAACCAGTCCTTTGTGTAGTCGCTTGTACCAACGGTATAGACTAAATCAGTGTCTGGATACAACGTGGTATACCTTTCCCACAGACCATATTGCCGAAACCTAAATATACATGTGTGTGTATTATTAGTTTAGATCTATAATTTGTGAATGACATGTATATAAATGCTATACATTTGACAACAGAATCCAACACAATTAGTGATGAGAAAAAAACTGGATGAACCGAAATCCCGACAAAACCGGTTTGAGACCGGCCCAACTAAAACCGAGACCAGCGAGCGGTTTTTTTCCTCTAAAGTCGGTCTCATTTTTTTTCCCTGAAAAGCCCGATTAGAATCGGACCGGCCCGAGTTAGGATGGATAGCTGAATAAAGAACTGTTTCTTTCATATCAAAACATAAAGAACTGTTTCCTTCATAAATTAGGTCCAAATTGTTAATGTAAAGTAATTTTTGGGTCAAGTGTTTGGGCCATTAACTTAGATTAGGCCTAAGTGTAGAATTATCTAGAGATGGAGTCTTCTAGGACCTAGATAGTTTCTAGGAATTTCTACTAGTTTTTTGTTCTAGATATTTCCTAGGTCTAGAGTTTTCTTGGTCTAGAGTTTTCTTTAGCTCACTATAAATAGGAGTCCAAACCATTGTATGTAATCATCCACCAAAAAGTGAGTGAAAATCCAAGTAATACAAGAGAGTTCTCCTTAAGCATATTTAGAGTGTTCTTCAATCTAGATATTTGAGTTCTTACTTCGTGATCCACATACGGTCTTGGGCAAGTGCAATCTAGCGCTTCGATTCTTTACATGGTATCAGAGCCACTTTCGTGGTAACACGGAACGAGTCGAGATCGTTGATTGAAGAACTTGAGCACTCTAAATATGGATGTTGGCAGTCGTGTGATTGGAATAGGTATGGAGCTACTCAATTCGTCCAATTACCGAATTTGGAAGTCTTGCATGGAGTCCTATCTCATAAGCGAAGACTTATGGGATGTTGTTGGAGGGAGTGACACTACATCCCCGGAGGAGAATGACGCCAACGGTGGAGAGATCAAGCACTGGCTACGTGGCGCGTAGAGGAGTCACCACGTTTAGAAGCATCACAGAAACGCGGAAGACTGGGGCTGAGGGGAATCATTTGGTTTTCCAGACATAAGGAAAATGTTTTTTTCTGTAGTCATTTTAATTTCCACTATAGTCGGCCATAATTCTGTGACCTAGATGGAAGAAATCAGAGTGAGCCAAGCACCGAGACGACCGATGAGCTCCACCACCTCAGTCACCAGCGGCGGCGGTTCATCATCAAAGGAGAGATCGAGAAAGAGAGAAGCTTTTTCGACGGGGGTTATAAGAGGGTGCGCTACCTTCGGTGTCTCCCTCCAGGAGGGGTTTCGCTACCTGAAAGCCACCCTCGTTGGCCAGACAAAAAAGTTGAGGGCACAAACGGAGAAGGAAGTCACAGAAGCCGACATGATGGCTGCGAAGAAGCAGGTCGACGCTGCTGATGCAGCCGAGAACGCCAAGAAGAGGATCAATGAATTTGCCTAGCTAGCTATTAAGAAATTAGTTTCAAGTCTAACTTAGTTTCAAAAGCAAAAGCTAGTTGTCAATTAATCTAGACAGTGTCGATGTCTTTAATGTTATGATATAAGTGTTACGGAATAAAGTAGTGGTACAATTAGGTTTCCACTACAATAGTGATAGAATTAGGTCTCCACTACATTAAATGGTAGAAATAGTGATGTACTATATTAGTGGTATAAATAGTGATGTTTGTAAGTCTTATATAAAGACACCAATCAAACTCAATACAAGACCAACCAGCGACATGGTATCAGAGCAATTCATTCAAGTTTATATTGACATGGTATCAAAGCCAGAAATTAGAAATCATTCAAGTTTATATTGACATGCAAATTTATATTGACATGGTATCAAAGCCAGAAATTAGAAATCAGAAATTAGGCATACAAGTTTATATTGACATGGTATCAGAGTAATTCATTCAAGTTTATATTGACATGCAAGTTTATATTGACATGGTATAAAAGCCAGAAATTAGAAATCATAAATTAGGCATACAAGTTTATATTGACATGGTATCAGAGCAATTCATTTTATATTGACATGGTATCTAAGCCAGAAATTAATGAAAGTTTATATTGACATAGTATCAAAGTCAGAAATTAGAAATCAGAAATTAGGCATACGTATGATGCACTACAATATATGTTGATCATATTCATGTTTATAATAAGTCGTGGCATTATACATTGAGGGGAGCTAAGTCTGTTCAGAGGCAGGAGGGCCCTCGAACCGAATATAATCGTACATAACGCCCTGGAGAGGGTTCGTGGCCATCGTCTGAGACAGCAAGACGGTGTTGTCTCCGACCAAAAGAAGAGACCCTGCTACATCCACGTTGAAGAGTTTGTACAGCCCGTAAACCCCGTGCCGAGCAATGGTGTTATCGTGTCCAATCACTCCAGTTGAGAACAATGCAGCAGCTGCCACCTCCTGGTTCACCCTTACTTCGAGTTGGGCTAGATTTGCAGTTGCTAACGCTAATCTCAAAGTGTAGATTCCGCTCGAATTTACATCCTCTAGCATGAACTTGATTTGCCACGTTGTTCCTTGATATGCATTGTCACTCACCTTCCTTCAGTGTTTGCAGCACCAAATAGTAAAATAATTAGCCACTGTTCATCTATGATATCAGCATAGATTCTCTGTGTAATTACTAGTCATTCTTCGACGACGTAGAAGACTGTAAAAATTACCTTGGAACATGCGCAAAAAACCAGTCCTTTGTGTAGTCGCTTGTACCAACGGTATAGACTAAATCAGTGTCTGGATACAACGTGGTATACCTTTCCCACAGACCATATTGCCGAAACCTAAATATACATGTGTGTGTATTATTAGTTTAGATCTATAATTTGTGAATGACATGTATATAAATGCTATACATTTGACAACAGAATCCAACACAATTAGTGATGAGAAAAAAACTGGATGAACCGAAATCCCGACAAAACCGGTTTGAGACCGGCCCAACTAAAACCGAGACCAGCGAGCGGTTTTTTTCCTCTAAAGTCGGTCTCATTTTTTTTCCCTGAAAAGCCCGATTAGAATCGGACCGGCCCGAGTTAGGATGGATAGCTGAATAAAGAACTGTTTCTTTCATATCAAAACATAAAGAACTGTTTCCTTCATAAATTAGGTCCAAATTGTTAATGTAAAGTAATTTTTGGGTCAAGTGTTTGGGCCATTAACTTAGATTAGGCCTAAGTGTAGAATTATCTAGAGATGGAGTCTTCTAGGACCTAGATAGTTTCTAGGAATTTCTACTAGTTTTTTGTTCTAGATATTTCCTAGGTCTAGAGTTTTCTTGGTCTAGAGTTTTCTTTAGCTCACTATAAATAGGAGTCCAAACCATTGTATGTAATCATCCACCAAAAAGTGAGTGAAAATCCAAGTAATACAAGAGAGTTCTCCTTAAGCATATTTAGAGTGTTCTTCAATCTAGATATTTGAGTTCTTACTTCGTGATCCACATACGGTCTTGGGCAAGTGCAATCTAGCGCTTCGATTCTTTACATGGTATCAGAGCCACTTTCGTGGTAACACGGAACGAGTCGAGATCGTTGATTGAAGAACTTGAGCACTCTAAATATGGATGTTGGCAGTCGTGTGATTGGAATAGGTATGGAGCTACTCAATTCGTCCAATTACCGAATTTGGAAGTCTTGCATGGAGTCCTATCTCATAAGCGAAGACTTATGGGATGTTGTTGGAGGGAGTGACACTACATCCCCGGAGGAGAATGACGCCAACGGTGGAGAGATCAAGCACTGGCTACGTGGCGCGTAGAGGAGTCACCACGTTTAGAAGCATCACAGAAACGCGGAAGACTGGGGCTGAGGGGAATCATTTGGTTTTCCAGACATAAGGAAAATGTTTTTTTCTGTAGTCATTTTAATTTCCACTATAGTCGGCCATAATTCTGTGACCTAGATGGAAGAAATCAGAGTGAGCCAAGCACCGAGACGACCGATGAGCTCCACCACCTCAGTCACCAGCGGCGGCGGTTCATCATCAAAGGAGAGATCGAGAAAGAGAGAAGCTTTTTCGACGGGGGTTATAAGAGGGTGCGCTACCTTCGGTGTCTCCCTCCAGGAGGGGTTTCGCTACCTGAAAGCCACCCTCGTTGGCCAGACAAAAAAGTTGAGGGCACAAACGGAGAAGGAAGTCACAGAAGCCGACATGATGGCTGCGAAGAAGCAGGTCGACGCTGCTGATGCAGCCGAGAACGCCAAGAAGAGGATCAATGAATTTGCCTAGCTAGCTATTAAGAAATTAGTTTCAAGTCTAACTTAGTTTCAAAAGCAAAAGCTAGTTGTCAATTAATCTAGACAGTGTCGATGTCTTTAATGTTATGATATAAGTGTTACGGAATAAAGTAGTGGTACAATTAGGTTTCCACTACAATAGTGATAGAATTAGGTCTCCACTACATTAAATGGTAGAAATAGTGATGTACTATATTAGTGGTATAAATAGTGATGTTTGTAAGTCTTATATAAAGACACCAATCAAACTCAATACAAGACCAACCAGCGACATGGTATCAGAGCAATTCATTCAAGTTTATATTGACATGGTATCAAAGCCAGAAATTAGAAATCATTCAAGTTTATATTGACATGCAAATTTATATTGACATGGTATCAAAGCCAGAAATTAGAAATCAGAAATTAGGCATACAAGTTTATATTGACATGGTATCAGAGTAATTCATTCAAGTTTATATTGACATGCAAGTTTATATTGACATGGTATAAAAGCCAGAAATTAGAAATCATAAATTAGGCATACAAGTTTATATTGACATGGTATCAGAGCAATTCATTTTATATTGACATGGTATCTAAGCCAGAAATTAATGAAAGTTTATATTGACATAGTATCAAAGTCAGAAATTAGAAATCAGAAATTAGGCATACGTATGATGCACTACAATATATGTTGATCATATTCATGTTTATAATAAGTCGTGGCATTATACATTGAGGGGAGCTAAGTCTGTTCAGAGGCAGGAGGGCCCTCGAACCGAATATAATCGTACATAACGCCCTGGAGAGGGTTCGTGGCCATCGTCTGAGACAGCAAGACGGTGTTGTCTCCGACCAAAAGAAGAGACCCTGCTACATCCACGTTGAAGAGTTTGTACAGCCCGTAAACCCCGTGCCGAGCAATGGTGTTATCGTGTCCAATCACTCCAGTTGAGAACAATGCAGCAGCTGCCACCTCCTGGTTCACCCTTACTTCGAGTTGGGCTAGATTTGCAGTTGCTAACGCTAATCTCAAAGTGTAGATTCCGCTCGAATTTACATCCTCTAGCATGAACTTGATTTGCCACGTTGTTCCTTGATATGCATTGTCACTCACCTTCCTTCAGTGTTTGCAGCACCAAATAGTAAAATAATTAGCCACTGTTCATCTATGATATCAGCATAGATTCTCTGTGTAATTACTAGTCATTCTTCGACGACGTAGAAGACTGTAAAAATTACCTTGGAACATGCGCAAAAAACCAGTCCTTTGTGTAGTCGCTTGTACCAACGGTATAGACTAAATCAGTGTCTGGATACAACGTGGTATACCTTTCCCACAGACCATATTGCCGAAACCTAAATATACATGTGTGTGTATTATTAGTTTAGATCTATAATTTGTGAATGACATGTATATAAATGCTATACATTTGACAACAGAATCCAACACAATTAGTGATGAGAAAAAAACTGGATGAACCGAAATCCCGACAAAACCGGTTTGAGACCGGCCCAACTAAAACCGAGACCAGCGAGCGGTTTTTTTCCTCTAAAGTCGGTCTCATTTTTTTTCCCTGAAAAGCCCGATTAGAATCGGACCGGCCCGAGTTAGGATGGATAGCTGAATAAAGAACTGTTTCTTTCATATCAAAACATAAAGAACTGTTTCCTTCATAAATTAGGTCCAAATTGTTAATGTAAAGTAATTTTTGGGTCAAGTGTTTGGGCCATTAACTTAGATTAGGCCTAAGTGTAGAATTATCTAGAGATGGAGTCTTCTAGGACCTAGATAGTTTCTAGGAATTTCTACTAGTTTTTTGTTCTAGATATTTCCTAGGTCTAGAGTTTTCTTGGTCTAGAGTTTTCTTTAGCTCACTATAAATAGGAGTCCAAACCATTGTATGTAATCATCCACCAAAAAGTGAGTGAAAATCCAAGTAATACAAGAGAGTTCTCCTTAAGCATATTTAGAGTGTTCTTCAATCTAGATATTTGAGTTCTTACTTCGTGATCCACATACGGTCTTGGGCAAGTGCAATCTAGCGCTTCGATTCTTTACATGGTATCAGAGCCACTTTCGTGGTAACACGGAACGAGTCGAGATCGTTGATTGAAGAACTTGAGCACTCTAAATATGGATGTTGGCAGTCGTGTGATTGGAATAGGTATGGAGCTACTCAATTCGTCCAATTACCGAATTTGGAAGTCTTGCATGGAGTCCTATCTCATAAGCGAAGACTTATGGGATGTTGTTGGAGGGAGTGACACTACATCCCCGGAGGAGAATGACGCCAACGGTGGAGAGATCAAGCACTGGCTACGTGGCGCGTAGAGGAGTCACCACGTTTAGAAGCATCACAGAAACGCGGAAGACTGGGGCTGAGGGGAATCATTTGGTTTTCCAGACATAAGGAAAATGTTTTTTTCTGTAGTCATTTTAATTTCCACTATAGTCGGCCATAATTCTGTGACCTAGATGGAAGAAATCAGAGTGAGCCAAGCACCGAGACGACCGATGAGCTCCACCACCTCAGTCACCAGCGGCGGCGGTTCATCATCAAAGGAGAGATCGAGAAAGAGAGAAGCTTTTTCGACGGGGGTTATAAGAGGGTGCGCTACCTTCGGTGTCTCCCTCCAGGAGGGGTTTCGCTACCTGAAAGCCACCCTCGTTGGCCAGACAAAAAAGTTGAGGGCACAAACGGAGAAGGAAGTCACAGAAGCCGACATGATGGCTGCGAAGAAGCAGGTCGACGCTGCTGATGCAGCCGAGAACGCCAAGAAGAGGATCAATGAATTTGCCTAGCTAGCTATTAAGAAATTAGTTTCAAGTCTAACTTAGTTTCAAAAGCAAAAGCTAGTTGTCAATTAATCTAGACAGTGTCGATGTCTTTAATGTTATGATATAAGTGTTACGGAATAAAGTAGTGGTACAATTAGGTTTCCACTACAATAGTGATAGAATTAGGTCTCCACTACATTAAATGGTAGAAATAGTGATGTACTATATTAGTGGTATAAATAGTGATGTTTGTAAGTCTTATATAAAGACACCAATCAAACTCAATACAAGACCAACCAGCGACATGGTATCAGAGCAATTCATTCAAGTTTATATTGACATGGTATCAAAGCCAGAAATTAGAAATCATTCAAGTTTATATTGACATGCAAATTTATATTGACATGGTATCAAAGCCAGAAATTAGAAATCAGAAATTAGGCATACAAGTTTATATTGACATGGTATCAGAGTAATTCATTCAAGTTTATATTGACATGCAAGTTTATATTGACATGGTATAAAAGCCAGAAATTAGAAATCATAAATTAGGCATACAAGTTTATATTGACATGGTATCAGAGCAATTCATTTTATATTGACATGGTATCTAAGCCAGAAATTAATGAAAGTTTATATTGACATAGTATCAAAGTCAGAAATTAGAAATCAGAAATTAGGCATACGTATGATGCACTACAATATATGTTGATCATATTCATGTTTATAATAAGTCGTGGCATTATACATTGAGGGGAGCTAAGTCTGTTCAGAGGCAGGAGGGCCCTCGAACCGAATATAATCGTACATAACGCCCTGGAGAGGGTTCGTGGCCATCGTCTGAGACAGCAAGACGGTGTTGTCTCCGACCAAAAGAAGAGACCCTGCTACATCCACGTTGAAGAGTTTGTACAGCCCGTAAACCCCGTGCCGAGCAATGGTGTTATCGTGTCCAATCACTCCAGTTGAGAACAATGCAGCAGCTGCCACCTCCTGGTTCACCCTTACTTCGAGTTGGGCTAGATTTGCAGTTGCTAACGCTAATCTCAAAGTGTAGATTCCGCTCGAATTTACATCCTCTAGCATGAACTTGATTTGCCACGTTGTTCCTTGATATGCATTGTCACTCACCTTCCTTCAGTGTTTGCAGCACCAAATAGTAAAATAATTAGCCACTGTTCATCTATGATATCAGCATAGATTCTCTGTGTAATTACTAGTCATTCTTCGACGACGTAGAAGACTGTAAAAATTACCTTGGAACATGCGCAAAAAACCAGTCCTTTGTGTAGTCGCTTGTACCAACGGTATAGACTAAATCAGTGTCTGGATACAACGTGGTATACCTTTCCCACAGACCATATTGCCGAAACCTAAATATACATGTGTGTGTATTATTAGTTTAGATCTATAATTTGTGAATGACATGTATATAAATGCTATACATTTGACAACAGAATCCAACACAATTAGTGATGAGAAAAAAACTGGATGAACCGAAATCCCGACAAAACCGGTTTGAGACCGGCCCAACTAAAACCGAGACCAGCGAGCGGTTTTTTTCCTCTAAAGTCGGTCTCATTTTTTTTCCCTGAAAAGCCCGATTAGAATCGGACCGGCCCGAGTTAGGATGGATAGCTGAATAAAGAACTGTTTCTTTCATATCAAAACATAAAGAACTGTTTCCTTCATAAATTAGGTCCAAATTGTTAATGTAAAGTAATTTTTGGGTCAAGTGTTTGGGCCATTAACTTAGATTAGGCCTAAGTGTAGAATTATCTAGAGATGGAGTCTTCTAGGACCTAGATAGTTTCTAGGAATTTCTACTAGTTTTTTGTTCTAGATATTTCCTAGGTCTAGAGTTTTCTTGGTCTAGAGTTTTCTTTAGCTCACTATAAATAGGAGTCCAAACCATTGTATGTAATCATCCACCAAAAAGTGAGTGAAAATCCAAGTAATACAAGAGAGTTCTCCTTAAGCATATTTAGAGTGTTCTTCAATCTAGATATTTGAGTTCTTACTTCGTGATCCACATACGGTCTTGGGCAAGTGCAATCTAGCGCTTCGATTCTTTACATGGTATCAGAGCCACTTTCGTGGTAACACGGAACGAGTCGAGATCGTTGATTGAAGAACTTGAGCACTCTAAATATGGATGTTGGCAGTCGTGTGATTGGAATAGGTATGGAGCTACTCAATTCGTCCAATTACCGAATTTGGAAGTCTTGCATGGAGTCCTATCTCATAAGCGAAGACTTATGGGATGTTGTTGGAGGGAGTGACACTACATCCCCGGAGGAGAATGACGCCAACGGTGGAGAGATCAAGCACTGGAAGCGGAGGAATGCCAAGGCGGAATTTGCCTTGAAGAGGTCGATATCATCAGGGGTGTTCGAGCATATTTCACGATGCACCTCTGCCAGTTCGATCTGGAAGACACTAGACCAGTTGTACAACAAGAAAAATGAGGCTCGACTACAAATGTTGGAGACCGATCTGGCGAATGCAAAACAGGGTGAGTCTTCGATTTCACAGTTCTTTTTAAAGGTTAAGAACTTGTGTTCAGAGATTAATTTACTCAACCCGGAGGAGCCAATTTCGGAAGTGCGGATAAAGCGGTGCATTATTCGAGGATTACGTCCCGAATATATACCGTTTGTTACGTCAATTCAAGGTTGGGTTCAACAACCGTCCTTGGAGGAATTTGAGAATCTTCTAGCTTCACAAGAGTCGTTGGCTAAGCAAATGGTCGGGATCAAGCTAGAAGAAGATCAATGTGCACTTGTGGCTCAAGTGAAAGAGAATGACGCTAGAAAAAAGGTTGGTGGTAATGCGGAGTCATCTTGTAAGAAAGATTTCAAGTGTTATCGATGTGGTAAGCCCGGACATCTGAAAAGAAATTGTCGGACCAAACTTAAGGAGAGTAACATGGTGGAGTCTAAGATTGCAACTGAAGATGATGAATGGGCTAAGTGTTTTATAGCTAAGAGCATTCCTGCTCTTGCGGCCAGAAACTCAAGAAATGAGTGGATTGTAGATTCTGGTTGCGGTCACCATCCCACCGGAGACGAGGATCAATTCTCCACTATTCACAACTATGGAGGAGAAGAAGTTATAGTTACGGCGGATGACACCATTCACCCCGTTGGGAAGGAAGGTACTGTTGTAATCAACAGTAGAGGTGAGACACCAATCAAGCTTGATAGTGTCTACCATGTTCCAGGAGTAAAGCAAAATCTTCTCTCGGTGGCGAATGCAGTTGATTCAGGTATGTATGTTTTATTTGGTCCGAATGATGTGAAATTTCTTCAAAATGTTGAGATGGTCAAGGCGGATGTCGTTCACATCGGTGCACGAGTAGATGACATGTATGTCATACCGGCTTCTCATAAGAAAAACTCTTTAAATGAGGTTCATGGAGAAAGGGGGAGTTTAAATCCTCACAGAGACGTCCATGGAGGAGCCGATGATAAACAAGTGGTGACTGAAGGATCGAACAAATCGATCATTAAGTCATCTCACTATCGGGTTAAGAATATTGGTACAAAGTATTCTTGCTTCATTGCAAGGCCGATAGTTGAGGAAAAATCTTCGTCTCGTAATAAGAACGGGAAGAAGAAGTGGAACTTCGAGATGTCTGATAAAGTTGAAACAGTTATGCAAAGGTTGAAAGATAAATTCTCAAGGAAAACTAGAGAAAGAGTTCCTAAGGCAGAAAACGCTAATGGAAGAAGATCATACTGGTGTGCCAAATGTGGAGATCACAATGTTAGAAGAATGAAGACTTCAAGAGGAGGAAATTATAAAAGCACGAAGATCTACCGAGACAGACAACTCGAATTGAGGAATGGAAGTTTCACCAGAATCAATGGCAACATTAAATGTTATCAAAGTGGAAAAGTAAGATTGAAGAATCCAAAGCAACCGGAATACAACATTGACGAGAAGAACCACGGAGGAAAGTCAATGTTGAGGGGGAGTGTTAAATTACAACATTGACTTTCATGGGCTAAGATAATATTTATGGGATAATGTTTAGAAGTTGGGCCTAGAAGAATAATCTAGTATAATGGGAGGTTTAGCTTTTATCTAGATAATTCTAGGACTAAGTAATTTCTAGGAGATTCTTAGGATGTTCTAGTATATTATCTTCTATAGGTTTCTAGAGAAATTAGTATCTAGAGTTTTCTCTAGCTTAGTATAAATAGGTGTGGAGTCATTTGTAACCTAACACAACAACAAGAATCACCAACAAGTGTGTTGTATAAGAGAGTCTCCAATATATCATATTTAGAGTGAGAGTGTTATACATATACAAGTTCTTCTCTTGTTAAGTAAAGTACGGTCTTGGGCAAGTGCAATCCAACACTTCGATTCTTAACATGCTAAATGACTACGGTACGTTCTCTTTTGGCTATAGCTGCTAGTTTTAGTTGGAAATTATGGCAGCTTGATGTCAAAAATGCCTTCCTATACGGAGAATTGGATAAGAATATATACATGGAGCAACCACCCGGATTTACATCTCAAGAGCATCCAAATTATGTTTGTAAGCTCAAGAAGGCACTTTATGGGCTGAAACAAGCTCCAAGAGCTTGGTACGTAAAGATTGCTCAATACTTGCAGTTTTGCGGATATGGCGTCTCCGACTCGGATCCAGGTTTGTTCATCAAGAAAGGAGAAGGAGTACATGTGATTGTTCTCTTATATGTGGATGACATGATAATCACTGGCAATAACAATGAAGAAATTTTTCGTCTTCAAGAAGAACTGTCAGTGCGATTTGATATGAAGAAGCTTGGAGAGTTGAGCAACTTTCTCGGTTTGGAGGTCGAGAATTCACGTGAAGGAATCTTTCTATCTCAACAAAGTTATGCGAGGAGAATGGTTGAAAAATTTGGAGTGAAGCAAGGAAAGGTACGTTCTACTCCACTAGATGTTCACGTGAATCTCAAACGTGATGAAGGGTCTCTTTTACCCGATCCTCGACCTTATCGTGCTCTTGTTGGAAGTCTTCTTTACTTAACTATTACAAGACCCGATATTTCCTTCTCGGTTGGGCTCGTTAGCCGATTTATGCAAGCCCCAAGGAAGCCTCATCTAGAGACAGCAAAGAAGATTCTGAAGTATATCAACTCCACTCTAGATATGGGGCTACTATTTAAAGCTGGAGTTGATTTTTCGATTTGTGGATTCACGGATGCTGATTTCGGAGGAGATCTAGATGATAGAAGATCTACATCCGGGTATGTTTTCTTATATGGAGATACCAGTATTTCATGGTGTAGTAAGAAACAAGATGCGGTATCTTTGTCGACCACCGAGGCAGAATACAAGGCTTCTGCTCTTGCAGCCCAAGAATGTGTCTGGCTTCGAAGATTATTTGAAGATCTATATATGCTTATCAACAAGCCAGTTACACTCTATGGAGACAATCAGAGTGCCATCAAACTTGCGAATAATCCGGTGTTTCACGCAAGGACAAAACACATTGAGCTTCAACATCACTTTATTCGAGAGAAAGTGCTAGATGGGACAATTAATGCGGAAGAAGTTCGAACCAACGACAATATTGCGGATATCTTCACAAAGTCACTCTCGAAGGGTCAGTTTGAGTTTTTACGGTCTAAGTTAGGACTAGTTAGTAAAAATTACTTTAAGGGGGAGTGTTAATGTAAAGTAATTTTTGGGTCAAGTGTTTGGGCCATTAACTTAGATTAGGCCTAAGTGTAGAATTATCTAGAGATGGAGTCTTCTAGGACCTAGATAGTTTCTAGGAATTTCTACTAGTTTTTTGTTCTAGATATTTCCTAGGTCTAGAGTTTTCTTGGTCTAGAGTTTTCTTTAGCTCACTATAAATAGGAGTCCAAACCATTGTATGTAATCATCCACCAAAAAGTGAGTGAAAATCCAAGTAATACAAGAGAGTTCTCCTTAAGCATATTTAGAGTGTTCTTCAATCTAGATATTTGAGTTCTTACTTCGTGATCCACATACGGTCTTGGGCAAGTGCAATCTAGCGCTTCGATTCTTTACACAAATGTAGATTGTTGATTTTGATAAACAATGGCAGAGATTTCATCAAGTTAACCTGAACACAAAATTCGTTTTTTTAATGGAAATTTCGGTAATGGACCGAGACCGGCCCGAGTCAAGCAAGACCGATTCGGACGGACTTTTTATACCGAATTCGGGCTCGATCTCGGTCCTGACCGAAATTTTGGTCTCGGTCTAGCCAAAAGTATCCCAAGCTCACCCCTAAACACAATTGACATTGAGTTGAGCTTACTTTTCTGGATGATCCACGTAAAGCTTATTGATATACATCGGGTCGGGATCAGGAATATAGAACTCTGCAGCTGATCGATCGGGGATCCCGATCTCCCATAATGTTGGTCCGGCTCTAATCGGCTCATAAACGATGTTGCCCACACTGACTTGGCACCCTGCTCAAGTTTATATATAGCTTGTGTGATGTTATTAAAGATTTGTGTTCATTAACAAACTTAAACTAGAGAAACAAGCAAGGAGACAAATATCTGACCTGTCGTGATGCTTATGGAAATATCGTACTTGTAGTCTCCGATGAAACCGGGAACCCATGCATATAGGTCGTAGTCCCCGGTGCGTACATTATTTATGGAGAAGTAGCCGTCTGAGTCAGCTATAGTCCAGAACTGATAACCCTGATTATATCAATTCATTAACATCCAGCATAAGAATGTTGATATGCCAGATTATTGATTTTTTTCGAAAACTATATATTTAAGTTTTTTTTTTAGAAAAGTAAGTACAGAAAAAAAAAATCGAAAAATAGGTATACGCGCACCCCAGGGTGGCGCCTATTCCATAGGCACATGTTGGGGTTGCGTCTATTGAATAGGCGCAACCCCAACAGTATTTGAAAGTTTTTGTATCGTATGTAGAGTTTTTTACGTACCGTATTATACAGTCAGTCTAAAAGTAAAAACTTAACGCATAGTTAGTGTCAATAGGCGCAGCCCCAACATGCGCCTATGGAATAGGCGCCACCCTGGGGTGCGCGTATACCTATTTTTCGAAAAAAAAAAATTATATACTTACTTTTCTAAAAAAAAAACTAAAATATATAGTTTTCGAAAAAAAATCCAGATTATTATCTGTTTGTAATGAATGATTCTAACATAACTAAAACATATGCATTAACTAGACCTTGGACTCGGTTTGCCATGAACCGGCTTCACCTGGCTGAGCCAATCCAACATATGCACCTCTAGCTACTATTAGATCATCACTGATGTACCTACCATGCCATGTAGAAGATAGAACATTATTCATTAACTATAGCTGCCAATAAGGTTTTAAGTCATATATACTTTCACTACAAAGTTCATATACCTGTCCTTCACCAGTAATCTACCACTGACAAACCCTCTCTGATCCATCAGCTGGAAATCCTGTGACGCTGGAAAACTATATGGCCAATTCTGCACTTCTGTCAGCATCTAAAAAAATGGAAAAAATGTCACTACTTCACTTGCGCCATCAAGGTGGGTATGTAGGTAACTTTGATGAAAAGGGCATGCAAACCTGTTGCTTGGCGTCCTCCCAAAGGGTCCTAATTGGGTCCAATCCAGGTGCAGTTGGGACAGAGTTGACATAGAAGAAAGTAGGACCAAAAACCTTCTTCCATGACTCCCCTGGTTTGAGCTTCAACACCAAGTCCTCCCCTCCATAGTGTGCACTCAAGAACATCTGAATTCACCACCACTTTCCAAAATCAAGCACCTTGATTATATCATTATGGCCTATTCCTATCATCATTGGTTGAACAAAAAAGGTATGAAGATAAATAAGTTGTATGTAACTTACAGCTAGGGTTATGGGACCAACGTGTGACGTGAGGTTTTGTTTATAAAGTCCGCCTGAGCGATACTCATTGCTGGGTGTGATCTGCCAAAACCCGGTTGGGGAGGCATCGTCGGTGCATATCCAACCATGCACATGAAGATCTTTGTTTTTGCATGAATATTGGTACTTATCATCTACCTATATACATAATCAATATTAGATAATGGACTTCTTAACTAGAGTGATTCATTTATTGATACTAAAGAGTCAAATGGAGTACCTCTCCCTTGAATTGTGGCTCAATAGGGTTCACCAATAAGACTGCCTCTGGAGTTGCGAGAGCGACTCCTCTACCAGTCGATCGATCATCTGGTAGAGGCATGAACCTTTGTTTGTTATCTGCAACCGCCATATAGTCAAACCTACCATATGAAATATTATACAAATTACAAATGATTATAAGAAAACATGACAGATATATGTACATTATATATAGTTGGACATGAATGTCAATACTTTTCTTTCTTGAGCTTAAACACAATCCTAGTCTGTGGGAGATTGAAAGCTGGCCATTCCTCTAGATGCTCATAGATGCCGTACGAGTAGAATCCCCAGCAATTACGCAGCATGATGAACCTGGTGTTAGGATCAAACACTCAATCTAATGAAGAAACTCAGTTTTTCTAGAGAGGAAAGGAAGGGAAGCAAAACCAGATTTCTTGTGGTAACACCCAAGTGGGTAACCTCCACACGGTTTAGAAGATATTATTCATGACGGTTACTGCTACAAAATACGTATACATGGAGAAATACAGTACATTACAGTATAGCCTAGGTTGAACCGCGAGACGCGTACATTAATACATAATCTACCATTACATATTAATCAGACTACAATACCTAACACCTGGTCCCCGTATAATGTGTATGTAATAATATGTAACATTAAAGATGTGGATAACCTTAAGTATTTGGTGTTTCAATTTTACCTGATGTCTATATTGAGAGGCACCATTGTGCTCTCTTTGGAGCTGTCCCACAGTCTTGTGAATGAAACCTCTACTTGATCATCATTTTCCACCACAATGCTGAAGTTATCTCCCTTGATCCTGTGCCCATTAGCTACTATATTTAATTTTCTGAGTTTGAACACAATTTTCATTGAAAAGCATACATTTCATTTAGAGAAAGTAATACGATACGGATGAAGAAAAAAAAAGGGAAAGGAACTAACCGATCGTCGAACCCAGTTGTTCCAGAACTTCCAGCAATATTCCATACAAGATCCCAGTACCTACAATATGCATGCACTCCCAAACTTGAATGTAAATTTTCAACCATATGGTACGTAGATATTGCGTTTTTAACGTTATAAGCTCACCCATCATGCATTCCAAGTAATTCAGCATAGATCAGACAAAAAGGTCAAAAATTTACTATACTGGTTTATCGGATAGGCAGGCTTGTCATCACGACTCACCCTCTGTTAGCTTCATCATTGCGGGTTTCAAGCAAATTGCTGATTCCGTTGTACCGGATTCCGGTAACTGTTCCATCAGGTTTCGCAATTGTCAACTCCAGAATTCCATTATCCAGTACTACCTGCAGCTTGCATCAATGACCAAACCCGTTGTTTCAATATATACTAAGTTTTAGTATTTTTTATAGTATGGAACTCTCGGAACTTAAGGAAATGGTAACCTTCAGACATACAGAAAATGTTGATTTCAGAAGAGAAGAATATAAATAAGAACTGACGTGTTTATCGCGAACATGCAAGCGCACTCGCTGGGATGACGGGTCATCCTCCAAACCCTCGTTACCACCAGCCTTTTCAGCCTCCCTTACACTCAGAAATTCCGGTTTCTGCATTTCTATGTGGAGTTTGTTCTGAGGAGAAAAACTAGAGCATTAGTTGATTACAAGTAATGGAAGCAAAGAGGATCGTTGATTGCTAGATGTCTGTATATATGTGTATACATAGAGAAGTATTATACTATATAAGCATGTTGGTTGGAGTATTAAAGCAGCACCATCTTGTTAAGAGACCGTATATAGATAGTGTGATCTCCCTCTCAAGTTTCTTTGCTCAGTTGTCACCCTCTGTTTGGTGAAAAGCAAATCTCTACGTGCAAAAACGGTAATCTTTGGGAGATTGTGTTACGTTTATATGCCAATGCCCCACCATAGATGATTGGAGTTGAATCTACTACTTTGATATATAGTAGGGTTAATACTTGCTATAGTACCATAAGTTTGGGTCATGTGATCGGATGGTACCATATGTTTTTTGATGTGGTTAAATGGTATGTTATGTTTGGAGCATGTTGTCCTATGGTATTCTGTTAGTCAACCGTTAGATTTTTCTGTTAAATGGTCAATGTCAGCACCACATCAGCGCCACGTAGATATATAATATAATATTTAATTTAAAAAATAAAAATAAATAGGGAAATTTAAAAGAATAGGGAAAAAATTATAAAAAATTTCAAAAAATATTTTAAAACTTTATATATTAATAAAATGTATTTTTTATAAACAAAATTGAAAAAAAATCGAAAATTGAAAAAAAAAAAACTAGGTTGGACGACCCTTGGGGTCCAATTGACCCAGCCAAGGGTTGAACCCTGGGCTGGGTTGGACCCCTATCAGGTCGCCTGACCTGGGCGACCAGGTCTGACCTAGCCCTGGGTTCGACCCTGGCTGGGTCAATTGGACCCCAAGGGTCGAACTAACTTGGGGTCCAATTGACCCAGCCAGGGTCGAACCCAGGGCTGGGTCAGACCCAGACCTAGTCGCCCAGGTCAGGCGACCTGGTGGGGGTCCAACCCATCCCAGGGTTCGACCCTTGGCTGGGTCCAACCTAGTTTTTTTTTTGTTTTTTTTTCTTCAATTTTCGATTTTTATTTAAAAAAATACATTTTATTAATATATAAAGTTTTAAAATATTTTTTATAATTTTTCATATATTTTTTTCAATTTTCGATTTTTTTAAAAACAATTTATAAAAAATACATTTTATTAATATATAAAGTTTTAAAATATTTTTTGAATACTTTTATAATTATTTTCGATTTTCCCAAATTTTTCCGATTTTTCTCTATTTTTATTATATTTCCTATTTATTTGTATTTTCCAATTGCCACGTCAGCGCCACGTCAGTGCCACGTCAGCATTCCGTTAGTTAACATTGACGGCAACAGTAATTTGGACCAAATAACAACATTGCGAAACTTATGGTACTATAAAACAACATAGGGGTACCATCTGATCACGTGACCCAAACTTATGGTACCATTGGACCTATTAACCCTATATATTATGGGGTTAAATACCAAGTAGCTACCTGAACTTTGGACGTTTTACAACGACCTACCTGAACTTTGAAAATTCAAAACGAGCTACCTCAACTTTGAAGAAGGTACAAATAGCTACCTCCGTCCAATTTCCGACGATTTTTCAACGACTTTCCAACATTTTCCGACGACAAATGACGAAAAATTGGACGGAGGTACCTATTTGCACCTTCTTCAAAGTTGAGGTAGCCCGTTTTGAATTTTCAAAGTTCGTGTAGCTCGTTGCAAAACGTCCAAAGTTCAGGTAGCTACATGTTATTTACCGGTTGTTTGGATTACTACACAAAGATTGTCTGTCATTGTCGGTGCTGAAAAATGCAGAGATCGTGACAATTCTGTTGAGAAATAAGCTCTACCTAAGCTAGCACCGCATATGGTCAAATTTTATTATGATAAACCTCAATGTTAAAATGATTACTTTCCACATCAAGAATTGACTACAGACAGATAGCTCAATTAGTAATAATTTTTTACTTCCTATCATCAAACTCCAAATCAGGAATTGATTAACTCGGTTAGTAACAATTTATCCTTCCAATCAACAAGTTAGATCAGTTAATAATCATTAGTGAATTGATTAAAGACAGCTCTGTCAGTAATAATTTTTCCTTCTTATTTGATTTTTTTCAAAAAGTAACTACTTTAGAAAAAATATTTGAAAAAGTGTATATCGAATTTTTTTTTTTAGAAAAATATGTATACGCGCGGCCCTAGGATGCGCCTATTGCACAAATTATTTTTTCCTCCACGAAAACACCGGTCTATCAGAAACCACGTTGATTTTAAGTCTGCTTATGGTTTTCCTCCTAAATAGAAATTGAGAAATAGTCTCACGCGTTGCTTTTATCTCAGTATTCACAGGTCCAAATTCCTCTACGCTAGTCTCACCAATTCCTCGGCTGGTTCTCTATCAAGAGAAATCTAAAGCTCCTGGCTGGTGTTGTTGGATATGCAAGTGGAAGCAACGGTCTATCAGAAACCACGTTGATTTTGAGTCTGCTTATGGTTTTCCTCCTAAATAGAAATTGAGAGATAGTCTCTCCAGTAAAGAAGAAAGGAAGTTATAAGAAGTTAAATACTTTAGGTTCCTGTCCTAAATTTTCCAACTTGTTCTGAACAACATCCGCGAGGTAAAACATTGAAACAAAGTTGTTTATTCACAAGTTTCTGAATGAGACTTTTCTTCAAATACACTAGCTAGTTTGACATTTTCAGGAATTACTGCTGCAAAAGAGCTCTTTGGGGTTACTTTAGGTTCCTGTCCTAAATTTTCCAACTTGTTCTGAACAACATGCGCGAGGTAAAACACTGAAACAAAGTTGTTTATTCACAAGTTTCTGAATTATACTTTTCTTCAAATACACTAGCCAGTTTGACATTTTCAGGAATTACTGCCCCAAAATAGCTATTTGGGGTTTCCACTCTTGCCTCTCGGCTGGTTCTCTAAAAATGTGAAGTTTAGATACTAACATTGTTAAAGCATAAGCATAACACATTAACACTAACCAGGCTAGAGAGACGTACATCTCTGACTCAACATCTTCCGAATATCGTGTAAAGCTTCTCCAATGACTATAGCTTTTTATCTGAGTTCAAGCTTGCTTATGGTTTTCCTCCTAAATAGAAATTGAGAGATACTGTCTCCAGTAAAGAAGAAAGGAAGTTATAAGAAGAAATGGTTTTCCTCCTGAAAATGTCAAACTGGCTAGTGTATTTGAAGAAAAGTCTAATTCAGAAACTTGTGAATAAACAACTTTGTTTCAGTGTTTTACCTCGCGGATGTTGTTCAGAACAAGTTGGAAAATTTAGGACAGGAACCTAAAGTAACCCCAAAGAGCTCTTTTGCAGCAGTAATTCCTGAAAATGTCAAACTAGCTAGTGTATTTGAAGAAAAGTCTCATTCAGAAACTTGTGAATAAACAACTTTGTTTCAATGTTTTACCTCGCGGATGTTGTTAAGAACAAGTTGGAAAATTTAGGACAGGAACCTAAAATATTTAACTTCTTATAACTTACTTTCTTCTTTACTGGAGAGACTATCTCTCAATTTCTATTTAGGAGGAAAACCATAAGCATGCTCAAAATCAGATGTTTTTCAAAAAGTAAGCATAGTAGGAAAAAAATTTGAAAAAGCATACATGGAGGAATTTGGTGAGACTAGCGTAGAGGAATTTGGACCTGTGAATACTGGGATAAAGCAACGCGTGAAACTATCTCTCAATTTCTATTTAGGAGGAAAACCAGTGAATTTAACTCATCTCCGCGATTGATCTTCTGTCCTCTTGATCATCTCCGTGGTTTGTTAACAAATTGATCTTCTGTCCTCTTGATCATCTCCGTGGTTTGTTAACAAATTGATCTTCTGTCCTCTTGATCATCTCCGTGGTTTGTTAACAAATTGATCTTCTGTCCTCTTGATCATCTCCGTGGTTTGTTAACAAATTGATCTTATGTGCTCTTGATCCAAGACCCTTCCTAACCATTGGAAGGGGATCAGCTTTCTTCTGTCCTCACCGTACGACTAACCAATACAATTCAAATTCATGTACGCAATGATCTCCTAAGCAGACTTAAAATTAACGTGGTTTCTGATAGACCGGTGTTTCCGCAAAGAAAAACAAAATTCTGCAATAGTCGCGCCTATTCAATAGGCGCGACCCAGGGATGCGCCTATTGCAGTAGGCGCATCCTGGTCGCGTCTATACATACTTTCCTAAAAAAAAAATTCAATATACACTTTTTCAAAAAAAAAATCGAAAGTGAATACTTTCTAAAAAAAACTCTTCTTATTTCCAAGTCAGTAATAATTATTGAATTGATTAGACAACTCCACGCTCTGAACTTTAATCTGGCGCATTAAACAACTTGGTCATCTCAACTTGATAACAAACATTTCCATAACAATGACATTATGTTGGACTAATAATCCAACATCAGAGAGGAAAAAATAAATTGCAGCAAACATGTACTTTGTTTATATAAAACACATCGTCCAAAATAAATACAGACATAAGTCCTCACATCTCTATGAACGAAATGCATTGCCTCGAAGCACCTGTCCATTTTCTTCTGGTAAAAGAATGATCCTAGTACAACTGCTATCCCTGTTACTGCTATTGTGAAAAGTAACCTCTTTTGGTTGAAGGAGTCCCTGTCCATTCTCTCTTTCTGACCCTGTAAATGCGTCCATCGTTCATTAAAATGTCGCAGCATACCAAGAACAAAATTACATAGCGAGATTATATGTGTGTGTATATATATATATACCTGGAAGGCCCTGCAACCTGGTTCAACCCAGCAAGACATTTGCTCTCATGGTTGTATCTTTCCCACAGTCTGATATATCTGCTACAAAGATGACAGAGTTCGGTCCTGTTCCCGCAGACCTCCTATGAGTTACGAAGCAACAGAATAAATAATGAAAATACAAGATACCATTTTATGTTCATTGACAAAGGACCTGATGCTCGGTCAAATCAACTACGGGCAGAGGAACTCGCAAAATTCACATGTTACTATTCTCTGGTGGCAGTTTTCCCATGTATGGACAGCTAAAATGTCACGCTCCATCGTCTCACTTCACAATGAACAAGACACCTGCAGTAACAAGGATATGGGAATGTCAGAGATGATTTTAACTAAATGATTGTATCTATTTTTGCACCTTAGCACATTTCATCCTGCTGCTCCCGTCACCTCAGAGTCGTTTCGTCTCCTCCACGTCTTCAGTTCGGCCCCAGCTCCTCTCTTCCGCAGCCGCCAGCTCGTTCGCCCCGCTCGCCTCGTCTCGTCCGGGGGCCTCAGATTTGTCGTCTCCTGCTCCGTTCTCCGTTCATCTGCTGCAGCCCATTCCCGTCGCCTCCTGCCTCGACTCTCCCTCGCCGTCGGCTTGGTCTTCTCATATGGATGACCTCGTGGCTTGGTCTTCTTCGTGGCCTCCCTCTTCACTATTGGAGCCTTTCCTCTGTTATTGCGTCTGTACCAAATAAGTCTAGGGTTTGTTTAATTTTGCTGTTCTTATTTTCTGGTCCGGTTCAATTGTTTGGTCCGGTTTAGCTAACGAAGCAGGAGACGACATATTTGAGGCCCCGAACGAGACGAGGCGAGTGGGGCGAACGAGCTGGCGGCTGTCTAAGAGAGGAGTTGGGGCCGAACTGAAGATGAGGAGGAGACGAAACGAGGTTGAGGCGACGGGAGCAGCAGGAGGCGACGGGAATGGCTGAACGTGGTGGTTGACGGCGGCTACAGGTAACCCTAATTGCTCTGATTTATGACTCTGATACCATGTCAAATAAATTCTGATACGATTTGTTAAACAATAATGACATAACCAAATAACTGAAAGGATTACATTGTATTGAGTTGTTCTGTTTCTCTAATCAACATTACATATTTATAGGCTTGGCCAAATAAACCGGTTCAGGCGAACTGGTCTGGTCTGGTCTGGAACTGGTTTGGTTCGAACCGGTTCGGCCGAACTAGTTCCAAAACCAGACCAGTGTTTTTTGCTTTCAAATAGAACAGTTCAAAATAGTACCAAAAATCCAGTTCGAACCGGTTCGACTCGACTCATTTTTGATACTGGTTTATACTTAAATTTCAATCAAACCACTTTAAATCTATATAATTTTAGAACCGGTTTGAAGCAAAATTAACTAAACATGTCTGAAATTAAACCAAACCTAGATATGTTTTCAATAAACCAAACCTAGAGATATATTGGACTCTCGTATGTTGATGTTGGACAAGATTTTAGTCGGTTGTGGAATAGATTTTCAATCGGTTCAGTGTGTTTTTCAGTCGGTTCAATGTATTTTTCAGTCGGTTCAGTGTTTTTTCAGCCGGCTCAGTGTTTTTCAGTTGGTTCAGTATTTTTTAAGACGGTTCAGTGTGTTGGACAGAATTTTCATCCGGTTTAGGTTCGGTTTGAACCAAAATATTTCCGAACCAAAATTGATATTAAAAAAAACAGACCAGAACAGTTCGAACCGGTTCTGAATCGGTTCGAACCAGACCAGTTCTTTTTTCCTTAAACCAGACCAGTTTTTTTAGAAACAGAAAAATGTACTGGTTTTTTTCAAACCAGACCAGTTCAGTTCAGAACCGGTTCGGGGTCGAACCGGTTCATGAACAAGCCTACATATTTATAAGCAAAGGAAACCTAAATTGTCCAAGTATAGTCGATGTCCAAATTTGACTATGGAGTTGTCTATTGTTGACACTTGAATTGTCTATTATTGAACAATAGAGTTGTCAATTGTTGACACTCTCCCTCAAGTTTGTGCATTTTTTTCGACTTCTTGGTATAGACATTTTTCCAGAAGGTCTTTGGGCCGACTTTTCAGAGTAGTGCATTTTTTTGGTTTCTTGTTCTAGACCTTTTCCAGAAAGGTATCTTGGCCGACTTTCTAGAGTTGTGTATTCCGTGGTTGACTTTCCAGAGTCGACATGTCCACTGCTAGCCCACCTACCTCTGAACAAGTCGAACTGTTGCAGATCTCTTCCGCAGACATTCTGTCGATCTCTCTCTATCGTCGCCAGTCTCCAGCCCGGCTTTCTGTCGTTTTCGTTTAATGTGCAAGTTGAACATTAAAGACTCCACCGCTCAAATTGAGGGGGAGTGTCAACAATGGACAAATCCATTGTTCAATAATGGACAACTTCAAACAGTCAACCATAGACAACTCAATAGTCAAATTTGGACAACAGTTATACGGTGACAATTTAGGTTTCCTTTGATTATAAATATGTAATGTTGATTAGAGAAACATGAACAACTCAATGCAATGTAATCCTTTCAGTTATTTTGTTATGTCATTATTGTTTAAGCAATCGTTTCAGAGTTTGATTGACATGTTTATGTTTCATTATTTCTCTAGTTTGTATAAGGATTCTGATGGATGTGCGACGTGAGATGAGTGGATTCACGCACCCATGTACTAAGAAACCGGAGAGATCAATTGCATTGCACTCAAAGCCACACTATTATTACATGTTCTCGAAGTAACCATTATGCACAAGGAACTTCCTAGTCAAAGCACTTGTATATGAAACAAACCAAATGGATATAACACAGAAAATTAGCATTACCAAAAAAAAAGGCTTTCTTGGAAACATATCCCCACAAACTTTACACGTTTCCAAGTCCCGGGAACAGTGAGCATAATGCAGATCAATATTTGAAGAAGGGATGGCTCTTTCACTGTATGCACAAACAAAGGCCTTGGCTTAAAATAAAACTGTTGAGACTTAAAATTCAGCACAATGCAGCGACTGTTGGGGGAAATGTGTCATCAGTACAAGTGAGACATTCCATTAACCACATATAGGTTCATCTCATTTCTCAATCAAGTATCTAAAATTTTGAACAGGAAATTCTCCGAAAAGTAACCACAATAACACCGACCAAGCAAGAAAGGGAGATCTGTTGCAATGACAAAAAAGTCTAAATACACTAGACACTCAACCATTGGCCAACATTTAAACCTAACCTGAAAGAGAATAAACACCAAAGCTGAAATTTTTATGATCGAATTCGCAAATAGCTAGCTGATGCAACACGAGTGTTATCATTTCCGAAATTTTACCAACACGCCGTAGTAACCTCCTAACATGAAAGTCCAGTCCTTTTCCTAATTCTGTTGAATCACAATTCACATATACCTTAAGCCTTTTCTATTGAATAAACTTGAGAATACGGTTAAAAACTCCACTTCTCCCTTTCATTCGTCTTGCAATGCCAACTACGACCACCATTGAGCTCAAAGGCAACACTCAGAAAGAAGACGGTATAAGGTAGGTAATAGCACCTGACCCTCTAACGCGAAACTACGAAGGATCAAGCCCTAGAATTCATTACCAGTGACTGCATGTCTGCATGTTCTGGTGGCCTCCTCCGATGCAACTTCCATGGCGATCCAACCTCCTCCCTGATTCAACTATCAAAAAAACCATTTTTTGCAGAACAGAACACAAATCGGACAGGCAAAGCAAAGGTCATAGATTGACGATAAAAGGATAAGACTCCAACTTCTAACCTAGAATGACGAGACTAAATCCAGGTGTGGAGTCGCGAGCTTATTGGAACTTCTAACCTCGAATGACTAGACTCTAGAGTAATTGCTGTCCTTATTGGAAATGATCAGATAAAATATTTGTAGTGCTTAGTGTTTCATAACATATATGGGTATTCAGTGAAATTCGACATTCTGATGTAAATTTTATAGCATTTCATAACATATATATAAATTTGGTATTTACACTGACTCAACTAAAACGTTTGAAGTGTCCTATTTTTTTACAGTTTCTTTTCTTCAACTCTATAAAATAAACCCTAAAATCGGAATGACGACTAAACTCTTTACTTTTGCATCAACCCAACAATGAGGGGAGAACTACGATATGTATCTGTGTCATTCTTTAGTGATTGTTCTCGAACTACAAAGTCGAAGCTTTTTACGATGTTTCTTCAAGATTCTGTTGGGATATTAGTTGCTGCTAATTTCCACCTTGCAGGATCTTGGGGCTCGATGGATTAAGAGAAATGCAAAACGACACAAGAATTTACGTGGTTCACCAATTTGGCTACGTCCACGGCTCATACCCACACTTCAATATAGACAAATAGTGTTACAATGTATCGCACTCTGAAACACTCACTCGTATTTCTGGCTCACAACAACACTATTTTCTCCCACACTCAAGAAACCAACAACAATTCTTCTCTCAAATTTGTAATTCAAGTCTGTTATATTTTCCTTCACACATTGTTGGTTCTTATAGGCCACAGAAGTTGACTTGTCCACCTTCATGAGTGTTCCACCAGAAGTGCTCCACTTCAGCACCAGCAAGTGCTCCACCAAAAGTGCTCCACTTCAGCACCAGCAAGTGCTCCACCAGAAGTGCTCCACTTCAGCACCAACAAGTGCTCCACCAAAAGTGCTCCACTTCAGTGAGTGGTCCACTTCAGCAAGTGGTGGTGACCCGAATGTCTCCATCATCAACAGTGGTGGCCCGAAAGTCTCCATCATCAACAATCTCCCACTTGGAGACTTTAACTCCACCTGTAACTATGAGTGAAATATGGGTGTGAGGCTTACCAGTCTTCTATTGTTGAAGACCAACTGAAGCTGAGCACAACTTCAGTTTCTCTGTGGTAACTGACTTGGTTAACATGTCAGCTGGGTTTTTGCTGCATTGGATCTTCTCGAGTGTTAGAACTCCATCCTCTAGTAGAGACCTGACGAAGTGATAACGAAGTCCAATATGTTTGGTCCTCGATTGAAATGCAGAGTTCTTTGCCAAATGTATCGCACTTTGACTATCACTATGCAAAACATTCTTTACCTGTCTTAAACCCAATTCTGCTAACAAACCTTGTAACCAGATCATCTCCTTGCTTGCCTCAGTGACTGCTATGTATTCCGCCTCTGTGGTTGATAACGCTACTATCTTCTGTATCTGCGATATCCAACTGACTGCAGTAGTCCCCACTGTGAATACATAGTTGGTAGTACTCCTCATGTTGTCTACCTCACCAGCAAAATCCGAGTCTACAAATCCTTGTAATCTCAACGCGTTTCTCCTGAAACATAGGCAGCTATCAGTAGTGCCTTTTAGATACCTGAGTATCCACTTGACCACTTCTCAGTGTTGCCTTCCAGGATTGGTCATGAACCTGCTCACCGCTCCCACATGAGCAACATTCGGTCTTGTGCAAACCATGACATACATGAGACTTCCAATGGCTGAGGCATATGGAACATTAGCCATGAAGTTCCTTTCTTCTTCCGTTTTGGGTGACTGCTCCTTGGATAGTCGGAAATGATTAGCCAATGGTGTGTTGACCGTCTTAGCATCACACATGCTGAATCGTCTGAGAACACACCCAATGTACTTCGCCTGAGATAACTCCAAAGTACCATTTGACTCGTCTCTGTTGATTCTCATCCCAAGAATCTGCTTTGCTGGACCCAAATCCTTCATCTCGAACTCACTGGACAATTGCTTCTTCAATCGTTTGATTTCACCTATATCTGAACCTGCCACTAACATGTCATCGACATAAAGCAGCAAAATAATATAGTTGGACTCAAACCTTTTGAAGTAGCAACAATGGTCAGCATTGCATCTAAAATAGCCATTTGTTTGCATAAAACCATCAAACTTTTTGTACCACTGCCTTGGAGCTTGTTTCAACCCATATAAGCTCTTTCGCAGTTTACAAATAAGTTTCTCCTTGCCATTCTCTGAGAAACCCTCCGGTTACTCCATGTATATCTCCTCCTCGAGATCACCATGGAGGAAAGCAGTTTTGACATCTAACTGCTCAAGTTGCAAATCTTCTGCTGCAACAATACTTAAAACTGACTGAATGGTCGTCAGTTTTACAACAGAGGAAAAAATGTCGGTGTAATCGATACCTGCTTTCTGCTGAAAGCCCTTGGCTACAAGTCTCGCCTTGTACCTTTTGGAACCATCATGTTCCTCCTTGACTCGATACACCCATTTGTTGTGTAACGCCTTCTTTCCAATGGGTAACTCAGCTAGCTCCCATGTATGGTTAGAGATAAGAGAATCCATCTCTTCTTTCATTGCATGCTCCCACTTGCTAGAGAATTCTCCTTGACATGCTTCCTCATAGCATTCAGGTTCTCCTGCATCAGTAAGCAACAAATAATTCATGTACCTTCTATTTGGTATAGTAGGCCGTGAAGATCTCCTCAATACTGGAGATGAAGAAGATGGAGACTGTGGTTGATCAGTCTGTTGTGTGCTGCTCTGCGGTGTCTGTTCCTCTGGCTGAGGACTTTCCACTACTTGTTGCACTATACTTCTGTCCGAGATATCATCTGGATCAACGTACATAGGATCGCTCTGTGCTACACTACTGGGCTGTAGTGTTTTTCTGTCCTTGTACATGACCTTTTCATTGAATATCACGTCTCGACTTCTGATCACCTTCTTTGTCTGGTCATCCCAGAACTTGTACCCAAGCTTATCTCCACCATATCCGATGAAGGTGCATTTTAGTGACTTGGATTCAAGCTTCCCCTAGACTGATCACTAATATGCACATACGATACACAACCAAAAACTTTCAAATGAAAAAGTTTTACCTCTTTTCCGCTCCATACCTCTTCTGGTATTCCGAACTCTAGCGGAACCGATGGCCCACAGTTGATCAAGTATGCTGCTGTATTGACTGCCTCTGCCCAGAACTGCTTGGGCAGTCCTGCATGTATTCGCATGCTTCTAACTCTCTCAGTCAATGTCCGGTTCATTCGTTCTGCTACACCATTCTGCTGTGGTGTTCCTGGCACAGTCCTTGCTAGTCTAATGTCATTCTCAAAACAGAACTTCATGAACTCCATATCATCATACTCACCACCGTTGTCGGATCGCAAAGTTTTGATCTTTAAACCTGTCTCGTTTTCTACCATGGATTTCCATATCTTGAACATTTCAAATACCTCAGATTTATGTCTCAAGAAATAAACCCATACCTTTCTGGAATGGTCGTCAATGAAAGTCACAAAATATGACTTTCCGCCAATGGATGAGACAGTGGTTGGACCCCAAACATCTGTGTGAACTAGCTCAAGCTTTTCCTGCTTTGCTGCTCTGCCACTCTTCATGAAGCTCTCTCTCTTCTACTTCCCAAAGATGCAGCTTTCACACAAGTCAGTGTCAACTGACTTCAAGTCTGGTATTCTTCCCTTGGAATGCAGTATCTTGAGACCCTTGTCACTCATGTGACCAAGTCTCTGGTGCCAAAGATTTGGATCATCTTTGCTGTCTGCAACTGCAATTGACCCACCAGCGTTCGTTGTCATATAGAGCGTACCACTCTTCTGGCCACGAACAACTGTCATTGCACATTTAGAAATCTTCCAAGAATCGCCATTGAAGGTTGTGACACAACATTCTGCTGCGAGCTGCCCCACCGAGATCAAATTCTTTCGTAAGTCAGGAATGTGTCTCACATCCCTTAACTTCCACACAGATCCATTTAACCTGATCTGTACATCACCCATGCCAACCACATCACAAGGTTGATCATCACCAAGATAAACTTTGCCAAGATTACCTGGTGTATAACTCATTAAGAGTTCTCTGTTAGAGGTCGCATGAAAGGAAGCTCCCGAGTCAAGCACCTATGACTCAGACTTGCTCTCCAAAGAGCATACCAAAACATCACCTGCCTCTTCTACAACGATGTTTGCTTCCTGCTTGCCTTCCTTCTCCTTCTTCGGGGATCTACACTGGTTCTTGTAGTGCCCGAGCTTCCCGCAGTTCCAACACTCGATCACCTTATGGTTCTAATTGTTGGAATTTTTGAGATTCTGAGATTGTGACCTCCCACCCTTGGACTTGGACTTGGCCCCTCCATTTTGCTTTGAATCCATACCTTTGCTCTCTACGTTCAAAGCTGACCCTGAGTTAGAAGTGACATTCGACTGATTTTGAATTTCTTCAGTCATAATGATGATGATCACATCATCAAACTTCATAGTTTTCTTTTTACCTGCAGTTCCGTTGATTGCAGTGACTATGCATTTCCAACTATTGGGCAACTGCCCAAGAATTAGACAGACACGTATCTCTTCACTAAACACCATGCCCACTGCTTCTAGCTCTTCTGTCACTTCTTTGAACTTGCTGAGATGATCTCTGAATGCTGTTTCTTCTGACATCGTCATATTGAACAACTTCTTTATCAGATGAATCTTGTTTGTTGCATAAGGCTGTTCATACATACTAGAGAGGGCCGCCATGAGAGATGCAGTCGTCTTCTCATTCTTGATGTTGTAGGCCACTGGTTTTGACAGTGATAGCCTTATGTGCCCGAGAGCTTTCCGATCCAGTACCACCCAATCGACATCTTTCATTTCCTCATGTTTCTTACCCAAAGGCAAATAAAGATCCTTCTGGTACAGGCTGCCCTCAATTTGCATCTTCCAGAATCCAAAATTTGTGCCATCGAAGTGAGAAATTTTGGACTCCTTCTCTAGCGCCATTGCTCCCACTCGAACATATAGGATGAATACGAAAAATTATTTTCCGTAAACGACTTCCTTGCCTTTGATTCACCAACCGAATGCTCTGATACCAATTGTTGGGCTATTAACTGCTGCTAATTTCCACATTGCAGGATCTTGGGGCTCGATGGATTAAGAGAAATGCAAAATGACACAAGGATTTACGTGGTTCACCAATTTGGCTACGTCCACGGCTCACACTCACACTTCACTATAGACAAATAGTGTTACAATGTATCGCACTCTGAAACACTCACTCGTATTTCTGCCTCACAACAACACTATTTTCTCCCACACTCAAGAAACCAACAACCAATTCTTCTCTCAAATTCGTAATTCAAGTCTGTTATATTTTCCTTCACACATTGTTGGTTCTTATAGGCCACAGAAGTTGACTTGTCCACCTTCATGAGTGCTCCACTTCAGCACCAGCAAGTGCTCCACCAGAAGTGCTCCACTTCAGCACCATCAAGTGCTTCACCAGAAGTGCTCCACTTCAGCAAGTGCCCCACTTCAGTAAGTGCTCCACTTCAGCAAGTGGTGGTGGCCCGAATGTCTCCATCATCAACAGTGGTGGCCCGAAAGTCTCCATCATCAACAGATTCACTGTTGATCAATACTGTGTGTATTAGTGCAGCAAGAAATCGAAGAATACAGTTTATTTCGAATCTTTTCAGATCACACGGGTACTCCAATAAAGCAGATCTGTAACTTGATTGGGAGATCTCAATGCATATATATAAACATAATTAACTTCAATTTTGCAAAGCTTAGGCATATATTTTGAATTGCGAGTCGCGTATATTGATATGTGATTTGAATATTTTCTAAATATAAAAATCATGCTTATTATAATAACAATCAAGCTACTAACTCTTAATAAAATAACACATTTGAGTTCCAATTGAAAATACTACACGTTTATTATAGGGTTAATAACTAATCGCTACACCAAAACTTTAAGCATTTTACAAATTGCTACCTAAATTTAACTTTTGCAAAAATTGATACTGAAACTTTGACACTTGGGTCAAATTATAATATGGATGGAAAATGACGTGACAATATATGATTGGTCTCTGATTTTAAAAAAATTATTAAATTTTTTAAAAATACCAAAAAAATCTGACATTTTTTATAGAAAAAAAATCTGGAAAATTAATAGATAAAATAAAAAAATAATAAATTTTTTTATTGAAAATATGAAACAAAATTATTTTCCCTTTTAATTTTCCAATTATTTTTGGTATTTTTAAAAAATCATTTAGTTTTTAAAATCAGGGATCAATTATGTGCTGTCATGTCATTTTTCGTCCATATTTAACGGAAAAATTAACCGATGTAGCAATTTGCCCCAAGTGTTAAAGTTTTTTTTTACCAATATCCCAAGTGTCAAAGTTCAGGTAGCAGTTTTTGAAAAAATAAAGTTCACGTAGCAATTTGTAAAGTGCATAAAGTTGAACAATTTGTAAAGTGCATAAAGTTGAAGTAACAATTTGGTGATTACCCATTTTTTAAATATACTTCTACAAAAAAAGTTAATAAAATGATAGTTTTTTTTCTTCAAAATATTCCTATTTTTAGTATGAATGGGGGTATATATGCATTTGTTTTTGTTTCAATGAATGAGTTATTTGATTATAAACTTACATCAAAAATATAAATTTTTACCTACTTGACTTCTCCTTTTTATCATTTTCCATTAGTATATTCCATGAGTCCAGTCCAATAACTTGTTTGTTTGTAGACTTCCATTTGTATATTTTTATAAAAAGGTATTTTATTTACTAGAAACAATAAATCACAGATTTTGACTGCATCGACAATGTCATTTTACAATATTCTTTTACATCTAACAATATAAAAATTTAAATAGAAAATAAATATTTTTTTAAAATTTAAAATTACGATTTTCTCTCACCCCAAAAGAGACTCATGCTAATCCATAGATATACATACATACACCCATACAAGAAGTACTAGCCTGAACTAAATAAATAAATATTGCCGTATTTGGTAACCTTAAAATGCTCAAAATGGTAATATTTTCTTTATCGATGTTAGGTGCTGACATCTGTACTTATTTTTGGCCTCCGAGATATTGGAGAATTCGTACATAATCCTCCATTATTTTGGATGTCTAATTTAATCCCCCAGGATTTTCCTTACCACTAAATTAATCCACCACCAGTCAAATTATTTCCGTTCCTTGTATATATATATATATGGATATAAAATATAAATAGGTGTACACATAGACGAAGAGATGTAGGGACGACCGGACGAGGAAAATAACTGTCCTGTGAACTTTTTCTTGTATGTTTTAATAGATAAAAGACTTCTAAATATTTGAAAAGGTATGTTTTTATATATATATAAAAATGTATTTTAGATATTTACTTTTAAATATTTGAAATTTTCAAAGTGTTGTTTTGTGTGGTTGACTTGTTTATTTTAGACAGAAATGTAGATATTAAGGTATTTATAATTTATCTTATTTTTTACATTATGTTTCAAAACTAAGGAATCAAAAGACAGAACAATACTTTAAAAATTTCATGTATTTTTTTTAAAAAAAAACTTAACTACTTATTTATTTTGTTTCAATTCAGTTTTTGCAATTTTATATTTACGTCTTGATTTTATTTATATGTTATTACTCTAATTTTTAATTAAAATTTATGGTTTTGTTCATATATTGTACTAACTAATATGACATGAGTAGTTTCTATTCACATGTCTTAATCGAACTCAATTCCAACTATGAACTATGAGTTTGTATGACGTGCGTACAAATCAAATTATATAGTGATACTTTGATAAATAACCATTAATTTTTTAATCCCTTTTAATATTATTGTTTACTATGTTATTTTAACTCAATTTTAGCTTTTACGTTCTTTGTTTATTTATCTAATTTTAAAACATCAACGTATGTTTGTTTTATGGTATGCGTTATTGAATCCCAGACAATTTTTATTACTTTAATTAACTTTCCATCAATCTTTATTATTACATAGTTAATAAAATGATCAGTGTGCCATGTCTCTAGTTAATTTAATCAAAGTCTGTATTGTAGAGCACCCAATTCCATACATGGGAACTTGCTTTCTTGGAAAATATACAGGAAATTGTTGTTACCCGAAATGGAGTGTCTATCCTCCATAGACGATAAGCATGTAATTAAGATATGTACATTATGATTATTATTATTATTTATAAAATAAAAAATAAAAGTTTGAATGTACTATAATATGTAACCTTTTTGGAATAAATGCATATCTAACTTTGACTTAATAATTATATGTGTAATTAGTAAATTCATACCTAATTTCAACGAATGGTGCAGAAGCATAAATAAAAAAAGGTAATATTTATTATAAACAATATATGAAGCTTCAAATTAAGTACACACCGATGCGTACGATAAAGTTGTTGGTGAAGTGTTAATTCAAAATAAATATATTTGAAATCAAAAGTTGGAAGTTTAAGTAGCCTCAAATAAGATATTCAACTCATGAGTAGAAAATATTTACGGTAATCCATTGTTTAGAGTATTGAAGAGTGTACCTATTATAGGAGTAACGTTCGTAGTGAACACGTACAATGTGACGAATATATTTTTCAAAACTAAGAAAAAAGTATTATCCCCCATATAAATCATGTTAGCAAGAGATTTTGACGGAATATAACATCGAGTGGAAACACAATCCGAAAAAACATAATGAAGTAGCAAATTCATTAAGCATAAGAAAACATTTTCTTTTTAAATACGTTTGTTTGCTGGGTACCTGTTAGGAACCTGTTTCTTTTCAACAAAAAAACGGTTTTGGTTTGGTTCCTGTTAGTGAGGATGATACATTCTCCAATACTGTCATTTCATTCACATTTACACAAATATCATCAGAGATCATAACATTTATTAAAATCATCAACACTTATGCATGGAGACTTTTCAGGGTGCTCTCATTCTATTTCTGTAGTTTTTTTAAATTTTTTTATAATATATATAAATATAGAACCGGTTCCGGTTAGTTTAGGGTACCCAAATAAAAGAATCAGAACCGAATAAATAGGTTCTTGGATTTTTTTACCGGAGTCTACCTAAAGTGTCGATTTCAGGTCCAGATGAGTAGTTTGCTCATCCCTACTATACCACGTCCAAAAACCACTTTGGTGGATCTTATTATAAACATGCATTACTTGTAATTACATATTTAATAGAATATCTAATTTACTTTCATTTTTCTTAATGTATAGGTTAAACATTTATATATATAAATATATATATATATATGTCACCTATCCATGGACAGGTGTTGATGATCTATTTGCGGCACCTAATCAATCGAAACCCTATGCATAAAATATACAATCCGCTGCATTTGATTGGCCCGAGTACTAAAGGTAAGCGGTTTTCCCTTCCCCGAATAAGAGACATATAGAATAGAGAGAGATAGGGAAGTGAGGGCAACTGAAAAAACCCTCCATTTGTCTGCATAAACGAAACTCACAGGTTAGTTTGGTTGGGTCTGCAGATTCTTCCATTATTGGATGATTCTTTCTGCATCAATATTCTTCACAAATCTTCTCTCCTTATCTTGCGATCCTTTCGTGTGTAGATAACAGTTGTTGTTATTGACTTATATGGACTCTCGATTTAGAGATTTTTTATTTGAAAAATGCAAAATTTATGACTTTCTTGATTAATAATGCGTGTTCTTGATACTGATCTTCAACTTAAATTTAGGAGTCTTAATACCTAATCATCAGGTTATTAAGTAGTAGTTTGGTTTATGTGTGGATGTATGACAAATATGAACTCAAATACTTTGTTCTTCTCGCATGGTTGTAGGGATTAATGGGTAGGGGGAAGATTGTTATAAGGAGAATCGACGATACAGCCAGCAGACAAATAACATTCTCAAAGAGAAGAAGTGGACTTTTGAAAAAAGCAAAGGAGCTTGCCATTCTTTGTGATGCGGAGGTGGGAGTTTTGATCTTCTCAAGCACTGGGAAGCTCCACGACTATGCAAGCACAAGGTACTAAATCTTGATTGAAAATTTTGGTACACAGTATATATATGCCATAATCAAGCTTGAGTTTTAATTAGTCAGTGATCTTATTAACATAAATTTAAAATGCTTAATTGTTGAGTATTTACCATATTACTACATGGAATTTATTGTTCACAGTGGTAGAAAAACTAAGTTTTTACTTTTTTAGTTTCATGGTCAGCTACAAGAGTATTTAGATGAAAGAAATATTTGTGAACATATATTTACGAGATTACTAATCATTGAATTGTTTACTATTCTCTAATGGAAACGCATAATGCAAAGCCAAGATCATCTTGTTATAATAAAGTTGTAAACTGTTAAATTCAGGAGAATTTTTATCATGTGTGTCTTCTTGCATTTAGTTAACCAGATGAGATATATCATTTGAGAGAGAGCATATACTTCAGGTAAATCTCATGAGAAAACATTCTAAAATTAGAATATATGAGTAAAACATACTTTTGTGGAGTCATATGAGGGATAAATAGTGTCATTTTATTGTATAAGGTTATCAAATATTTTATGACAAAAAAAGTATATAGATAAATCATTTTACAACTTGAGTTATGTAGGCACCCTTCTTAATAGCTGCATAAACTGGATACAGACTGATACTAAAATGTAGCCTTTTCTTCTTGAAAATAACATCAGTTCAATCTACATAGCCTTTTCTTGGTAACTGATGTTTTTTACTGAGTTTAAAATGTAGCCTTTACTGAAAATTTTAAATGGAAAGCAGTGATTTTTTTTTTTCAAGAAAAATAGTTACCCTGTATGTCATGTTAGTATTGCTGTGATTCTGTAACGAGTATGTATGTGCAGAGAATAGTGTAGTGTAGCTAGAGAGCCTTTGGAGAAACATATGGCATTTCCCCTTCCAAAGTCCTAATTGCTTGTGTTTAAATCAAGTGGACTGTAAATCATCTGAAAAAGACCCACATAGGACTCTTCGCTAATGCTGCACCAGACTTACATATGATTATGGAGATGTAGATAAATATTCTCTAGTGTTTATTCTATTAGGATATATATCAGTATCAGAGTACGGACCTAGGGTTTTGTAAAATGGTGGAGTCAGTTTTTTTTGAAGTTTTCATGGGGTTTTGGAAAGCGTTGAGTCATATCATATCTATCAGGTGTGGAAAAGATTCTTTCGATAAAGAAATACCCTTCTGGTTAGAGTCTTGTCATAGGTTTCCGTATCCTGACAGACAACTACTTGTGCTGAAACTAAATTTGATTATTTTAATTAACGGCGTTCTGTGATAAACAGTGGTGGATATCAGCAACTGAAACATCATTGATTACCTGAAATGATAGATAGTTTTCTGGTTACTTGATGTTTTGGGGAGGGAGGAAGACAACTGGGAGAAACTTCAGTGCTGAGTTTTGACGTGAAAACATAAGTTTATACCTCGTTTTCTTGCCACTAGTCGAGGTAAATGTAACATAATACGTGCGTCTTCCTACTTACAGTATGAAATCAGTGACCGAACGGTACAACAAACACAAAGGAGAAATACAACAGATCGGCTGCCCTATTTCTGAAATGAAGGTACCCTACTATCTCTATATGTAACGATTCACGTTTTACTGTACAAACACAAAACTTAATCAAAAATCTTCATCTTCATATGATGATCCAAAACAAAAGGTGAGATACTAGTCCTTTTCTAATTTTTACTAACTTATTATAAATGATAATTTATGTAAGTGACTGATCAAGAAGTTTACGTGTCAGTACTGGCAAAGGGAGACAGCAGTGCTGAGGCAACAACTACATACTTTGCAAGAAAATCATCGGTAAACCTCTTTGCTAATTATCTTCAAGATGTAGTGAGATGATTCATTGCATGAATGTTGGGAAGAAGCATTAGAGGACAGTATTTGAGTTTATAGCAGATTAACAAGCTAGATATGTACGTAGATATGTATAATATTGCAACAATTAGCAGCTTTTAAGATGTTCTTATTTACTAATTTTTCTGCCTGTCACACATTGCATGCACAAATTAAGGTAGATAGATTTCGTTTGTTCTTCAATTTTCCACTAGAAAATCTGCAGGGTATCACTGCGTGGTTCTAAAAGACCAGCGAAAAGTATAACCCTGAAAATTGCACAATTTTGTTAAGGTGTATCATATCTTATGTGTATATGTATGTATGCACTTCAGGTTCTTAGCATGTTACTGAAAACTACTGAAATTCAACATTTTGAACACAATTAAGGCATATATACAGCTCTCCTGAATCGAGAAAATAATCATTGAAAACTTGGCAAGAAAATCGTTCATATTTAAGAACTTAATCCATTATCATTGCTGGTTCTAATAGGAAAAATGTTTTTATTTTTAACTACTTCCAGTTCCAGATAAAATACAAACCTAAGCAACAATTTAATCAAAATAATAAATACAGGAAAATGACAGGAGAAGATCTCTCTAGATTGAGTGTCAACGATCTATCAGATCTGGAGAACCAATTGCAAATGAGTCTTCGTGGTGTCCGGATGAGAAAGGTTTGTTTGCCAATACTTGCTTTCAAAATGGATCCTACCTTGTTGAGTTTCAAATGCTTGTATTCTGAATTATTGATGAATCTCTTAAATTTTGTAGGACCAACTTCTGATAGACGAAATACAAGACCTAAACAGGAAGGTTAGACCTAAACCCTGAACAACAACTCTTCATTTGAATCATATTGTATCTCCACCCAGATAAATTAATATCATCAATCTTTCAGAGAAGTCTCGTTCACCAGGAAAATGTGGAATTGTATGAGAAGGTAAACCTAGTTCGTCAAGAGAACAAGGAGCTGTGTAAAATGGTAATTACTTTGTTAACACACACAAAAAGAACACATTTTTGTGAGATTTTTGAGACAAGATTAAAAATTAAATTACTCATTTACTAGGTTTATGGAACAAGGGATGTCGATGGTGGAAATAGTCTAAACATGGAGGTCTCCCATGTACGTGTTCAACACCAGCTTAGCCAGTCACAGCAACCGAACCACGAGACAGCAGCAATATCATGCACAAATTTGGGGTAAGTATATATATTACTAAACTATGCTGTCTTAATTGAATAAAGGGTTAAATACCAAATAGCTACCCGAATTTTGGTCGTTTTACAAATAGCTACCTCAACTTTGAATTTTCAAAAACGGCTAGCTAAACTTTGACACTTGGGGCAAATTGCTACCTCGGTTAATTTTCTCGTTAAATATGGACGAAAAATTATGTGACAGCACATGATTGGTCCCTGATTTAAAAAAATAAATATTTTTTTTTAAAATACCCAAAAAAATTGGAAAATCAATAGACAAAATAAAGTTTTTAATAAAAAATATGAAAAAAAAAAATTTGTTTCATATTTTCAATAAAAGTATTATATTAAAAACTCTTATTTTTTCTGTTGATTTTCTAATTTTTTTTCCAGATTTTTTTGGTATTTTTAAAAAAACATTTAGTTTTTAAAATCAGAGACAAATCATGTGTTGCCACGTCATTTTCCGTTCATATTTAACGAAAAAGTTAAATGAGGTAGCTATTTGCACTTTTGTCCAAAGTTGAGGTAACCGTTTTTAAAAATTCAAAGTTGATGTAGCTATTTGTAAAACGACTCGAGTAAATATTTGATATTTAACCCTTAAATAAAATGGTCACTCACCCCATAACTGGTGCATGCAGATTACAACTACACTAGCAAAAAGGATTCATCAACTCTCCATATCAAGTATTAATGTAATCAGAGAGAGGATATACAAAGATGTTTCTAAACTGACATGCCGTATCGTGTGTGATCACGGGAATGAATGAATCATGTTTGTAATGATCAATGAATCATGTTTGTAATGATCAATGAATCAAACCATATGTAAAGATAAGATTATTTTCAATAAAGAATGATGAAGTTTTCAAAGAGACCAATTATCGTAATATTATTTTGCCAAATGGAAGAAGGAGTGGCATCGCATACACCTCATCCACTAAAAGTTCTCTCCGAACTACAGTTTACAGTATACATATATATCACACAAAACCACATATCAAACAAGACAGCACGAGGTTGAGAGGAAGATATATTGAATCCATTAATGTGGGCTCGGGTAGGCATCTGTTAGCATCTTCACCACCTCCCTCATGCAGGGTCTAACAGATGGAAGCTTGGCTGTGCAGAGAACAGCCACCCTCAAAACCTTGATCATCTGGTCACGGTTTGAGTCCGACGACGCAACTTTGCTATCGAGCAACTTGAGAACACTTGCGCGATCTTTAAGGTGGGTTAGGGTCCAGTAGACAATGTCTTTACTGTCACCGAATTCATCTTCTATTGCTCTTTTCCCAGTAACCAACTCTAACATCACAACACCAAAACTGTACACATCGCTCTTCTCGGTCACTTTGCAGGTGTAAGCGAGCTCTACAAAAAAGACAGGTTATTTTGCGTGATTAAAAGTCCACTAGTATATGCAAAGTAGGTGTGATAAAAAAAGACTGGTGGAACCGAAATTCCGACAAAACCGTCTCGACTAATACCAAGACCGACTAGGACCAAGACCGAGCGGGCGGGTTTTTTCCTCTAAGCTCGGTCTCGATCTCAGTATTTTTCCCGGAAAGCCCGAATAGATTCGGTCCAGACCGAGTTGTATTAAATGAATGGAAAATGACTTTAGTTTTGGATTATATTTAGTGTCTTTGGATTTGGAAAGTGACTTTCACTTTGAATATTTGACTATTTAATATTCGGTTTGTACTGATGTAGTGATGTTTGGACTTGAATCGATGACTGTAGTGATGTAGTGATTCAGACATTTTTTTTTAATGAAAATTTCGGTCTAAGACCGGCCCAAGTTAAGCAAGACCGACTCGGACGGCCTTTTAAGACCCAAGTCGGTCTCGGTCCTCCACATGTGAGAACCGAAAATTCGGGCTCGGTCTTGCCAAAAAGACCGGCCCGCTCGCCCAAGCTCACCCATAATGCAAAGTGAAGGAAGCATACTACTTTTCAGTTCTGAAATCTATTTATATTGTTAATAATGACCTTAAGTTTAACAGGAGAAGCAAAATTGTCCAAGAACTCACCAGGAGCCATGTAGCCATGAGTTCCAGCAAAACAGCTGAAATCACTTCCCTTGTGCGACTTCCCGGCAACCTGAGCAACTCCAAAATCCGCGATCTTCGGTTCATATTCACCATCGAGCAAAATGTTGGTCGACTTTATGTCCCGATGAATAATCGGGGGCGAACAATCATGATGCAGATATGCAATACCCTTGGCTGCCCCTAGCACAATTCGATACCTTCGACACCAAGGCAACCTCGGAATGCTGTCCTTGAGTGGTTTCCCATGCAGTGCCTCCCATAAGTTCCCATTCACCATATACTCTAAGACTAAATAACTCGAGCCTCCCTTCACCAGACACGCATAGAGTTTGACGATGTTCCTGTGTCGGACCTTCCCCAGCGTTTCCATCTCAGCAAGCACGAGCTTTGCCCAGTCCTCACGCCATAGTAGCTTCACTGCCACGATACCACAATTTTTCTTCAGGTCGAGGCGGTAGACTTTTCCTGTACCGCCGCTCCCGATCAGGTCCTGGTCTCCTAATCTGCATATTTCATTGGCGTCAATATCCACCTGATGGAAAGATGCAATTTTCCAGCTCGGGTCTTTTTCCTTGTTCCCCAAGAAACCGTCTAATTGACCGATACTCTCTCGGTGCTTGAAGTTCCAATAACTGACGAATGCTAAACCAACCATAACCGCGAATATGGCCGATACGAAGATGATGAAGAGGATGAACTTGTCTTTCGGGACATGTCCCCGAGCTCGGTTTCTACTGCATTTCGAAATTTCCGAATCTTGGGCTACTCTTGAGCTTGGGTCAAGACAGAGTTCTTGGTTTCCTACGAATGCTTTATCCCCTCCCATGGCGAAGAGATCAGGTGGAACTTCACCCGACAATTTATTGTTCGACATGTCGAGGGAACTGAGCTTCAATTTCGTCAGATTATCAGGGATTGGACCAGTCAATTGATTTCCCGATACATTGAAGGAGTTCAATGAGCTCATTAGATAAATCGAACTCGGAATGTTACCACTAAGAGAGTTCGAAGCAAGATTGAGGTCGACAAGCCTTTTACATTGGCTCAAATCGGTCGGAATAGTCCCCGAAAGTGAGTTCATCTCCAAGTGCAAGGAACTGAGCTGCCCGAGGCTTCCGATCACGATCGGGATGCTGCCTGTGAATCCATTGTTGTTCAGATACAGCCTTTCCAAGTTTATCAACATGGAAATCTCATTAGGAAGACTGCCTGAGAACCGATTGTTTTGCAACAGCAACTGAGCTAAGCTGCCGGAGTTTCCAATGCTCGGATCTATCTCTCCGGTAAACTCATTTTCTCCGAAATCGATCATCGTTGCATTCGGAAGATTCCAGACCCCGTTTGGAATATTCCCCGATAGTCGATTCTGATTCAATCTAAACCTCTGAAGCGACTTGCAGTCAGCATATGAATCAGGCAGACGACCTGAGAAGTTGTTCTTGACAGCAAGCAAGAACTCTAGCTTCCCTTTCCCACACAAGAACCTCGGAAAATCCCCAGAAAATTGATTCTCCGATATGTCGATGCTTTCCAACGGCGAGAGTTTTCCGAGATTCGGAGGAAAGGTCCCGGAAAAACGGTTCTTGTAGATCGAAACCCCCTTGAGATGTTCCAAATCACCGAAACTCAGTGGTATCTCCCCCGAAAAATCATTCTCGTAGCACTGAAACACTGTCAGATTCTTCAGTTCTCCAATCTCGGGTGGCAACGAACCGTACATTTTGTTAGCCGAAACATCGATTTCTTGAAGAAACGTAAGGTTTGAGATCTCGGGTGGGATCGGGCCACTTAAATTGTTCACAAAGAGTTCGAGCTTCATCAGACTCTTCATCATTGCGATTTTCGGAGGAAAATTCCCTGAGATTCGATTGATCGATAAATCCAAGGTCTCGAGTCGGTCCAGACTGAAGATCGGATCGGGAATTTCTCCCCTTAAATGGGAGTTACCTAAATAAAGATACGTCATGTTCTTCAAGTTGCCGAAGCTCACCGGAATTTGGCCTTCATCATAGTCGTTGTCTCCGATACTGAGATAGACCAATTCGGTTAAGTTCCCGATCCAGCCAGGGAATATCCCGGTGAAGTAATTTGCCGCCAAATCGAGATATTTCAAATTCTGCAGCGAGGACAGATCAGGTAATTTCCCAAACATGCTGTTTATGCTGAGGTTAAGGAGTCTTAGGTTGCTGCAGCTGTTCAGCTCGGTCGGGATCTTCCCTGAAATGGAATTTGACTGCAGAGAAAGTGACGTCAGGCTCCGTAGCTTGGAGATGGACGGTGAGATGTGGCCGGAGAGGGACATGTTGGCGAGGGAAATCTCGAGGACATGTCCTGAATCATTGTCGCAGGTGATTCCTAGGAACCCGCAAGGAGATTCTGAATCTTTCCAAGATTCTAGAACGTGTAATGGGTCTTGGAGTTGGTTCTTGAACTCGAGCAGCGCTTCGGTTTCGATGTCTAGGGATGATGCAGTATGCAGGAAGAGGCAGCTGAAGAAGATGAAGACCGGGAACAGGTACAAGGAGCACTTCGCCATGGCAGGAACTCAGTGGTCTTTTCACAGTTTCAGAAGCAGAAATTTGGGACTGCCATGTTCATTGCCACTGCTGTGGAAGGAGCTGAAAGAAAAAGAAAGATATACACCATTAAAAACAATCCAGAGCAAGATCTTCTTAACAAAAAGGAAAAAAAACAGAAGAATCTGTGCTAGGATCGAACACTCAGTTTGATGAATAAATTGAGAAGCAACTCAGTTTTCCAAAGAGGAAAAGAAGAGAAGAAGAAGACTGTTTTTCGTGGTAATACCCAATTGGGTAACCTCCACGCGGTTTGGAAGAATACATATACATGGAGAAATACAGTACAGTACAGAGGATGTTGAACCGCGAGACGCGTACATTAATACATAATCAGACTCCAATACTTAACAATCTGTATATGAAATGAATATTATTATGACACAATAAGAAAAGAGGATGTTGAATAAAAAAGAGGGAAGCTGTTAAAGTTGATGAACAAACTCGATGAGGATGACATAGACAAAGTAGAGAAGGTAGAGATGGATGGAAGGTTCATTGATTCGTGGTTAGGGATTAAATATAAAGTAAGATAAAAAAAACTGTTCTTGGAAGATACTCAAGGGCTGATGATAGTGTATGCCTTGCTGCTTAAGTAACCACCACAGAGAGTAACACACTAACAAGTTGATTTATACAATTGGATACCAAAAGATTTTATAGATTGGTTTTCCTAATCTTGATTGAGCAACTGTTCTATCAAATAGGATAGAAATTTTTTAATTTATGACGCGAGTGTCTAGACTTTTAGGAAATATCGAAAATTCGAAACATAATAATAAGGTAATATCAATTATGTATCTTAATTTTAAGAGTGTATTAAATAAGCTTTCAATGAAGTTGTTCAGAGAGGAGTTTCCAAAAGCTTGTAAATTTTCTTTTAAGGGAATATCTATTATTATGCATACAGTACAGTCCAACTCCAACCAAACCTAACACCCACCCAATCTGAACAGAAGTCCACCCTATTGATTATACATTGAGTAAGCGCAAAGGAAATAATTTGATCCAACATTTAAAATATATATTAATGATTTAAGATTCACAAACTTACCTGGATGAAAGCATGTGCTCACTCTTCCTGAGAGATCTTGATACTTCGAATGAAAAAGCTTTGAACTTTCAAGAAAAGAGCAACTGGGTATTGGAAAGAAATTGAGAGAGCTAGGTGGAGAAGATGAAGATCTTAGTCGCTGCTAATAGAGATGGCAACTCACTGATGCTCCAAGCAAGGTTCATCAACTTCTGAGAAGGATAAGTAGTCTGCAAAATGGTATTATGAATGTCTATTACAGATTGTAAGGGAGTGCGGAAGAGACTGTTCACTTAAACTGAATGATGATGAAGTGGGAGTGAAGAGAAAGAGATAACGAAGACAATGGGTGGTGGGGCAAGACAAAGACAGAGATCAAGACATGGGATATGGAGGTGGCAGAATGGCAAGACTAATATCTTGCCTGGAGAAAGAACCACATATATTTCACAAGCCTGACTGTTCATTTATTGAACACTATCCCTTTCACACGTTTTGTGTCAACTTTTCAGTGTTTGTTTGTGAGTGTTCTTCTGTCTACAAAGTGTGTGTAAGTGGAAACAATTATTCCTCCAAAGATAGTCAAATATTTTCCAAATTCCTCCAAAGGATAGTCAATAACTTTAGTTAACATTCGATTTAAGACGTGTCTTAACTTGGTCCCCACGACACTTAATGAAACCATTGCTTGGTTCCTTTGATGTTGTCAATATGTTTTTCTCCTCCCCCATTTGCGTTTGCTTAAGAATCTTGCCATTATGCTCACCATGCGTGATGCTCTTTATTGTACTTTTTGAAAGTGATATTGTTGTCATCTTGTGCTAAGAGATTTTCATAATGGACATGGAATAGGAGATAGCTACTCAACAATACTGCACACCAATAATTGGACTGCATCTTACTAAAAAAAGCTACCTAAAATGTCACATAATACATATGTCCAATAGCTTCATTTATCCCAAGAATATTATATATAGTTAAATACCAAGTAGTTACCTAAACTTTGGACGTTTTACAACGAGCTACTCGAACTTTAAAAAATTAAAACGGGCTGCCTCCACTTTGGCGAAGGTGCAACGAACTACCTCAATCAAAATTACCGTCAACTGTTCACAAAATTCGTTGGAAGTTTTTCGGAAATCCACTAGAAATTGGACGGAGGTAGCTCGTTGCACCTTCGTCCAAATTTGAGGTTTCTCGTTTTGATTTTTTAAAGTTTGGGTAGCTCGGTGCAAAACGTCCAAAGTTCAGGTAGCTCCTTGGTATTTAACATTATTATATATCACTTTGGAGGAGGTGCATTCTTTTGGAGACTTACTGCGCTTCTTACGAACATAGCTACACTTGCAAACCGGATCGACAGAATAAAATGGAAGACAATTCCAAGAGTTGCTAATGAGTGTGCAGATTGGATAGCCGAACAATAAAAAACGAGAGTGTATCTAAATGATTGGGTTATCCGACCCTCACTCCCTCTTTTATTATTATTAGCAAAATATTGTAATGTTTGAACTCCCGTGAGTTTTTATCACGGTTTGCTTTAATTATCGGTAAAATAAAATACTGAATTGACAATTTTTTTAAAATTATATATCACACTGTAGTTTAATGATAAGAAAATTGTCCATTGGAGATTTTTTGTTTTTCTTTATTGAGTGTTGATTTCTTGCCAATTTCAACAAATTCTTAGTTTTTTTAAACCTTAGCATGGTTTTTTTTTGTTTTTGTAGATTTGTTTTTGCTCTCTGCGAAAGGATATTTTGGTCATTTCACACAAATTCTGATCCGATGCAGAAAACAGAATAGAATGCCGTTTCTCTTCCCCACCAAAATTCGACACAGCTCTGTCCAGTCTCTCCTCTCCGTCTTCTTCTTTGGTGTGAAATTCCAGGAGGTGCGTGGAGATCACGCTTTCTATGCAGAACTCTGGCACTATTCTATTTCCTCTATTCATTTCGTGAGGAATATGAAAACCGATTCTAACAGCAAGAAGCCGAAGAAGGGCTCTATCTGCGAAGAGGACATCGCAACTCTCCTTCGAAGGTATCACTTTTTATTCCTTCTTCAGTCCTGGGGATTCAGCTCTTCGATTACGAGTTCTGATGTTAAATCAGATTAATCATTGGGGCGATTGGACACTGCTTCTGGATGAATTAGCTCTGTTTTAATGCTAGCTTCTGCTAATGGAGATACCGGATATCTTTAGTTATTCAATTACTTACTGCTGAGGAATTGGAATTAGTCTCAGATTTAGATTTTTTTCCATTCGGTTTGCCCAAGTATTATTAGGTAGAAATTAATATACTAGGGAGATTGTGAGGAGATAGATGATAGCGGTCAGCCATGCGGCCTAATCACGTAATAGAGAAAATTATTATTGAATCGACTTGTAGAATACAAAGTTAGACTCCTCTCTATGTATATAGTACGAGTACGAGTACGAGTAGATAAGAAAATATCATTAAGGATAATAACGATTCTATTCTAATCTAATATTTATATCTAAGATAAAATATTATCTAATAGATAATTATCTCCAACATATTATTGATTTTTCTTGATCAATAGGAGTCTAACTAGAAAAAATAATCCACAAAAATATGCTCAATTTATTAAGACAGCATACATTAGCAGATATCCAGCTACGGCTGTGCTTTCCTTGCTTCAAGAAGTGGCTATTCTTCCAGAATCGAAGATTGATTGGAATGCGCTTGTGAAGAAAACGAACACTGGGATATCTGATGCTAAGGAGTGTCAAATGTTGTGGCGACATTTGGCCTATTCTGATGCTTTGCTTGACAGACCTGAAGATGGAGCTGAGCTTCTAGTAAACATTTGGAGCTTTTGCTTTTCGATTTGGAATACTTACTAGTTATGATTGTGGCATATTGTTAGACATACATATATCGGTTTTCATTATAAATTTCTGCTACTATTTTGTGTTTCCATCATATCTTCAGGATGATGACAGTGATCTGGAGTTTGAATTGGAAGCTTATCCTACTGTCAATAGTGATGTTGCAGCTGATATTGCAGCCTGCGTGAAGGTAATTACATATCCTACATCATTGGTGGTAGCTTGGTCATATCTCTGGATAGCTTGATGTATATTAGGAACTTGTCTTACGTTTCTAGGAGAGTGAATACTCTGAAGTCTGGACTGGCTAAAGCCAGATAGGTTTTCTCTCTTTTTGTCCTCAGAAGAAGTTTATGGCTCTGGGTTGGATTTGTAGCCATGAATGTGGAGGATGAAATACTAGTGAAGATAGATGATAGCAAATTAGGAATGACCTTAAATCTGCCATAAAGATTTGACAAACTTTGTGACTGGCTTTAAACGAATGGACAATTCTTTTCTTACCGTCCGGCATCAGTTTCATTTATGGATGATGTTGTGCTCAGGTACTGATTACTTCTGATCTACCAAGCAGTGCAATTATCGGACATAACTTGACAGTTGAGTCTCTCTTGACTATCAATGCAACTAACGGCCAATCGTCAAGATCGGCTTCAGAAAACAAACAAACATTCACAGTTCCAGTTTCTGTTGATAAACATCAGTCTTTCGTTGCATCTGCTGAAGGATTGGAAGAAACTGGCAACATGCCTCCGCGAAAAAAAAGAAAGGCATGGTCCAAGGCCGAGGATCTTGAGTTAGAAGCTGCTGTGGAGAAGTTCGGTGAGGGAAACTGGGCAAATATCGTGAAAGTAAACTTCAAGGGAGATAGGACCGCTTCTCAATTGTCCCAGGTTTTTGTCTTAATAATTTGCTGGGAGATACTTATAGTCTTGATTTTGATTATAAATTAGATAGAGACATTTTAACCTTTAAGCTAGAGTAAATGTATAGGATTTTGTGGATTTTTTTGAACGTTGTCGTTATTTTCTTGTTGTAGAGATGGGCCATTATAAGGAAAAGAAAAAACTTGACGGTGGAAATTACAAAGTCTTCTGGATCCCAACTTTCTGAGACTCAGGTGATAGCAGCTCGTCATGCAATGTCCTTAGCCCTCGACATGCCTAGCAGAAAACCAGGTGAAGATTAGACCATGCTTAAAAATGCCTATTAAACAGTATTTTACTTAATCCTTAGTTACTGTTGATTATTTCCTCTACTCTTTATGCTGCTTTAATAGGAATTTGATGGCTCAAATCAATTTACACCAGATTTTTCTTAATTTGAAAAATTGAAATCAGTATTTTTAGTTATTATTTCAGGAATTGGTAGCAAACTATCTCAGAATCAGTCTCATCAAGCTACGGTACCAGGAAAACCATCTCCATCAGAACCAACCTCCACTCAAAATACAATCGGTTTAATCAAAAGATCACCACCAAACGCAAGTTTAGATACTGATTTGGGAATCAAAGCAGCAGCAGTAGCTGCAGGGGCCCGCATTGCTACTGTAAAGGACGCTGCATCACTTCTCATTGCTTCTCAAGCGAAGAAAGCCGTCCACATCATTCCTAGCGGCAGGTCCCAAATCAAATGCTCTGTTCCTGGACCTTCATCTCTCCGTCCAGGGACCTTTCATTTATCATCTGGAAGTTCTAGCCAAGCTGCTTCGACTTCTTCCTCCACTGTAAAAATTGCTCCTCCAGCGAAGGCAGACACTGCTGCTGCCTCAGATGCAAGAGTTAGAGAGCAAACTACTACTGATCTTCCATTGGAGCAAGAACCCATTGTCAAGGTAGTGGAAGCAAAGGCTGCTTATGAACCAAGCAATGCTCCACAATCCCGAGAACATGGTGCGTCTGCTTCAGCAGAATCAACAAGCGAAACGATTCAAAAGGAGTCGGAGATGATAGATGGAAAAAGCAATATTGAAGGTGATGCCACAAATTCTGGCCAAAAATACTGCCTTTCTCACTGATAATAAGCTGTGACTGAGTGGACACTGAATGAAGGAGGATGAAATGTGAAAATGTAAACTGCAGTTAGTTCTGTAGTATACAGATTCAATCTGAATTAGAAGTTCGTTGTGAAAATAAGGTTGTCTTATGATTCTTCCATCCTTGTCTGTGTGTTTGGTTAGAACCTGCTGTAAATTTAGATGGACCGTCATGTTACTAGAAATATATAAAACACGAGTTATGTTTATTCAAGGAATACAGTAATGAGTTTGTTTCCAGTAACAAGGAAGTAAGAGCACTGCAATAATGAATGTATATATTCTTAATAATGAATGCACAAGAATATACGCCCTCCATTTTACTGTATACTAATTTTCAACACTAGATCCTTTTCATTAGAAAAGATGAATACTATGTGCTTACCCTAACTTGAGGAATATATCACACCCAAGGCCGGCAATGGTGCAGTGAAAAATCCATAATCATGGTTATAACCGTTACTGTTTAATATGGTTAACCGTACCATTATGGTGCGGTGCGGTTATGGTGATAAATTTTCTACCCATAATGGTTATGGTTATGGTATTTGAGTTATACCCATAGTTATAACCATGGTTATTATATAAATATAATATTTATTTATTATTAATAAACTAATTATATAATATACTAAATATATATGACCAAAAAAAAATACTAAATATGAATTATATAATTGAAAATTTGAAATTGTTAAAGATTGAAGTCGTCAAAGTCCAAGGATGGTAATATAGATTGATGTATTTTTTAAAAATAATTTTCGATCTTTTATTATATTACATGTGTGGAATGAATATGGGTATACTGGTAAAACCATGATTAATAACCACGGTTATTTTAATGGTTATGATATTAAAAATTATACCCATAATAGTTATGGTTATGGTATGTGGTTTAAAAATATGGTATGGTTATAATATTTGTCATACACTGATCATACTCTGACCATACTCTAACCATCGACAGCCCTAAATTCACACCCAGAGATATTTGCAGACTCAGAACAGATACCTTCTTCCCCCTGGCTCGGGCTGAAATCGGGGGGTTTGGGCTGAGATCAGGCTCCCCAACGGACAGCAAGGGTCTCTTCCCGTTCTTAGGGTTTAAAATTCAATATATATATATATATATATATAATAAAATAAAAAATAGAAAGTTGTCTTTGCTATTTTAGGTTTGGAAGTGGAATTTGTTTGTTCTACACTTCTACAAAATCAAGGTTGGTAAATTCATCACATACATGAAAAACATCAGGGCAAAAGATAAATAGGAAAAAGTTAAGGGTTAAAATATAATAATGCAAAATTAGTCTCTAAAAAATGGAGAGAAACAAAACACAAGTACGGTGGATTGCGAAGCTGAAGAAGTAACTTACACGAAGGGAGAGCTGAAATATCGTGCAGCCAAGAGCACAAATCAATACCACGCGAAGATGATCTCTCAGTTCTTCGTCCTCTCGCAGCGAGGCGATAATATCGTCTTCCGAGACTGTAAATTTTTGTTTATCAATGCTCTTTAGTTTTCAGTTCAGTCTGTTCTTGATCCCAGCTCTCGATTTTGAGATCAGATCGCAGATTTGATCATTAATGGATTGCTGATTCCGAAATTATGCTAGATGAATCAATGCATTATCTGGTTGATTATGTGAAATTGGATCCGGATATTGTTTTTTGTTGACAATCAGCTGCATTGCCTATCGTGGACTTTTTCGTCAATCTTCGATTTTGAAGTGATTGAAATTTTTAATTGATCCTCCAGAGATTCTTAGTCCAAAATTAATCAGGGATTACTCCTAATTGTGTATCTTAGAAGTTGCGGACTTCTGTTTTTTTGAGATAGTTGCTGTAAGTTGTTCAGTGAAGAAGCTCAAATTATTATGATTTAATTGTCTAGATCGCGGAGAAGTGCAAAAGGGAAGCACGGAGATTTTCTTCCGCAAAGTGAAGTTTTGGAAAGAGGATGACCAAGACGAAGCTCAAGCACCACCTGTCTTTGTAGGTATTTCTGATCTTTCTTGATTATATGATCATTCAAAATATCCTTCTATTGTTAAATGCACTAAGAATATCTTTCATAGAGATAGTATTAGGCGTAAGAATGTTGTCTTGCAATAAAATCCAAAGAGGAAACCCACCCTCCATGATCTCCTTGTATGTTCCTGGCGCTGGAGTTTTCAAAACAGTGTTCTTTTCTCATAAATGTAGCTGTGGTCTCTTTTTGTAACATTTTTTTTTTCCTCATAAGATGTTTCTCGTTATAGCTCTTTGATTTCTCTGCTTCCTGTGGGTAATACTGTTTAGTGTATAACGTTTCATATGCTGGTTTAAATTTGCTAACTTGCTTCTTCGTTCGTGGATAGAATGTGGATGGTGTGAACTACTTCCATGTAAAAGTTGCTGGACTTTTCTTTGTTGCAACCACAAGAGTAAACGTGTCTCCGTCCCTTGTCTTGGAGCTTTTGCAAAGGATCGCAAGAGTCATCAAGGATTACCTTGGTGTTCTCAGTGAAGATTCATTAAGAAAGAATTTTATACTCGTCTATGAGTTGCTTGATGAAGTTATTGTAAGTATATTTTAACCTTAGTGAAGGTTACCTTTGTTTCAATTTTTCCTTGACTTTCATATATGGATCGGCTACCCCTAAGTCATTACAGATGATATATTTACACAGGCACACACATAACCTTTGCCATTAAAAAATATATTAATGGCTTGTTTCCTCTAGCTCCCAAGTCTTTGTTGTATGTGCTTTCTCTAGGTAGGCCTCTAGCAATATAATTTAACTGCTGCTGCTTTTTTGGTTGCTCAAACTTGTCAATCTTCGTGCACCAGTGCTTATGCAGTCCATTGGAACCTCCCCCTCCCTCCCCTACCCACACACACAAAAAAAAAATAGATATAGTAGACAGATTAGATGCCAAGTACTGACTTCTGTTTGTATCAGGATTTTGGCTATGTTCAGACAACATCCACAGAATTATTGAAGTCATATATCTTTAATGAGCCAATTGCAGTTGATGCTTCCCGCTTGCCACCTCTTGGCCCAGCTGCTATGTTTATGGTACCTGTACTGTTCAGATCTGGAATTTAGATGAAACTACTCCATCACTAACTAGAATATTAATATTATCCTGCAGCAAGGGACGAAAAGAATGCCAGGGACTGCTGTCACAAAATCTGTAATTGCAAATGAACCAGGGGGGCGCAAGAGGGAAGAAATATTTGTGGATATAATTGAGAAGATCAGTGTCACTTTCAGTTCCAGTGTGCGTAAATCTCTTCTCTAGCTTTACAGTCTCTGATCTTATGATGGATTTATTCTTGTAACTCTTCTAAAATGAGTTAACTCATTCAAGTGTGTGGAAATGTTTAAAGAATTCTAAGAACATTAGAGATTTTGTTGCTTCATAGTAGTCCTTTGCATCCTAACTTCGTCAATTGTTCGCCTGAATGTTTTATTTGGCTGGACAAATCATTTTTTTAATATTAGCTATTTTAGATGTTATGAGCTCTGATTAAGGGGGGAAAAGCACTTTGAATCATAATAGCAAGAAACAACCATCTGGGGAAAAAAGGCTAAAAGAAAATAAGCAGTTTTTCCCCATCTAAACAGGAAAGGTAGGTATCATATCCATGACCATGTAATTCTAAGTAAAGGTGCTTCACTAGTAGAAAGCCTCCTTGTGGGAATTAGCTATATTGATATATTAACTTTGGTTGCTTGAAGGTCTCTCTACGGACCATTTTTTGTTCTTTTGAAAAATCGGAAAAATCTGTCTGTCAATGACTGACTTTTTTGTTGAACAGGGATATATTTTGACCTCTGAGATTGATGGAACCATTCAAATGAAGAGTTATCTTACAGGGAATCCAGAAATTCGTGTAGCTCTCAATGATGAGCTGAACATAGGAAGGGGTGGACAGTCGGTTTACGGTAACTTTTTGAGTCTATCCTCAAATAAATACATCATCTCTGCAAGATTGCAACTATGTCTGGATATTTGTTTCCTGCTGTGGTGGAAGTGTTCCCAATACCCTTGGAATGCAAAACCTAATCCTTCTCATGGTTATAGTTTAATTGCGCTTTTGATTTTAATGTTTACTAGTCTAGTTCAAAGAGGTAATTTCATAAATTCAACATTTGGATGCTCTTGTTTATTGTGGATTTCTATCTCTGCATTTATGCTACTGTGGTATTTGAATTAGTGGAAACGCTTCTAATTACCTAGAATGGCTATCAAGATATATTCTGGCTTACCTTGGGTATCATTCTATGGCAGACTATAGAAGTTCCTCTGGCTCTGGAGCAGTTGTACTTGATGACTGTAACTTCCATGAATCTGTACGTCTTGACAGCTTTGATGTTGACCGAACTCTGAGTTTGGTGAGTGCAGTTCTCTTCTGTTTGGCTTGATGCCCGTTCCTAGGTTATGTAGAGGGAAGGGGGGGAAAGGTCATTTATATACTTATGGTCTATAATGTGCTTCATTATGCTTTTCTACAGGTACCACCAGATGGTGAATTTCCAGTAATGAACTACCGTATGACACAGGAGTTCAAGCCTCCTTTTCGAGTAACTGCTTTGATTGAGGAAGCTGGGAACCTTAAGGTGAGTTAGATCTTTATCAGATATTAATCCATAGGTAAAGAGGACGCCATTTTTGTAAAATGTTTTTCTGTTTCCAATGTAGGCTGAAGTACTAATCAAAATACGGGCTGAGTTCCCATCAAGTATCACTGCAAATACTATTGTGGTTCAAATGCCACTACCAAAATATACTGCCAGGTATTGCTCCCCAAAGTCCATTTTATTTATTCTTGCAATGGGATCCTTTGATCTAGTGTTTGTTTGACAGTTGCAATTCCATTTTATAACCTATCTAGCTAAAATACATTCGTGTTAATACTTATGATTGTGGCATAGAGCAACTTTTGAGCTGGAAGCTGGAGCCGCTGGTCAAACAACAGATTTCAAGGAAGCAAACAAGAAGCTTGAATGGAGTTTAAAGAAGGCAATAATCTTCACCTACGAAATCTCATTTATTGTTTAAATTATTATTTTGATATTTAAATGATGTCATTTGAGTAAGTTGCATTGATCTGGATAAAACAGATTGTTGGCGGTTCTGAGCAAACACTGCGTGCAAAGTTGACTTTTTCACAAGAATCCCACGGTATCTATGCCATTTTGATCAGTAGAATCTTTATATATACCATTTTTTGTGTGTGTATATTACCCTTCTACTTATTCCTGCCTACCTACGATAATAATATAATATGGTATGTACAGGAAATATCACCAAAGAATCTGGGCCAGTGAGCATGACTTTCATCATCCCCATGTATAATGCTTCTGGACTTCAGGTACTCCATAAATATAATGTAGTTGCTGCTGATTGCACCGTTGTCCTTCTAAATTCAAAGTCAAAGCCCAGATTATACTTGGAAAACTTGAACATTGAGCTTTGTTTGTTTACTTATTGTTGGAATGGATGGCAGGTAAAATACTTGCAGATAGCAAAGAAATCAAGTACATATAATCCGTATCGGTGGGTGAGGTATGTAACTCAGGCCAACTCCTATGTTGCTCGAATATGATGATGATGATGTGGTAGAGACTGACTAGAGAGACTGCTGTTGCATGCCAATTATTAAAACTCTCTACTTCTACTACTTACTACTACTGACCGAGCGAGTCTGTATTGTGTATCATACATTTCCTTAATTTTATTTCTTGGATCTTATTGACGCTTTTCTTTTTGCGGAATAGTGAAATGAAATAAACGGCTGAGGTGAAGCTTTAGAAAATTCAGAGAGGATATAAGATGTGTTTGAAATTGGACCGTTGGGTTGACGAATGAATGTAAAAATAGATATAAATGTTGGTGACAAATTCACACTACAAATTACTTCATTACCAAAATGAAAGACAATATTTCATTTCCTCTGCTAACTACACTTATTACTAATTTACTATACAATACAACACATTCTTATAAGTACCAACAGTTGAACTGTCCTTTGATTTTCTACATGTTATACCTGAATTTTACACCGTCAAAACCGTCCTATCTCCCTACTACCACTACTATGAACTAATTTCTTATTAGGCTTAGTTGTATCAAAATGTGAAAAAGGAATGTCTTCTTCACCTCTTCTACCAAACAGTGGAGGAGAAGATGAGGGTGACGAAGAAGATAAAGCAGACTCTGAAATAGGAGATTCCCTCCACGGGCTGCCCAAGTTCTGACCAAAAAAGTACTCAGGCAAGTCATCACTGCAGGTCGAGTCCCGAGTCCCATCTGTGCTAGTGGACCCGTCATCGGAGTTGCTGCTGAATATGGAAGAATTGTCACTCGACAAAGATGAATCCTCTTCAGGAACTGGTCTTAGTTGGTGGTGGTGGTGGTAACTTGAATCAAAAGGCAGTTTCATACTCCTGCGTAGACCATTTGAGGATAGACCGTAGAAAGAAGATGCAGCAAGCTTGGAAATTGTCAGTGTGGGGTTAGAAGACATAATTTTGTTCCGTATCGATCGTGGGGAACGCGGAGAACACCTACAATTATTTATTTATACACAACAAATTGATAAGTCAGTGTCGTCCAAACAGAATGATCCAATTTGATTCTTATCAATACATACCTCGAATACAAAAGCATGTAGGCTTCGGCTGCAAAAACGGTCTCCTTATCCACAGGAGTGACCTGTTCATCAAGAACAGTGAGCATACTCGGTAAATTGGGACATGGGAAACGGAAAGATAGTCGTGAAAAAAATGTCATGTTCGATGTCTGATGAATATACCTTGCTGTCATCAATCTTGAACCACTTATTTTGAGGATTCTTGACATAGCAAATATAGTGGCCGGAGAATGCAGCATTCATGACATCCAAGTGAATGATTACTCCGTAAAGCCTGTATATTGGTGATTTGTCGCTTGTCCCACTCATATAAGGAGCCAAGTTGAGGATCTCAGGAAACTTAATGGATTTGTTAAGCTTTCCATATTTACCAGACTGCAAAAAGTGTCATAATTAATGAACTTTGCACATGAAAAAAAAAAGATATATGGTCATTTATTATATAGATTCCATTGCCAAAGCCGAGCATCAATGAATCTTAAGAAACTTCTGGCCAAAAAAAATGAACAAACTTTAAGAAACCTGTACCTGATACAGTTTCAAGGTAATTGTCAGAATATTTGGAGCCTCGAGTACTGTCAGCTTCTTTTTGGCCTTCTCATACGAACCACATCTGATAAACAATTTGAATAAATGAGTGAAGTCTCCTCCCATGTTAACTCAAGCTTACAGAAGAACATGGCAACAGAGTAACAACATTGAATTCTGAAGAAGAAAAATAAAATTCAGTGATGCCTACTGCTTTAGAGAAAAAGGATTGATTTCTCTGCCAGTACAATAGCTACGGGAATGCACCAACTGCAAAAGAACATCGATGCAACTAACCTGCTACATTTATACTTGTTTTCACCATCAAGAGTCTCATACAGTGTAAACCGTTGAAGTGCTTCTTCCAGGGTCTTGATATCACCCTCAACTTCAACTGTCAAATCCATCATTCTTTCATGCCGCTCAAACTTGCCTTGACATTTGCTGCATTTTATCTGCAGAGAAACTTCCACTCGTATGTAGTCCATATAGCATGTCCATTTATGATGAAACAATACAAATATTCTGCTCTAAAACAAGGAAAAGAAGAACTTGGTAGGAAATTGCTTACCTTAGATTGCAGATAGCCTCCAAACGTGAGACCGATCAAAGTGGTATCTGCTTCAGAGGCATCAGGCATCACCCCTGATTCCTTCAGGCAAGTACGTTCCATTGCATCAATAGTGCACCTAAGATATTCAATTCATTAATCACTTGTAGTGAACAGCGCTAATAGCAAAGAAAGTGTTCTAGTGCCTGCGCTTGTTTTCTAGAAATTGTTGCATACCTTAGAAATTCATGGGCGTCTTCCTGTCTCCCGTTATTGAGCTGGCTTCCAATGTTTTTCAGCTGCGACATAATGTTAATCGGAGAAACTGGAGACTCACTTTGCTTGGCTTTCAGAAGCAAAGCCTCAAAGTCACACATGAAACACCAATCATTCTTTCTACCTAATCAACCATGACAAAGAGAACATATAAAGAATATAAACAAATAGCTGAGGCACTGTTGACAACCATTGTATGTAACTAAAGCAAATAGAGATCATCAAAGACTTACATGCTTTTGAGTGGAGACCTTGAAGAAAAAATGCAGTTAGAGGAGGCGTAAATGCTAAGCACTGCAATACTGCATTAGCATAACAGCTGCCAGACCAACCATCAGAAAACAGAGAGCAAAGTGGACTATGAAAGTAGTACACAACATTTGACAAATGATTCAGAAAAAAAATGAAGCAAGCCAATCAATACAATAATAATTAACTTAATGTTAGAAACGAAAAATGAAATGGTTATAATTACTCCTCATTCATGAACCGCCTTCAGAAGGTAATCTTCACATTTAGCTTAATAAACTCTAAAATATTTCTACTTCTTTATTGCGAATGAACAATATATCAAGGAATTTGATCAAGATAAAGTGATAAACAACAAAATTTAAATATCTTACCTATTCCCACAATTAATTAATCCACAAGGATGCAGTTCTACTTCTTTCCATGTATATAGCTTGACAAAAACTTCATAGGGAAAGAGACCCTACACAAAATATATGTGAACGTATGTAAGACAATTACGTCGGATGTATATTATTAAAAAAGCAGCATTTGTCATATGCTTACCTCATTGTATCGTCCAGAAATATCACTATTTCGCAGTGAACACTGTCTGGACATTACAGACCCTTTCAATTGGGCTGCAACTTTCCCAGCAGAATTCAAGCAGTTCTTAGCAATAGATGAAGTATTAAGACCCTGTTGTGATAAGGGAGCAATGGTGGGTTTAGTTTCACAAGCGCTGCTCGATCTGATGCTTGTATGCAACACCCTGCCAATGCTACAAACACGTGTTATCAGAAATAATGACAAAGAGAACTGCTTTCCTCAATTTTCTTATGAGAAGTATCGATAGACATGATGTGTTTACCTATGAAAATCTGAGACAGGGGCACTCTGAGTGTCAGAAGAATCACCTCTTAGTGATGCTATTTGGGGACTTGAAGGCAGGGTTGCATTTGTAGTGGCTTGAGATTTAGCTTGTACAAAGGCCTGAAAAGCTGAATCAGAAGGAGAGTCTGATTTTTTACCCGCAGACTTTCTGTATTTCAAGGACGAGGAGCTTATGGTACCGCCCTTTTCCACTTTCTCCACTATGATTTCCTCTGATTTCGACAATACAGAAGTGTGTTGTCTATTTGCCATCTTGGTTGGACCCAAAGCACTTCCCCAAAAATTAGAGGAGGCTGCAGATGGTTCAACAATTAAACCATCATTCAAGCATCCAGTTCCTTGTCTAGAAGTTATTGTAGACTTTCCAACAGCTCTTTCATTAGAATCAGCAGAAGTTTGCCTACTTAACCCACTTACTCCAGAATTGCAACTGCTATCCAGAGAATCAACCGAACTTACAAATTTGGAGGAGAGTTCCTCCCATTGCTTCACATTCTCAGTGGCAGAACTTGTCTTAAGCAGGTGATTTTCAGTATCATCTGACCTTCCGGAATCATATGAACCAACACTTTCACTACGAGAACCGTCGTCGGATGATTCATTGATGGCAGAGGAGTCAGTGAATCCAGAAAATCTGGTATCAGAAAATTCAAATGAACGTTTGGCATTAGCATCACCTTCAATTTCACTATGATCGAGAAGTGATGCTTCAGCAAAGCAGTCTAGATCAGTTCGTGTGGTTTCATAGTGAGACATTGAAGCAGGAGCTGGATGCTTGGAACCTTCATTCTCAAGGGCATTGTTATAGTGGTCATTTTGACCATCTTTTTTAGGCTTCAAATCTAAATAACTCTTTGCTGCAAGAAGATGGCATTCATCTTTATGCCCTTGCCGCCAGTGTGTGATTTGACAACTACCCGAACTAAGTAAAAAACAAAAAAGACCATAGTTAAGTATCTACCGTGAGTTAAGTAAAAAACAAAAAAGACTATAGTTAAGTATCTACCGTGAGTTTAAGCAAAGCAAAGACACAGAAGTATCTAACAAAGTCATGAATTCAGTTGCCCTCCCAATTGAATCAGGCATTTTTTTTTTTGCATAATTAAACACAAACACGAGACTGACTATCCACCGCTCAAAAAAACTTTTTCTATGAGTTCTATTTTAGAAAGTTCATTTATTTTACAGGGTTTTGGATTATTATTTTTTTGGACCAAACAGGGTTTTGGATTAAGCAGAGCTAGCGGGTACAACAATGCGATCTTGCCCAAAAATTGAAGGAAATTTTGATCAACATAAAATTTACTTCTTTTATTGACTGGACTCCATTGATCAAGCTGACATATTTCCGCATGAAACAGACGCATAATTTCAAACCTTAGCTCTATGCGAATAACAAAAACAGCAACGAGCTTACCAGTACTGAACCGCTTTGCACTGAGAACACCGTCTGTTCGTCGGGAAAAAGCAAACTGCACACTGAGGTTTCTGCGGAACCGAGACTGAACTGGAAACCGAATAGGAATAGCTCACAGAGGCTTCAAGCTCAGCTCTTGAAGCTTCCAGAGAAGCTAGAATCATAAGCCGTTTTATCTCCGCCTTCCTGGCCGTACTCCGCCTCCACTGGCTCTGAATCACGAACCCGATCAGAGAAAGGCAGACCGTACAGAACGCAAGGACCAGGCTCGAAAACCCTAGATCCAAAACTAGAAGCATTTATCTTGCACTCAATGCGCATATAGTAAAATTGACAATTCTTATTCTCCTAATTCCGCCTTTGCACATCGATTCTCACTCCGGCAACCAACGATCAAAGCTGCCAATGACAAAAAACGGAAGCTCCCAATATGATAATTTGTTGAAATCCCAAAAGATGGAGCAATGCGGATAGAGTACTTGGTGTTTGAGTTTGAAGCAACGAGAATGGAATGGAATTGGACCAGGTAGAATTTTGTTGCAGAGATCGAGGGGAGGGATTAAGAGAAGCGTGGGAAGAAGGCAACCCTGACAAGGTGTGGACTCCGGTCTACGAAATTCACCGGCTTTTACTACTTTGGAATAACCATTAATTAATTAACTAATACTGATTTTTCAAGAGGACAGACTTTTTGCAATTTATTATGAATGGACAGTTGTTTTCTCCTTGCTCTGTATTTGTAATCTCTAAATTACCCTTCACACATTTAGAAGTTTTTTTGTTTTTTTTTTGGTCTTACATTTAGAAGTTCAAGAACGACAAAAACAAATGCCAAAATGTTGGTATTTAGTTAGGGATGGGCATGAACCGATTCGAGTCCGAACCGATTCATGAATCGTATTTTTACCACATTAGGGATGGGCATGAACCGATTCGAGACCGAACCGATTCATGAATCGTATTTTTACCACATTTTAAAGAGGTACGGTTTACCGTTTCAGTTTTTTTCCACTCCATATTTTGACTAATTTACCGTACCTCTTCAGAATCGGTTCGGTCGGACCACTTTATATATATTTTAAAAAACTATAATAATACATAATCCATAAATCATAATCCAGAAACCATAATCCTAATTCATAAACCATAATCTATAATACATAAAGCATAATTCATAATCTATAAATCATAATACATAAACCATAATACATAATGCATTATACTAATGTACATTATAAATCATCACTGAACCAAATTTGGTCCAATGGTTTAGAGTATTTTAAAAATTAAATATAATATTATATTAAAATCGGTACAAGAAGTGGTACGGTTTACCTTTTGTGGACCATTTTTTGTATCTCTTCTGAACCGCTCCATATTTTTGCATAAAACTGTTTGGTTTGTGAACCAGTTCGGGCGAATCGATTCAAAATCGGCACGGTTCAGATACGGTTCGGCCGAACCGTTTTTTTTATGTCCAACCCTATATTTAGCTCTGTACCCTAATATCCGTACACAATAATAATTACTAGCAAATTGACCATTTTTCGTTTGATCTCCGGCAGCTGCAAAATTGGTCAAACTTATTTCGTGGGAAGAGTAGGTGGGTGAGAAAGACTTGTGAACTGTGAAGAGTATAACTTTGATGGAACAAGGAAAAGGAGGTAAGTTTGAAGAATATCAAACTTTGACTATTCCATCAAGTACGACTCTTGACATGTGGAATTGTCATGTCCTACTAAGTTTGAATCACACCCAAAAAGATAATCATAATTTTAATATTTTTTTTGGGTTAATTACTTAATTGGTTACACATGTTCGACAATTGTTCAGAATGGTTACACATGTTTCAAAATGTGATTAAATGGTTTTGGTATGTGACTAATTGGTTTTTCTACTGTTCATCGTCAGAAATAACCGTTAGTCACTATTCTAACATATGAAATGACAATATTACTCTTAACCTATAAGAAATTGCAGAAGAAATTCCAGGAACGAGACGATCTCGTCACTCCAGAGCAGACTGATTCTTGAATCGACAACAGGTTGAGCAAGAAAGAAGCGCATGCGTCGGATAAAATGGCCATGGCGGCGCCAGGGCAGCTCAATATCAACGAGACAACGAGTATCCTTCTTGGGGCTCGAGAAGTGTCGACTGTTTCGAGAAGCTGGAGCAGATTGGAGAAGGAACTTATGGGTCAGTAGTTCTCTCTTTTCCTGCTCGCAATCTTGAATTTTACAGGTTTATTCTTGCTAATTCTGCTCCAGTCTTCCCGTTTGGGAGGTTCGTTATTGGAAAACCTATTTGTAATTGCCCAATTAATTGACCTACTAGTAATTACCACACTAATATTCACCAACAGGCGACTGGTTTGTTTCATTTGCCTGGTTACATTGGAAGTAGTTAATGTTGACATATATTCCAAAATCAACTGTCTTCATGTATTCTACAAGAAATTTAATCTGCTATGTTGTCTCTTTATGGGTTTCGTTCTATTTTCTCATTGATTTTGTTCCTAAATCCTTTTAGTTCATAGCCAACTTTCAAGAATCAGCTGGCATGAGGACTGGCTAGGGCTCAGGTTGTAAACATTTTCATTGCAGTCTGTGATTTTATTTTGTTGGTATATAGAGACATTTGTTGCATTTCTGATATGCCTAATTTTTTCACTCATAGAAAAGGAGCATCACGTCACACATTTTATTATCTAGGGTATGGTATAGTTTGAACATGTGTCAATATGGACGTGGTTTAAGTATCTAATGAATGGTATACTTCTCTTGATCTACTTCCGATGATATGTCCATTTTCGTTTTTTGTGGCTCTTCAACCACTTTTAAGGAGAAATAAACGTTAACTGGGAAAAGGAGTTTATGAATTTCAGTACTCTTCTGTTTGCAGTTCTAATAGCTGAAGCAATAACATTGATTGCAACTAGCACTGTTCATCGAGTGTGCGTCACCACATGGTAAGATCTATTTCACATGGAAAGACCAGCTGAATCAAGAACTCAAAAGACTCAAGATTGCAAATACTAGTTTTGGAAGTTGTGTGTTGCATTAATGTTTGTGTGTTCTTTACGTTTGATCAATGTACTGATGAAGTAGTTGTTTTTCCATTTATTGTTGAATATTTTCTTGAAATGGAAGCAAGAAAATGAACTGAAACTGACGTTGTTCTTTAGAACCTGAGTTTCAGTTGTTGAGATCTTGAGTTTCATTGAATAGTAAATTAAAGTGTTCATGCAAAATAAAAATTTGATTAAATTGTTACATATATATGCATATAAGTGATTAAATGGTTATATATGTTTCTTATGATGTGATTAAATGGTTACGTATGTTGTCTTAAAATGTGATTAATAAGTGAACTTGTAAGCGTATTATGTGATTAAATAGTTAATCATGTTTCATATAAATGCAATTAAATAGACAAAATGTAGTGACAACATTAACAAACCCATTTAATTCCAAGGTTCACATAAACATCCCATTTACCAACAAAAAAACTCCAAAACAAAAAAGGTTCACACACCCATTTACTGACAAAACAGTATAAATGAAGTCAAGACACACATTTATCTTGCTCGTCCCAAATTTAACAAAATGCAGTCTTCCACCAAGTATGGGATGGTTTCTGCTATTGCCATTTGTAATCCCTTATATATACTTCACAATTTTCTTCCTTTCATCAGCAACTGAATGGTCCTGGTGTCTTGAAAAGTAGACCAACTTGATGAGAGAGTAAACAGCATCATTGACTGGACATGCTATTTTTAGATTGGTGAAACAAATACCTGGAAAGAGTGACGAGGAAGAAAGAACATAAGCCTATGGCAGCCAATGAATGGATCTCATTCTTGTACTACTACTGATAAAAGAATTAATTAAATACCATAAAAAAATCCATCACTTTCTTTGACCTAAGGCAGAAGGTAAGGTAATGGCATGCTAGAAGACACACTATTATTCAATTATTTAATTGAATGCATAACCGATAACACGGCGAAGCATCGATTGAAAGTTAAAAGAAAGCATCATAAATCGCTGCTGACCATTAATACCTCTAGAATTTACCTTCTGCTCAAGCAATCGCATATTGAAGAATAATTCAAGGGATTTAAGCGCAGTAAATACCAAGAAACATTGTCAGCCGATTGGTAGGAGAGAATCGAGCTTGAGCTCCACTAAAACATTCGTCCGTCAAATCTCAGAAGAGGAGCGCAACTGGAAGTAAGGGTGGAGCGCAATCGGAAGAGGAGAAGCAACTGGAAGCCTTGAAGAAAACCAAAACACAAATGAGAACTTACAAAGGGGAGGCTCATGTAGAAGGGCAGAATGGTCTTTTCATGTTGTCTTAAATTGTTTAAACATAGGTCACGTGTTACGCACATGCGAATTTAACGGAAAAATTGACGTTTTTTAATGGATTAACCATTTAGTCACATTGTAAAAAACATGAACCCAAGTAACACAGATTATCCAGGAAAATTGTTCGTATATACATGCAGTTAAAAGTTCAAAATGATTTTTTCTATCGCCTGAACGAAAATTAAACAGAATCTGATCCGCATATTTCAAGGTTAAGCATAGTTGACAGATAACATCTCCAGATACTACTAGACGGGTCCAAGGAAGTCACCTTCCAAGCTCACCAGAGCCTGGAACTCCCTCTCCACCTCGAGCCATTTGGTCCCAATCACAATGAATCGAACCACCACATCTTTAGCGATCTTGGACAGCTTCTCATTGAGGAAGACCGGGTTCTCAGCAGGGACGTATTTGTAATCTGACATCTTCAGGTGAGACAGGTAGACGTTCTCAAGGGGACCGCACCGCAAGAAAACACCATGCTTCAGCACCTTGTGGACCACTCCTTCCAATATCTCACCTCTGAAAATCTTGAAGGAGACACCACTGAAAACCACTGGGAACAGAACATCTCCACTGTGAGGCCTCACCTTTCCTTCTCCGATGCTGTCCAGAGTGGTCACAGCCAATAGGTAACCAAGATCCTTGGTGGCTTTCTTGGTCGCAAAATCATCCATCAGGCGGACAATGATGGACCGCTGCAGCATCAGCCCCTTGGCATCCAGGTTCTCAGCTGGGATGATCACGTTCCATGGAAGTTTTACCTTGAGAAACATTGTTGATGTCTGTAACATGAAAACAAGACAACCACATTGGCCTTTACATGATTTTTCTGAATTTAACATCACTCACATACATACTACAAGGAAATCAAATGTAATATGATCAAGCAACCTTCCACATTATTATAACTGCTAACTGGTAGCAGCAGGAGGACCACCCTGAGAAATAAGTAAGACCTTGTCCAATTAAATGGTTAATGGACTATTTCTCAAGAAATCAATTGCACAACGAGTTAATACCATGTCAGTACCAAGGAACGATTCCAAGATTCATAGACAGACAAATGCATGAAAAAAAAACATTTTCAGTTCAAATTTGTTTGCATATTACAAAACCCAGATATGACGTTTAGCTTATATGCAAAGGAGGGTACTGACTACTGACCCAGCTAAGCATGGAAAACTAAGCAAGCCTCAGGAGCAGTACTCATCGAAGTGACATACAAATCTTACATGAACCGAAGAATATGGAAACTAGGGCTTTTGCCTGAAGAAATCGAAATAAGACCTAGTCAAGTAAATTGACTATTTCTCAAGAAATCAATTGCATGCGAAACGATTCCAGGATTCAGAGAGAGAGAGAGAGAGCAATGCATGCGAAACATACTCCAATTTTCTGCATGTTACAGAACCCAACTATGACATTAACTCAGATTAAGAGAGATATTACTTGCCCATCTATTGCAATTAAATATCGAGTAATCAACCACACAACAACCATCATCATACCAAAAAAAGGCGAAAGCAAATCCATCAATCCAGACTACTGATGCTGATCATCGGCATTCCTATTCATGTCATACTGCATTTACTATCCACAAAAGACCAAACATTTAGGGTTTATCCAATGAAAAGGAGCTCACAGTTCGCAGGAAATGATGCTGAAGTCGTTGCTGTGAGCTCTTCACCTAACACGAGTCTGAGACGCCGATTACCAGTAGTTACGGTTCAGCTAGGTTGTGGGTAGTGAACGAGAGAAATCCGACCGGATATCTCCGGCGTCAGCGCCAATCGAAGGAAACTTCACCGAACTGAACCAAATCGCCCATCAAACAGAAGAATTAGGGTTTGAGCTCTCAAAAAAAAAAACTGTCTTTTTGGCCAAAAGACAGTTATTTGTTTTCAGAATTTTTCTTTGTTTGTTTTGGGAATAGTTTAGGAGAATATCCTAAACTTATAAAAATGTAAGGGGTAAAGTACAAAATCCAATAATTAAGGAGGATGTTGTAAATTGTAATTAACATAAGTTATAATGCTGTAGCCTAAGGCCCTAAAGTGGAGCTAAAGCTAACAGTAGATAAAGCAACAAGCACCGGTCGGTTAACCTAACCACCTGTTCCTGATTCAATCGAATCGACAACCATCCACGTCAAATCTTCCTTCGAATCAGGAACAGAGGCTCCTTAACTCAGTCAATCCTTCAACTCAGTATCTGCTTATTGAATCTTGTTTGGATCATGGAGGCGGAGATTCGTGGATTGAATTCTGCATCGACCCATGATAAAGTAGACCAGGTACCTGTACAGTTGAAGAAGAAGACGATTCGGAAGCTGCTTGAGCAGTGCGAGAGGGCTCTCGAGTCGCTCGGCGATGTGGATGCTGTGTATGATGATGACAGATATTTCAGTGATGAGGATGTCAGTCAAGGACCGGAGCTGACTCGGCAAGGATCCGCGGCTATTCGCGATGAAAGTGAAGTTGATGAGGTATGCAATCAGTTCTACTGGGGTTATCCGCGGGAATTTTAAGTTTTTCAACTGGGCGGTCAAGATAGAAATTTGAAATTTTTCCTGTTATCTTGAATTTTAGCAGTATCTAGATTTTAACTGATCTATGCACTTTTGTATGTTTGTCGTAGAATCAATGGATCAGAACAGTAATGTCGCCTCGTAAAATAGTCGCAAGATCAAAAAGGTCAAAAACCTGTTATTCATGTTATTTAGAAGGAAAAGAAAATTAGGGAGCCTTTTGATTCTAGATGTCTGACTTATGCCTGGAGAGGTTTCCATTAATTTGCATGAAATACCTTTCTCGCTTATAATATTTGAAATCCTGACTTTTGACATTTTAACTAAATAATTTAGAACTCGTAGTTTTTAATCCTAAAGTTTCAAATTTGTTGCTCTGTTTTAAGAGATATAGTCATGTCTATTAAGAAGCTAACTCAATCGAGGGCGTCATGATCAGTATTGCGGTTCACCAACAATCTAGCTCTGTCACACATTGTGTTCACCTAGAAAGGTTAGGATTTTTACTTTAAAAGACATTGTGGGTGCCTGCGGCTGCGATCCCGAATGGTCAAGACTGTCTCTTAGTGTGTTGGACTTTGGTTGGATCGGTTTACATCGTGACAATTTTGCAAGGTTTTGATTTAGTACCGTTGTTTGGAGAATGCAAGTGATGATTAAGTTTCTGACTCATGGAAAAGCTAAATGATTAATATTTTGTTTTCATCATGGACCAAAAAACAAGAAAAACTTTGTTTTTGGTTTAGGGAATAATCATAGGATTTATTGTGTGTGATAAGCTTGTGCTGTGTATGCGGCAGTAATTTCACATCTGTGTTTAGACTTTAGAGAGCATATTTCGAGTGACTTTAATAGTACGCTTACAGAAAGATTAGTTATCATGGTTTTTTGACCAACATAATCAATAATCTTTGAAGATTACTTTAGAACTTTTGACTCTCGTAACTCCTAAAATTAACTTTGTCTTATTTTGCAACACTGATTTCAAATTCTGCAGTTGTTTGATCTCCTCAAATCCAGAGTTGAATGCTCCGACTTTCTCGAAAAGCTAAGGTCAGCTCAGCTGCCAGTTTGCCAGAGTGCTGCTGGTGCGTATCTAAGAGGGTCCCAGTTGCTATTAGTACTAGAACCCTTGTTTCTGACATTTTAAAATGTTAAATTGTGTAAATATCTTAATCCTAGCTTTTAATGGATCCACACTGAAGTCTGCTATTGGTGTATAACCTAATGGAGAAATTAACTGAAACATTTAATTGTCCTCAACTTTTGTGGTAGGGGAAGACAGCAGTTCCTGGCTTTTGGTCAATGAAAAAGACCTATGGGAATGTGAAAGTGCAAATGAAGATGATTATGTCCTTGTTGTGCAAGAGGATATAGTAGATGGCATAGCGTGCTTCATGGCGGCGTATTTGGCTTCCCTCAAGGAGACAAAGGTATATGGTACTTTTTCAGTGAGCTTCTTAAGAAAGGGTTGCCAAAAAAAAATCACCATTCTTTGATTACGTGAGATCACTTCTGGTTGCAACCCGTGATTGTTGGCAAGACCAGAAATGAAAAATAGTTGAATCGTGAGTTTTACTATAACAATTGACTGTTTTCTCTCTATCGAGTTATATATTCTGGTGATTTTTATTTTTATTTTTCCTTTTTCAGGACTTAGCTCCAAATCAACTTCAGAAAGGTTAGTTTTTCAAAACACTTCCTCTCAACATTCATGTTGAATTTATTTGTTTCTAATATTTCAAGATGGACTTTTTAAACATTCGTTAGCTCTTAACAAGACATTGTCTATAAAAACGAAGAAGGGGAAGCTCCGAAAGGCATGGGATGGAAGCAAAGTGATATACAATGTTGCATCATGGGGAGCAACCGCTGTTGGGTAAGTGGTTTATAACTATTTAGCCTCGAGCTCTCTCTCTCTCTGATATATACTACTGCCTCTGAGATTCTATTATCTGCCCAAAATTTCTAAATTTGCTGAAGGAATGAAACCTTGATCTGTCTTGTTTGCTGCTACCAGGATATACCAAAACCCTGTCCTTATAAACGCCGCCTCCAAAGCCTTTTGGACGTCTTTTCATGTAATCTCAAAGCTTCTGTAAGTGTCTGCCTTCTGGCCATGGGATGGTTATTGAAGGACATAAGATCCTTATTTGTTCATAATATGTTCTTTTGTGATTTGGTCTACACAATAGGTTAAATTTATTTGGAAGGTTAGAGGGGTGTGCAAATCTGTAATTATCAGCATCTCTGTTTGATTGATGCCAATACTTATAGACATCTTTGGTGATTTTTACACAACATTCTGGCATCTGATCTCCTGAAAGTAATTGTAATTAAAGTATATGATCTAATGGGAAAGCAACATTTGGCAACTAAAAAAGAACATTTTACAATATCTCTTACCATATATGACATATCATATATGAGAGGTCTTAGTCTTAAGTAATTGTACTTTATTTTTTATAATACTTAATAAATTCTTTTTATTCACTACTCTATGAATCAAGGATAATTGTTTTAAATAACTATAATAATTTATATATTATATACAATGGGGTTTCTGGTCTGTATAAACAGATGTTAAAATATGTGCAGTTGGGTGAATGTGGTGGAGTCAGTAGGGTTACTTCATGTATTAAAGCTATGCTGTTCAAAATCCCATTCCTTTGTTGGAGAGGGAGAAGGAACCAACAACATAGATGCTGTGTAGGTAACTGACAAACAAGGAATATAGTCAGACAGAACAGCAAAGTGTGGTGAACTCCTGAATTGGGCGTGGTGTGCAATTGCAACTTGCAAAGGTATCAATTTCATTAAAGTAGTAAGTGGTATCAATTCATTGTCAATTTTAAAGTAGTATGCAAAAAAGAGATAATAAAAATTCATTGTCAATTTTTCAAAGGTATCAATTTCATTAAAGTAGTAAGTGGTAGAAGTTTCACAAATTGCTAGCTTAAATTTATATAAAATTACAATTTACTAATTTCGTCTATAATAAAATGTTACATGTTGGCAAAGATATGTATGTGTCATTTAGGTATCATATAGTAAATTGTAATTTTTTTTTTTAAATTCAGCTGACAAATTGTCTATCTCACAAAGTTCAACTAGCAATTACAATTTTCTTAAAAGTTTAGTTAGCAAGGTACATTAAAATCAAACTAAAATAATAAATAAAATGTAGATTTTTATTTTTATTTAACAATAATTTAGATAAAATTAGCAAATTTAAACTTTATATAAAATTAATTAATAATTTATTCAATAAAACTTTAACCAATGAATTATTCAAATACACCAAATTCAGATAGCAAATTATACTAACTGGACTAAATCAAGTTGATATCCCACATCCCACTCACCCATATAAAAAAAATGAAATTATAAACATGATTTAATTTAATAATTTTATATTATATATATATTATTAAGTGGGAAGTAAAAATCACAGACGAGACGAGTGAATCGCATCTCATCATGTGTTTGGAGGGAGGAGTAACCACCAAAATCTAATCTTTCAAATTCAACGTAGTGCTTGTCTTTATGTCATTACCAAGGCAAAGGCCAATTGTAGCTAGGGCTGATTATGTACGGGTCGGACTTGGAGGCATGACCGAAACCGATATCGAAATTTAGGTATTGACATATGGAGGACCGATATCGACTTTGGTCAAAAAAGTTCGCTCGAGTCGGTCTTGCTTGACTCGGACCGGTCTCGGCCTTGAACCGATTTTTTTGGTAAAAAAAAATCAACAAGATTAGCAAAAAAAATCACCGAAGTTTTAATTTTGAACTCGCTCATTTCTCGTCTTCCGTCACACTTCCCTTATGGAACTGATCCAAGAGTTGTTAAATGCTCTAATGTCATGAATTACTAATGTTTCAAGAGTTATGCCATAAATTTTTAGGGTTTTCTTTAAGGTCGGACCAGTCCGGTCGTAGTCGGGATTTGGGGGAAAAAGCCTGAGACCGACATTGAAGAAAAAAACCACTCACTCAGTCTCGGTCTTAGTCGAGCTCGGTCCTAATCGAGTCGATCTCGAGCCTATCTTGTCGATAATTCGGTCCACCCATCTTTTTTATCACCCCTAATATTAGCTACAAAGTCTCCACTCGACCAATCTAAGTTCTTAAAATTCAACACATCTAAATCTTTTCACGATCCAATAGGGAGTGAAGTGATATACACAATTATAGTTTGAAAATAATTATAAGAGAGATCTCTTACCAATTTTTTTTTTTTTGGCCAACTTCTTACCAAAAATTGCGTCGTTATTTTTTATATAACAAACTAAAAATTAAATTTTGAGGCGAAATTCATTGGTTACGTATAATTATAAATTAGCTGCCCAAAAAAGAAGAAAAAACTAAATGTGCCTCCATGTAAATGACTCTCCACATCAGCAGATTACCCTGTGTCTCTCCTTATAATGAGGGACCGTCTTCTCTCCGTTGTCTCACCCTCTCAATGACCTTGTGCAGTGAAACGAAGAACTGCCAGATCTCTGTCTCTTCATCGATAAGTATTATTTTTATAGCTGAAATCAGGCGTCCTTGTTTACCCCATTGAAATTGAGAGGAATTGATTCTTCTGTCCAAAGCTCTCACTTTTTTCTTATACCCTAAATATAAAAACCTCACACCTCTCGGAGCCAATTCTTGCAGCCTCCCACCCATCTCTGCACTGCTTGCAAGTGAGGAGGAAAGGGAGAGAGGGTGGGGGTCAAAACTGTATCTTTGCTCTGTGCTTCATTTCCAATGAATGCAAATATCACTGAATAATCAATTCAATCTTTTGTATCAAAACAATAAAAGTAATTGAGGGGCAGTGTAGTAATACAGTGAATCGAGTGCGGATGGCGCCTGGGATTGACAACAGTGGGTTTCCAGGTCTCCTTTGTGTAGAAGACAACGTGAGTGTATTCTTCGATGAAACCGATTCTGTGTCATCGGGTGCCATGTGGCGGCGCCGGAACAGCCAACAAGACGAAGTTTTTGCGTCTGTGGGAGAAGAGGATGGTTTTTCATTGCTGCCGCTGCAGAGTGAGGAGTGTCTGTCTCAGTTACTGCAGAAGGAGCACCAACACATGCCTAACTGCAATTACGTGAACAGATTGAGGAATGGGGATTTGGACGCTTGTGGTCGAAAGGAAGCCATCGATTGGATAATCAAGGTAGCTTCAACAATCAATACTTCTCTTTTATTTTTTTTACATTGAGATTCTCATGGATGATGATAAATTTTTAGTTTTGTGCAATGACTCTATATGGGTGCCTTCAAAATGGCAGTTTTGATTGATTTTCTCTTAAGTGTATGTATTATCTCAGATTAATTTTAACGCTCCTAGTCGGATACGGCGGGAGTAATTTTATACATAAAATATGAATCGTCTCATATGAGGTGATCTGGGGCGTTGCTCTTTTCTTTTGGGGTGAAATTATCATCTGGTATCCAATTTTTTGGCATGAAAAACGCTGTGTGATTGAGATGCAGTACCTTTTAGATCTCTGATGTAACAAGAAATTATTGGGTTCAATTGTTAATGTTTATACGATGGCAAAATTATCTGCTTTGTTGTTTGGTGCATTCATGATTAAAGCAATGAGGTTTATATAATGGAACTTTTGATTGATTCAACAGGTACATTCCCATTTTAGATTTGGACCACTCTGTGCATATCTATCAGTCAGCTACTTGGACAGATTCCTTTCTTCATATGATCTCCCTGTAAGTAAATGTTATACTAGATTAAATGTAGTTCGAACTAAATTAGCATCGTCCTTTAATCTTTTCCTTTTCCATCTCATTGTTTAAAAGTTCTATATTTATGTAATGTCTCTAATCATCAATCCTATTGCAGAAGGGTATAGGTTGGATGATCCAACTGTTAGCTGTGGCATGTTTTTCTTTGGCAGCCAAAGTGGAGGAGATTGACGTGCCTTCGTCTCTCGATTTACAGGTTCAATCCACTTAACGGATTTAAGCTTAAGTTCCAGTTTCATGTTTAATGATGACAAGTCTGATTCCACAAATAAAATCTAGGTGGGTGAATCAACAAAATACATATTTGAAGCAAGAACTGTGCAGAGGATGGAGCTTCTAGTACTCAGCACATTGTGTTGGAGAATGCAAGCTGTGACTCCGTTCTCGTTCTTAGATCATTTCCTTACAAAGATCAATGGTGGTGACGTGATCCCCCCACCTAAAATTGCTATACAGAGGTCCATCCGAATCATATCTAGCACTATAGGAGGTCCTTATCTCCACTACTACTCTCTTTTATTCAATTCTTCTGTTTCTTTCTACAGTTCAAGTTGTACTGATAAAAAGTAGACTTTGTGGTCTGATTCTTAAAGCTCTTTTCTTGTGGGGTTTCAAAATTGAATGCTGCAGCCACTGATTTGTTGGAGTTTAGACCCTCTGAGATTGCAGCAGCAGTGGCAATGTCTGTTATCGAAGACGCTGAAGCAGTAAATGCTCTTCTTAGTCTCTCCCAACATGTCGAAAAGGTAAAAATCTCATTACGTTTCTCTCATTGAACTGGATTGAGATAGTAAACAATATCACTAACAATATGGTAGGAATCTGCACATTATCTTACTTACTGTTTTCCCTAAAAAAAGCAATATATATATCGTAAAAAACACTTTTTTTCCCCTAAAAAGGTAAAAAGCAACTTTTTCTTTGTTATAAAGAAGTATCTTTGTTCTGTTAATGAAAGCACACAACTGGCAAACACGGCAAACACGATTAAACGACACGACACGATCTGCTTTAAAGCGTATATGAGTTTGACCTTAATGGATCCCGTGTCTAAACAACTCTTATACGTTTAGACACAATTATTAATCGTGTCTAAACAACTCTTATACGTTTAGACACAATTATTAATCGTGTCTAAACAACTCAGATCTGCGGATATCTGTATAAACACGATTAACTATTCGTGTCTAATCGTGTTGTGTATACATGTGACACGTTTAGACACATTTAAGTATAATAATAATAATAATAAAATATTAAAATACTCACTTACTTTTTAGTATTGAATTATGAATACCTTACTTTGTATATTTGAATTTGTGTATATATGTATTTGTGTATATATTTGCTTTAAAGCGATATGAGTTTGACATTAACGGATCCTATGTCTAAACAACTCTATACGTTTAGACACGATTAAACGGCTTATACGTTTAGACACGAGACATGTTTAGACACGTTTAAAATTTATCCGTTTAGACACGACACGATTATGACACGACACGATTGACAGCCCTACCCTTACACACAACGATGATGAGGTTTTGTCTTTAGCAGGAAAGAGTTGAAGAGTGTATTAAAGTAATTCACGGTTTGAAGCCAACAATAGCTTCAGTAGCATCAATACCGCAAAGTCCAATCGGAGTATTAGACATCACTTGCTTCAGCTATAAGAGTGACGAAACTGCAGTTGGCTCCTGCGCTTCTCAAAACAAGAACAGTGTCAGCAAGAGGAGGAAGATTGATAGACAGACAGACACTATCAAGCAGACATCACTGTAAAAAAGGGAAAGATAAAGAAAGTTTTTTTTAAAAAAAAAAAGTAGACTTTGATTTGTATTTGAAGGTGAAATTAGTTTAAAATGTTTGTTGAGTGGGGATTTTGATGGGTTGCAGAGGATGGATGCAACGGAGGGAAGACGATGGAGTTTGTGGGGAAAGTTGAATAAGTTGGTCATGAATGACGAATGAGAGTTTGGTGGTCGTGAAATCTTAACCGTTGTTTGATACTCGATGAATTTGTGTGGTAATCAACGGTGTAGATCTCTGGGATCATCACTTCCTCGATCGAGTTGGCACAAAAGCAGGAGGCCCAATTTAGTTCAGGCCCAAACTTGAGGTTTGAAGTTTCAATTCTTCCAATTTGCACTCTTTCTAGAGATTACTAATTTATTTTTGTAATTTTTTAAATATATTTCATTGACCAAAAATGGTCAAAAGAGAATAACGTTTAGAAATCGTTAAAAAAAATGGAGAAATGAAATTACCCGTATATCATGACGTAGCATCCATAAATCTGTATTTTCATTAACTTACGACTAGGTGTGTGAAAAATACGGGTGAATTGAAAAATTGAAAAAATTATCCCGGATTTAAGACCGAATCAAAACGAATGATTTTTTTTATCCCAACTCAGAGTCAGAATTCATTCAGAAGACCGAACAAATCGGTTTGGACTGAGTATATGATAGAATCAATTTTATTGTGTGTTTAAGGTTATATTTGAATTTTATTTTTTTTATATTGAATATTTAGTATGATATTTATATTTTATTTTATCTTAAATACGTTATATAATATTTACATTGTGTTTTATATTTAAGTTTTTCACACATTGGTCCCAAAATTTCGGACCAGACTTTTTTTTAGAAAATAACGTCCCGCCCGAGCTCCCTCCTACTTACGACATATTCAGATTTTAAGATAATACACTAGTTATTATTAGTATTATGTTCTAACTTAATTACCGAATATTTATTATTATAATTACTGTATATATATATATATATACATTTAAAAAAAAAAAACAAACTGTGACAGTCAGCATCCGTACACTGACCGAGCGAAAGAGTGTGATGTCACTTCACGATTTCTCGATTGTTCGCGTGGTCATTACCCAGTTAAACCCTACTTTGACTCTTCCGTAGCTGATTACTCCTTCTCTCTCTCACAAGCCATAAGACGAAGCATGCGCTCGAAAGAAAGAAAGATCCTGTCTCACAGGCTGTACTCGTGGGTCCCACTATGCTTTTAATGACATCAACACGTTTTTCTTTTTTTTTTTTCTTTTTATTTGGTGATGCTAATTTAGTAATTTTAGTTCTGTTGTGTAATTATACAATAATCTCGACTAAATTTCGAATTTCTGTAAAAAATCTATTTCGTATATTTAGCTAAAATGCAAATTTATTCCAAACGTTAAAATTTTCATCTAAATTTAATAGAATAAATTTTATAAATTATAAAAATAATAAAATATAGAAAATATCCCAAATTAACCTTTTTAAATATTATATTTTAATATTGATTCAATTGAGACTCAATTTAGGTGTTTCAGGTCTGAATCTTAACCCAAATCACCCTATGAATAAAGAATCAAGTTTGAATCAAGATTCAAACTCGAGTCCTAATTAAATTGGGGTGATTATCAAGCGCATTCATTCATCTCTAATATTGCGTTAACACTTTCCTTCCCCGTGTTGCATTAGCATGCACATTCATTCATGTGGATCTTCAGCTAAGCTTGTTCATGAACCGGTTCAGGGACTGAATTAGAACTGTTTACCACCTAAGAGGTACACATCAGAGAAGGAAATGAGCAGAGGGAGATATCCTGTGACCAACGTGGTAAGGGGGAGACTAAGTAATGAAACAAAATCATTTATTATGTTGGTTTATTATGAGAAAATACCAGGAAGTGTGGAAGAAGTTCAACAGTCCAAGAATTGGCAACGAGCTATGGATGTTGAAATAGAGACACTAGAAAATATTAAGATATGGGAGATTTGCAGGATTACCTGTTGGAAAGAAATCAGTAGGTTGCAGGTGGGTCTATACTATTAAGTACAAGCATGATGACTCCATTGAAATATACAAAGCAAGACTGGTGGTGAAAGGATACACTCAGACGTACGAGATTGACTAGTCATAGACATTCTCGCCCTTAGCTAAGATAGACACAGTCAGAGTATTACTGTCTGTAGCTGCAAATAAAGACTGACTACTTCACCAGTTCGATGTAAATAATGCATTTTTTCACGGAAATCTTAAAGAAGAAGTGTACATGGAGGTCCCACCATGATACATAAATGAAGTTCACGAAGGAAATGTATGTTGACTGAAGAAATCACTCTTTTGTCTAAAACAATCTCCTCAAGCGTGGTTTGTGAGGTTTACTATTGTCATGAAGAAATATGGATATAAGCAAAGCACCTCATACCACAACATATTCCTGAAGAAGATAGAAGTCCTATTAACATGTTTGATCATTCATGTCAATGACATGATTATCATAGGGAATGCTCAAGAAGAGATGCACAGACTTAGGAGAAGCTTATTTGAAGAATTCGAAATAAAGAATCTCGGGAATTTAAAATACTTCCTTGGGATCGATGTGTTAATGTCAAGAGAATAGATCTTTATATCTCAGAGGCATTATATTTTGGATTTCTTGACGTAGACAAGAATGTTGGAGTGCAAACCGTCTGAAACTCCAATAATAGTGAATCATGACCTACAAATATGAGAAGGAGCGAGACTAGCAGATAAAAACGATATCAAAGGCTAGTGAGCAAGCTTATATATTTATCGCATACTCGATCATACATAGCTTATACGGTAGGAGTAGTAAGTCAATTAATGCATCAATCTCAAGTTGATCATATGGAAGTAGTCGTAAGGATTATGAGGTATTTGAAGGGTACCTCAGGACATGGAGTTCTGTTAAGAAGAAATGGTTATCTGGAAATACAATGGTACACAGACGCTGATTAGGCAGACAACCCAGTTGATCGAAGATCCACATTCGGGTATCTCACCCTTATTGGTGGCAATCTGATAACGTGGAAAAGCAAGAAACAGAAAGTGGTAGCATTGTCTAGTGCAGAGACAGAATTTCGCCGGATAAAACGAGGATTATCATAAATAGTAAATACTATGGCTCAAGAAGTTAATGACAAAGATTGGGTTTCCACCATGAGAAGCATGCGAGCTATTACGTGACAATAAAGTGACGATCAATATTTCAGAGAATACAGTTCAACATGATCAGACCAAACACATTGAAGCGGACATACATTTCATAAAAGAAAACCTTGAGGCTGGGATCACCAAATTATCGTTTGTTTACTCTGAGGATCAACTGACAGATATCCTTACCAAGACGGTAAATGGAAAGATATTCAAAAATGTTATGCGCACGCTGAATATTGGAGACCTCACTATTTCATTTGAAGGGAAGTGTTAAACATAGACATTAGTCAATATATGTGTGCTATTACTAGTCAATAAAGGTGGGAAGAAATTTGTAAGGAGAAATCATTTTCTATTATAGATCAACCACATGAAGATCTATATATATGTTTGTAATCAGTATAAGACTGTAAACAGAAGATGAATAAAAGAGAAATTCAACAAAATATATATAGTGGTGGGTTGTAATGTAGAGAGATAAGTCAAATGGAAGTGCAGGTCCAGATAGATAAGAGAAAAATTTGTGAATAATCAATCTATCAAGAATTATTTTTTTTATTTTTAAAAAAATCTTATAACAAACACAAGACATCACACTTATGAGAGAAAAAATCAGTCCTTGTCAAGTTCATTAGAACTGACTAGTATGCCTATAATTTGACGGGGAACACATATTTTTTTAAATGTCTATAAAAATTTAACTTTTCCTCTTTCATAATCTTGTATGTAATGAACCTAGATATTTGAATCACTCCAATTCTAATCATTGTATTTGCTACAGTATTTATTTCACGGTAAATATATTGAAATCTGAATTTCTTAAACCTTAATTAATGAGAAGTTTCTGTAATTCAAAATAATAGATAAGAGTTTAAGATGATTTTTGCAATTATCACATCAGTTAGTGATTCTGTTGGATTATGTAATATACATGCAATCTATATGGTAAAACATAATCACATATAATTAAGTTACCTCTGGATTGATTGCCTAAGCGGAAGCGGATCTGCCTGAGGTTGGGATCACGGTCTGCCGGACGGGAGGACACGCCACGGGTTAACGGGCAGTGACCTAGGTTTCCACAGCTGCTGACCTCTGTCTAAACTGTGGGCGGCTATCAGTTTCTGTTCTCTCTTCTCATTAGGTTTTCCAAACCCTGAGCACCCCTATATATACTGATATATAGAGGGATAGGTTTTAAGGCCAGATACACAACTGGGCTTATGTAAATGGGCTCCCACTTATGGGCGACCCATTATCCTAAAACCAACATCTCCCACTCGCACAAAGTGGGGGGCGCTCATTCATCAAGCCAGCACCAAAGAGAACGATTTCTCCTTATACAGTTAAATCACATACGAGGAGGCAGCCGTGCGACCGGCAGGCACTACGAGCAAGGTACTGCGCATCTGTTAGGAGTTGCAGTGACTCGCGGATCTCACACCATCAGTGGATTTGTGCCCTGCACCCTTGGCCATGTAATCTTTCTCAAGGTTTGACCACACAATGATCTTTCAAACCTATACATATGCATAGTGCCCACAATCGCAGCCTATACCGCGATTGACGGCCGTCTAGTGGACACAACATCGAGAAGATCCCATAATGACCATCCCCTTCCCACGAAACCATCGGCACAATTCAACTCGCTTTTCTAGAACCGGGTCCAAGGTACTTGTGAGCGCACCCATCGATAACGGACTAAGATAGCAAACACTGAACTGAACCTCAAGTCTCTGTTCAGAGTACTGAGGGTACGTACGTGGCTCTTACGCAAAGAGCTCTGGGTCTCACACGACTCCGAGGTAAGATCACATCTCGGGTCATACCCATGGTCGATTTAGGGTGCGCAGCGGTATGGAGCGCGCGCTACAGCATATCTCCTCTCCCATGGAGCATATGTCCATATGCTGTACAGATGTCCATCAGGCACACAAAGTACCCGAACCAAAAGTCACAAAGACTCCCATCCGACCCCTGAGTGGATTGACAGACCATAATCCGTCGTAGTGCGAAAACAGATAGCTCCGGACACAAAGTCATTTCTGGTTATCCCAACAGACTTCCAAAAACTAGAAGCTATCACCAGCCTCACCCAGCCACAAAGGCATAGAAGCTATCACCCGTGTGAGAGGGTGACCAAATCCACTTTGACATATATCAACAAACAATCACAGAAATGAACACACAAAATACTCAAACTGCGAAAACATGCATACTCAAATATAATTCAAGTCAACGAACATTGTATGGGAAATAAAATCAATGAAGTATATCAACTAAGTCTACACAGTCCTAGAGACTACACATGCCTCACTAAAGACTCCCTTTTCAAGGTTGGAGAGACGGTCCACAACCATCTCATCCGTAGACAAGTACTTCAAACTCATCACCGTGTGTCTAACCACGTCTCTAACATAGTTTTGCTTGATATCTACTTGCTATGACTTGTTATGATACTTGGGTTTCTATATCACGGAGATTACGATTCCAATGACTCAGCAATCAATCTGGAAGTCTCTTCAACCATACAACCAAGTGAGTGGTCCACACAAGACCCACAAATTTGGCTTCAATGGCGATCAACACAATGCGCGACTGCTTCTTGCTCATCCACGATATGGCGCCATCAGAGAGCAGAGCATATCCGAGGTGGGTTTTCTCTCATCAAAGTCACCACCATAGTCCGCAATGTTATACCTAGTCATCCAGAGATTCTCGGATCTCTAGCAAGTCTCTAGCACAAAGCATGACGATGCCCTTAAGATATCACATGATCCTATTTATTGCCTACCATTTCTTCAATCCGGGTTCAACTTGGTACCTATATACCATGCCGACTGCATGACAAATATCAGGCCGAGTACACACTATTGCGCACATCAGGCTTCCGACTGCACTTAGCTACATAATTTATTTATCTGGTCCATATATCCATTTTGAGAGGTTGATCAATGTAAACTGGAGTTTCAATTGGGTCGCAGTTACTCATGTCGAACGTTTCCAACACTTTGTTTATGTAGCTTTCCTCTGAAAGCCACAACTGCCTCCTACGGCGACCTCTCGAGATCTAAATCCCAAGAATGTGCGCCGCCTCACCCATGTTCTTCATCCCATACAGAGAAGACAATCAAGCCTCTACCTGTGTGAGGAACTCCAAGCTATTTACGGCTATGAGTATGTCATCTACATATAGAATCATAAACACAAAGTTCGGTCCAGACCCTTTTGGTGTACATGCAATGATTCTCATCCATCAAGAGAAATTCATTTTCCACGAACAAATCATGAACTCTGCGGTACCACTGCATAGCGAACTGTTTCAGACCATAGATCAATTTGTGAAGTTTGCACACTAAGTGCTTATGGTCTTTCTGCACAAAGCATTCAGACCGCTCCATATAGATCTATTCTTCTAACTCACCTTTGAGGAAGACGGTCTTAACGTCTATCTAGTGCAGTTCCAAGTCTAGACTCACTCCAATAGCCATAATCTTAAGAACCCATTTAGCTCTATTTCTCTATGTCCTCTCGAAGGTTGACCAGTGCCCAAACACCGTTCTTCCTTATAGATTCCATCTAGTCCAAAGTGTTCATCTCATTTTCCATTACTTTCATCCATTCTTCTTAGAAGGTTCCATTAAGAGTTTCTCTAACATTTTACGGCACAATAACCATATCGTCAAATATTAGGGTGTTCAGTTCTCCATCACCTTCGAACATATATCGTCGGGAGGGAAACTTATGTCTTAGCCCACGGCCTAACAACTCACTACTACCAGAGGTACGACCATGATCGCTCCCACTGGGAATGAGATCCTTAATGCTCCCACTGTCAACAAGATCATCAGGAGTAGAATCTATTTCATTCGCTTCAGCAGGCGGTGAATCCGGCAAACGACGAACTAATTCATCATCTGCGGTTTCAACTCTCCCACTCGAATTAACAGGTGTCTGCTCAACTTGATCTTGCATCTCATATAGAGATCGATCCAAACCAATCTCTCCCTTCTTCGGAAATTCGTTCTCTAAAAACGTCGTGTCTCGTGATTCGAACTCGGAAACACTCCCATTGTACTGCTCGACTATAAACACATAACCCTTGGAGGTATCAGAGTAACCAAAAATACTCTTCTTTCCTCTAGGTCCAATCTTTCCCAAACTTATTTGAGAAATCATGGGTGTAAGCGGCACACCCCTATGGGCGCATATGGTGAAGGTCCAGAACTTATTCCAGTCCAAAACTCATATGAAGTGGAGTTAACCGTCTTCGTCGGCACATGGTCCAGGATGTAGGCATCAGTCTCCAAAGCGTTTCCCCATAAGGAAATCGGCAATTAAGTCTGCGCCATATCGACCGAATCATTTTAAGGAGCGTTCTATTGCGCCTCTCAGCAAAACTATTTTGCTGAGGGGTGTAGGGGATCGTCAACTGATGAATGATCCATTTTTCATTACATAAACCATTAAATTCCGCTGAAAGGTACTCTTCTTCCACAATCAGGGTGGAGGGCCTTTACCCTCCTATCTAACGGGTGTAATCATCTGTAAATGTAATGAAATTATGCGCTCCGTGCCGAACCCTCGCACTAAGAGGGTCACAGACATCAGAATGGATAAATTGCAAGGGAAATTCGGCTCTAGGTGCCTAACCAAAAAGGCATTCAGGTGGAATTTTCTGCTAGACAACTTACACAAGTAGACGACTCCACTTGTGGAATGTAGAACAGCAAACCCCATTGGGCTAGCCGCTGCATTCTATGTTGACCTCTATAGTCAAGTCTAGTTTGTCTTTTATTCACATCGCAAACATATTCGCGAGTAGAAGAAAAAACATGAAATTATTATTGTTGCCTGAATCCAAATCCGAAACAATAAATCCACCAGAAATAATACTAAAGCCAGACGAAGTTGAACCTAAAAACAATTGGACGGAAGATTCATAAAAAGATAATATAAAACCGAGTTTCATTAATCCCAAGACTGAAATAACATATCGGCGAATCTGCGGAGCATAGAGGATATGACATCAGACTAAAACTCTACCGCCGCGTAAGCGCAGCTCACGAGTTCTAATCCCTTCGACTTCAACATGAAAGTTGTTGCCGATGTAAATCCACCTAATTTCTCGCGGGACTCTATGGTACTCTACGAAAACGTCACGATCCTTGGCTATGTGATTTGTCGATCCTGAATCCAAAATCCACAAAGGACATGACTCAGTCAACATATCTGTACTAGAAACACAAAGTTCACTAAGTAGCCAACAAGATATCTAGGTCAGATCGATTTAGGACATGCCTTCACAAAGTGTACCCACTGGCCACAGTTGGAGCATTTCCTGTACTTAGGCTTCTAAACCTTACGCAAACATTTTCGCGGTGATGTTTTCGGAGGAGTCCTTAAGTTCACCTCAGTCTTTGTCTACTTTGCCTTCAATGCATTTGCGCCACCGCGCTGTGCATTACTCCTTCGCCTTCAGCAACTCTTCTTAGGTGCAGAGGATGGCGCCACACGCACCTCAACCTTAGGTCCAGCGACCTTGGGTCTGTCCTCTTTAACTCAATGTGCCTTCAAGCGTGTTCAAAGGTATTGAGGGCCTTAGAATGAGTTATTTAGATTTTCATCTGTTTCTAGGAGTTAGACAAAGAGCGGATTACGACCTGAATTTGCTGCTCATTGGTCACTAACTGACCGTTCTCCTTGAGATTCACAATCATGTTGGCCATATGCCTCAGATACTATCTCGTGGAGTGCTGAGGATTCATCATGTATGAATCAAACTTAATGTTGAGTGAGCACAACTAAGCAGTCGTATAGAACCATTTCTAGCCTGCAAAGTATCCCACAGCCCTTTAGCCGTGTGTTAAGCTCAAACTCATCCACCGTACTCAGCATCATGGCGAACGTTTCAGCATCATTAACCTCCCACTCAAATGGAAAGTCTTCTGCTGATTCGTTATTCCAGAATCGGGTCTTTTCATAATCTTCTTGATGGGGTTAATGGATTTCTACTTAGGACCAATTTTATATGCTTTCTCCGAATTTTATAGTGCTCACCATTAAGTCTAAGACCTTTGTCCAACTAAACGATGATGTTCTACATGGCAGCCTAATTTCTCTAACTAAAGGAAATTTGATTAGGATCATGGAGACACAAGGAACAATGTTCTAATGCATGTAAAAAGACAAGTCTCAAATTAATAGGACAAACTCTAAAACATACTTAAATTCGGAGGACAACCCTAGCTATGCCGAGAAGCACTCCCCGTTTCTAAGCATGTCCTAAAGTCACTACTATCATTCGAAACACAGTCTAAACAGTCCTTAAAGGACCGGAGTCGAACAAATCGCACTAAGCGTTCAACTCTAACATAAGGCGATTGTCCTAGTATTTTTCAAGGAAATTCAGAGAACCTCGCAGACTAACCGACCGGTTCACACTTAAGAACATATCCCCAAGTGTAGTTCGAACTTATCCAAACTTCTGAAAGGCTACTAAAACAATCCTAAAGGTTTGCTACCTAGACTATGCCAAAGCTAGATTTCCCTACCAAGGTAATCTATCCTATGCAAGTAAGGTAACAAACCACACAATTCAATACACACACATATATATTGAAATCTTTCAAAAACAAATTAATTTGGAGCTAATTTATAATTTTCAAAACTTTGAGGACCAAAGTCACTCTAACAAAAATTAATTAACATGTTAGACCAATTTTCACACAGTATGCTGGGATCTCAACAAGTCATAACCTAGTTAATTCTACCAGTCATGGAGTCAAGAGCCAACAATATAAAGTAAGGCAAGACTATCTACCCTGCAGAAAACACAAAGTAAACCAGGGAACTCAAGGAACCCACACAGCGTTCTACCTATCCAGTCATGCATCATTAAACAATATAAGGCTCTCCCAGCAATTAAATTGATCTAACAGTTAATTTAATTAGCCCAAAATAATTATTAATGAAATGGTCCAGGCACAAATATCGGATATTACAAATCACTAAGACCCACTGAGGATCCAGGATCGGAACCAAATTCGTTTCGGACCAATTCAGGTAGCCCAAAAGCCTCTGAATGAGCTTAGACCGGCTTAAACAGCTTTCAGCCATCTAAACCGGCCTGAACCGGACCAGTCAGCCTCATCCAACCAGTCCTGGTCGAACCGGCCGGTCAACCGGTCCGGACTGAACCGGTCGGTCCAACATCTCAGACCGAACCGGGGTTAAAACCGGTCGGATCCAACTTATTGGACCAGACCGATCTGGACCGGTTCACTCAAACCGGTCCAGAACAGTTGTCTCCTTCCTTGCCATGCTAGGGTTTTGAAACCCTAGCACAGCAGCAGCCGCCGCCGCCAGTTGGCCAGCCACGAAGGCTGGCCATCTGGATGTGACCAGCCACGAAGGCTGGCCACGGGGGGGGGGGGGGGGGGGGGGGGGGGGGGGGGGGGGGGGGTCGGTCGGCCACCACTGGCCGACCGAACCCCAGGCCTTCGGCGACTGGTGTCGCGGCCACAAAGGCCGCGACATCCAGTCGCAGGGCCACAGCCACGAAGGCTGTGGCCCGTGGCTGGGGTGGCCGTAGCCACCGAGGCTGCGGCCCTTCCTTGGCCGAGCCGCAGCCATCGTGGCTGCGGCTAGTCGGGGCCGAGGCTGCGGTCAGCCTCGGCGTGGCGGCAGCCACGGTGGCTGCGGCCACCAGGGGCTGAGCCGCGGCCACGAAGGCCCCGGCAACCCCTATGTCGGCCTCGGAGTGGCTGAATCGGTGGCGGCGGGCTCGTCGCGATCACAACTGACCTCGATGGAGATTTTCCTGAAATTCGACAATTCGGAAACCAACCTAACACGACTCTGATACCAATGTTGGATTATGTAATATACATGCAATCTATATGGTAAAACATAATCACATATAATTAAGTTAACTCTGGATTGATTGCCTAAGCGGAAGCGGATCTGCCTGAGGTTGGGATCACGGTCTGCCGGACGGGAGGACACGCCACGAGTTAACGGGCAGTGACCTAGGTTTCCACAGCTGCTGACCTCTGTCTAAACTGTGGGCGGCTATCAGTTTCTGTTCTCTCTTCTCATTAGGTTTTCCAAACTCTGAGCACCCCTATATATACTGATATATAGAGGGATAGGTTTTAAGGCCAGATACACAACTGGGCTTATGTAAATGGGCTCCCACTTATGGGCGACCCATTATCCTAAAACCAACAGATTCCAATCCATGTTTAGACTTAGTGAAATTCCATAATGGTTCAAAGTTCTGTAACTATACTCGTTGGATCGACAAACCTTAAATTGTAAAAGAGTGTCTTAGGTTAAAAAAAACAGTAAAATTCAATTAAAACGCTATGTTATCTAGTAAACTAATTTGCATATTCAGTTATTTGCTTTACTTTTATTATTTATATAATTAATTAATAATAACTCATAATAATTGCTTCCTCCACTCCAAACCAAAGTGCCCATTCAATGAAAAGCAATTCCTCCAAACCTTGAGATGCTTGGTCACTTCATTGCTTTCACGGCTTTTTATATATTTACTCCACTCCAGTCTCCAGGTATAATTATTTTGAAAAAATAAGTAAAATAATGATAGAAAAAATTATTATTTAATTTTATAACGGAGGCATATATTTTGTTTATCTCGACGAAAGTGCTGGTTTGGGTATACTGCGTGTGTGCTTTCAACGGTCAACCCACCAAATTATTTGAGTCTACAAATTTAACATGGGAACATGAATAAAATTAAGGGTTAATAGTTGAATAGTATTATATGTTTGGATCATCTAATATGGATGATACTCTCATGTTGTTTTTTGGTATCTCATGTTTTCATAATATTATTATTTAGTCCAAATTAATGTTACCGACAAGTTTAACTAACGAAATATTGATGTTGCACTGACGTGACACTCATGTGCCGGATGAAAAATTAAAATAAATACAAAAAATTATAAAAAATTTCAAAATAATATTTTACAATTTTATATATTAATAAAAGTTATTTTTTAAAAACAAATCCAAAACTCGAAAAAAAAAGGTTCAACCCTTGGGGTCCAATTGACTCAGCCAAGGGTCGAACCCTGGGCTGGGTTGGATCCCCACCAGGTCACCTGACGGCCCTGACCTGGGCAACCAGGTCTGGGTCGGACACAGCCCTGGGTTCGACCCTAGGCTGGGTCAATTGGACCCCAATGATCGAACTTTAGCTTCGTTTTTTTCGATTTTCGATTTTCTTAAAAAAATAAATTAAAAAATATAATTTTTATTAATATATAAAGTTTAAAATATTTTTTATAATTTTTCCGATTTTTTTCATATATTTTTTTTATTTTTCCTATTTATTTTTATTTTTAAAATTAAATATTATATTATATATCTACATGGTGCTGATGTGGCACTGACGTGGTGCTGACATGAACCATTTAACAGAAAAATCTAACGGTTGACTAACAGAATACCATAGGACAACATCCTCCAAATATAACAGACTATTTGACCACATCAAAAAAACATACGGTACCATCCGATCACTTGACCCAAACATATGGTACCATTGAAATTATTAACCCTAAAATTAATAGCTTAAAAATATGAACCAATATATATAATAAAAAGTTTATAGTTTTCGCAACCTCAAACTAATGACACGTTCTTTTCGTGAAAACTTATGGAATTCAACTTACGAATTTCGTAAGAAGTTGTTCTTTTCGTGCAATTGAAAAAATTTGGCTTACATATTCTAGACGGGGTAGACTTAGACATTTTGTCCTAAAACCTCAAAATTTCTAAGCATAGCGAGCAAGGAATCTGAAATAGGTCGGGAAAAGATGTTTTTACCCTCACTATATTTCTTTATTTCTCACTCTACCCTTCAGTCACCAACAACCGAATAAGCTCCCCTCCACACCTGAAGAAGCTCCCTGCTTCCCTCCACAACCGAAGAAGCTCCCCTCCAAGGTATGTGATTGAGCCTAGAAATTGAGCCCTTCGATCGAGCACTCTTCTTCTCCTTCTGCTCTCCTTATTGAACTCATAAATTGCGTTTCTGGGTTCGGTTCGTGATGAGCCCAAAATCGTGTTTTGGGTTCATGACGAACCCAAAATTGATTGGGTTGTTTATGCTGGAATGTTGTTGTTTATGCTGGAATCGATTTTGGAATGTTGTTGTTTATGATGTTTACATGTTGTTTATGTAAGTGTTATTCATTACATCCTCATCAGATGTTGTCTGTGATTTCATTTCGGTAATGCAGATTATGCTGGTTTTCTATTGTTTCAACATAAAAAGCTCGAGAGATGGAGGTTCCAGTTCGTTGATTTCTCTGTATGAATCAAAGAATAATCGGAATGATTAAGCTTTGATCATGTTACTAAATGCTTTGACGTATTCAAAGTCATATTTATTCAAATACGTATTTGATTCAAAGTCATATTTACTAAAAAATAGTATAGGGATTGTCCTTTAAAATTAAATAAATTAATTTTTTTAATTTTTTTTAAAATTATATTACAATTTTAATTATTGTTAATTTTAAAAAATAAATAATACAAATTAAATATATTATATACTATACTTAATTACTTATACAAGGAGGGGCAAATATGTCATTTTACCACATTCCATATACAATTCCACCAAAAAATAACAAAATTCTTTATTCTATTCTATTTTATTTCACGAAAGAAACAATTTCATATTATTATCTTATATTATTTATTCTGTAATCCTTATTCCAAATTTCGCGAAAGAAACTTCCCGTAAATTTGTGTAGATAAAATATTTTATAAAGAAAATATGCAAAAAAATAAAAAATAATATATATATATATATATAAAGAGATCTCATTATTTTAAATAAATATCTAAGTTTCACGACATTATCCTTTAATTAATATTTATTTGATTATCTTTAAAAATAACAAAAAATAAATTTATCAAAAATTACGAAATATATTTGAAACTAATATAATATTTTCTCCAACTCTCGCCCACGCATGCATTGCACCCTCCTTGTATGTTGTCGTTGTTCTGTTTCTTTACACGCGCAACGTTTTTATTTCTATTTTTAAAATTAGTCTATTTTAAATATTTTGGGACTGTTACGAATTTGATCCGTACGTAGGGTCATTTCCGTCAATTTGTCCATCTATATAATCAGTAATCTTCGTTGCTGCACGCCCAGCTCAGTCACGTTTCTTCTTCAACCTCTACCAGTATCTGTTTCTCTGGAGTCCGCAAAGCTTTTTCAGAGTGGTTTGGTGCGTCTTATTCTCGATCACATTCTGCGGCACGCTTGGTGAGTTCTCTTCTCCTCAGCTTCTCACTTCGCCTTCCACAACTGATAAACTCTCACCTTTACGCAATTTCCCTAGATTCAACCGGTTATGCTATCCAAATTTGCATTAGCTCAAAGGTTTTCACTTGGCATTCTTCAGTTGAACTATTATTTTGTTTAAATGATAGATCTACTTGTCTTAGTAGATGGTGAATTGCTATTCTTTATTCCTTCATTTTCTTGTGTGTTAGCTCAATAGGGAGAAGACTTTCTGAGTTGGTTGATTCTGAGCTAAGGTGTTTCCTCCAAGATCTAGGAAGATTGTGGTTGTTGTTGTTGTTAAAAGCATTTAGCAATGCCGTGTTCTGAGAGCTCTGTAGTCAGTTTCACTAAGTGTATTATTTTCATTGACATGACTTAAGCACCATCCTTGTTTTATGATTGTTTAGTTTGTGCTCTCTGGTAATCGAAATAAATTTCCCTTGATAATACTATTTTTGAGACTTTTTTTTTACAAGTAAGACGAGATTATCGAAACTTTGAAGTACCTCCTAGATCAAAGGCTTCTTATCTCCGTTTTAGTCAGATCTTTTTCTTCAGAGCTGCTGAGTGAGTTTCTCGAATGTATAGGAGGATCTCTAGGAACTGTGCTTTTTCGTTCGAATTCGGTGTCTTGTGGAGTGGAGATGGAACTATCAGATAATCAAGAACAGTTTTTCTTGGCTGTTATATTTAAAGAATAATTTTTGTGTTGGACGCTAAACTATCACCTCTGACTTGAGATTTGCCACTATAATGAACTTGTTTGTGGACCTCTACATACTGAATGTTGATCAATATTAAAAAAAACAACTCTTAGCAATCAAGATCTGTCTGTGGTGTTAAATGATTTCTTCTGCCCAATTATTCTTTACTAATGTATTAGTACGACTTTTGCAGGTCTTATGCAACAACCATAGGTGCTTGTGTTTACTTGTAATTGTGTCTGCATCAAGAAAAGAAAGTGGAGCACAGCATGCGTTGGTGGCTGTGTCTATCTTTTGATGTTTTCCGGAAAATCATCCCTTTGAATTTGTACTGCAGAGTTATCCTGTAACGTCACCACCCATTCAGAATCCTTAATTTGCAGTATCACGATTTCCAACCCTTGCAATGGGATCCAGCTTCTTCTTTGTTGTTCCTTGCTACGTCCGGCAAATTAGCTGAAACCTTCTCAATCCCTCTTCTAGAAACATAATATTTGTGATCAGTTGTGTTTCTTAGTTAGTTTGATACTTTTATCTGTCGAGTTCCCCCCCATCCTACTTCTACTCACTAAACCCAATCTTTTTTCCTTTCATTCTTCCATAAATTGGCTTTTCTGGATCCACTTCTGTTGTTTGTCTGATTCTGTTTCTCGTAGAAGATCGTGTCTCCTTCATTGGACTATACTGAAGGGTGGAAAGGGTAGTGATGGTGTGCCAATCTTCTGGTCAAACAAGATTTCGGGCATTGAAACATTTGAGCGGGACTGCTGGGAGTGCTACCATTATAGTTAGAGTCATAGCATGCTTCCAACCTCTTCAAGATTGCCAGGTTGGTCCTCAATTTTGGGTTTTACTTCTGCTACTGAAATGGACACATTTTTCATATGGTGGTTTGGGACAAAAGATGGTTTGTATGAATGAAACCTGATAAAAAAAATATCTGATATATAAGTGGAAGTGTTTATATATAAGTTTCAACTTGATTATTGATTATCAGGTACTCGGATTAAATTTTATTAGAGTGATTGGAACGTTGTTTCTTTTATTTGTTTCATCATATTTACTAAATATGACTATCTATAGCCATGCTTTATTTGTTTTCTTTTAAATCTGAATATTGCCATGGCGATTGTGTTGATATCATTATTTGTTCAACGACTGATCATGCTTTCTTTCTGATGTATTTTCAGGCTGAATATTTCCGTCATTTGCTGAAGCCCGTTACGTAGATTGATTTCCGTTTCCATTTCCCCTTTTCAAATTTAGCAGAAATTTCTAATTTCTTTTAGTAGTAATTCAGGTACATGCTTGCAATAATGTATCTATTTCTATCACTTTTATGTCTATAATTCATCCACTAACTCTTCTTTTACTGTCTTATTATTAGGTGATTGTGTTGGTTAGATGGGAAACGAGACAGGGTCCTCCTGGTCTCCTCATCAGAGCTTAATGTTGCACTCACCAAAGCATGATTCACTGATTCTTCAATCCCTCACTGATCAGTCTTTGATCAATTCTATGAGGGCAGATGTGGTTGCTACTAATTTAGCATCCTTTGGGGGAGAAGGGTCGCCTCCTTTTGCCTTCACTGGAGTAGCTCCTTCGCAAAATGGTCAATTTAATCAACCTCGTGGTTGGTTTTATTGTTTGCCACGCTTTCGACAGACTTTTACACCTGGATTGAGCTGTTCAGTTCCCAAAGAGAAAATTCCACTTCCCGACGATGGTAGTTGTGATACTCCTGCATCGGATCCATCCTCTGGGGATAACATGCGAAATTTTTTTGTTGTTTTTGATCAATCTGGAGATCGGACTACTCTAATGGCCAATTCTGGGATGGGAACTCCCTTTCAATGCATATCTTCGTGGAGCTTGAAATATCTCAACTTACCCAGCACCAAAAAAATTGAAGTTAAAGCTGATTTGTGTCCTTATGGAGCAACGTGGAAGCAAGACAAGTGTAATGTTGGATCCGATTCTCTAAGCCAGATGCATGAAGACTCTGACGAGCTTGATGCATTGCTCTACTCTTCTGATGATGAAGATGATAGTGATTACTCTGAGGATGATGAAGTTACCAGTACAGGTCATTCCCCAAGTACAATGACAATCCACGCGAGGCATGGTTCTCAAGAATCTGTAAATGAGGTGGCAACAAGAAAGAGAAAGCTCATTGACAGGATTGGTGATGATGTTGCTGCACATCTTGACGATACTGCAAGTTCTGGTAATTCTTTGAACCGGTACATTGAACATTCAAATGGTGACGATTGTGGTGCACAGTCCAGCTGTGGCAATGGTGGTGAGATGTCGAGTACTAAGAGGATGAGGAAGGAGAAAATCCGAGAGACGGTTAGCATTCTGCGAGACATGATTCCGGGTGGAAAAGGGAAGGATGCCGTGGTTGTTCTTGATGAAGCTATCCATTACCTCAAGTCCTTGAAGGTAAAGGCCAAAGCTTTAGGCCTTGCTACTCTTTAATCTTCTCTATTAAATAGGATTAGCATTGCTAGCAGTAGTCTTAATAAAGCTGCAGAATATTTGAAGATGTGGAGGGTCGTAAATGCTGAACCGCAGAAGATTTGGTGATCCTTTTAGAACCAAATCTGTGCTATCATTAGTTCATGGTTTGAAGGGTCAGTGGAAGAAGTAGTGCACAAAAGAACTGTAGTGATGTGTTGAGGATTGATTGCAAAGCTAGTGTGAAGTGTGAACTTTCCATCATGCCCCTTTAGTGGTCCAGTTTCTCACCTTCCTCCATCCAAACCGTCCCAATTGCCAAAAACTTTTCTTTTCCACCATTGCTGTGTCTCCTGCAATCATCTTCTGTTGGGGAAAGTGAACAAAAATCGTGATCCGAGGTCCCCTTCTGTTGGATGTAAACTTGTGATATGATAGTGCATGCTTTATTTGAGTGAATGTGCTGTTGCAGATGGTGGCTTAGTGGTTGGTGTAGTAGGGGCATAGGGACTTTTGAGGTTTAATGGTGTGTGTGAATAAAACATTGGTGGTGCTTACTTTGTCTGCTTTGCTTTACTTGAGTAGATGGTGAGTATGGGCTGGAAAGCACATCAGTTAGTACTTTGAAACACTCTTTGGTGGTGATGCTGCTGCTGGTTACGATGAAATTGTGATGGTGATATTTTCATGTTGAAAATGTTTGATTCAACCCTTCAATTGGGATCCACGTCTCAATTTTTGACAGAGGACTGAATACGAGTCAGACCCATGGTCTGGGTTGGACTGCTTGAAGCACCCAGTTAGGGACCTAATGAGGGTCAATGGTCTAGCTCTGACAACAAACTGACCTGGTTGACTACTTGACTGGCTGGAGGGGGGGGGGGGGGGGGGGGGGGGGGGGGGGGGGGGGGGGGGGGGGGGTAGTAGTTCGAGTCTGTTTAGGCGAATTTTTTGTTACACAGAAAAATCATTTTTTGAAATTTTAGAGACCGAATTCATTAAAAAAATCTGTTTGTGCCTTGTGGTTAGAGGTGACAATTATGTCTAATCGTGTTGTGTCATTAATCGTGTCTAAACATGTATCGTGCCTAAACGGATAAGTCTTAAACGTGTTTCAAAACTTTAAACACAAACACGACACGATTATTAATCGTGTCTAAACGTATAAGAGTTGTTTAGACACGGGATTTGGTAATGTTAAATACATATACGCTTTAAAGTAAATATACACAAATCTATATATACAAAGTAATGTTTTCATAGTTCAATATTAAAAAAATAAGTGGGTATTTTAATATTTTATTATTATTATACTTAAATGTGTTTAAACGTATCACATGTATACAAAATACGATTAGCTAATCGAGTTTATACATATATTTGCAGATCTGAGGTGCTTAAACACGATTATTAATCGTGTTTAAACGTATAAGAGTTGTTTAGACACATGATCCATTAAGGTCAAACTCATATACTCTTTAAAGCAGATCGTGTCGTGTTAGAAATTGTCAGTCTTACTTGTGGTGGATTTCTTTTGGAACGGATTTGGGCCAAATTAAGATTTTATTAATTATTAGATTAATAATTGGCCAAAAAAAAAATATATATACCATTGAAAATAGGGTTAATTACTTAATTGGTTATACATGTTTGACCAATGTTCAGAATGGTTACACATGTTTCAAAATGTGATTAATTGGTTTTGAAATGTGACTATTTGTTTTTTTTTACTATTCACCGTTAGAAATCACAGTTAAGTCACTATTTAGATACGTAAAATGACGTAATTACCCCTAGAATCATCTTCAAGAACACATCATCATCTTCAAGAACCCAGAAATGTTGTTTCTGGGTTCTTGAAGTTCTGTATTGCAGTATATGTTATCACCAAATGTGATTAAATGGTCATACATGTTTCTCTATAATGTGATTAAAATGCCATACATGTTTCTTTATAATGTGATTAAAATGTCATACATGTTTCTCTATAATATGATTAAATGGATACTGTTGTTTGAAATGTTGTGATTAAAGAGTTCGACATGTTACCCACAATGTGAAGAACGCAGAAATGCAAGAACCCAGAAACAGCATTTCTGGGTTCCTAGAACCCAGAATCATGCATTTCTGGGTTCCTAGAACCCATAATCAGGCATTTCTGGGTTCCAAGAACACAGAAACAACATTTCTGGGTTCCAAGAACCCAGAAACAGCATTTATGGGTTCCAAGAACCCAGAAACAGCATTTATGGGTTCCAAGAACCCAGAAACAGCATTTCTGGGTTCTAGAACTCATAAACAGCAATTTCCGGGTTCCTAGAACCCATAAACAGCAATTTCCGGGTTCCTAGAACCCATAAACAGCAATTTCCGGGTTCCTAGAACCCATAAACAGCAATTTCCGGGTTCCTAGAACCCATAAACAGCAATTTCCGGGTTCCTAGAACCCATAAACAGCAATTTCCGGGTTCCTAGAACCCAGAAACTGCAATTCTGGGTTCTCAAGAAGATCAAATCGAATTTGATTCGATTTTGGTTCTTCAATCCTTCCATGTGTTCTTCAATACAACTAAGGGCATAATAGTCATTTCACAATTCAATAATATGTTAAAAAAATGAATTAACGTTAAAGTTAACGGTTTACTAACGGAATAACCAATTAACCACATTTGGAAAAACATGTGTAACCAATTAGTCACATAGCAAAACTAATTAATCACATTTTGAAACATGTGTAACCATTCTGCACAATGGTGAAACATGTGTAACCAATTAAGTAATTAACCCTTGAAAATAAAATCTATCTAATATAAATTATACAGTAAAAAAAGAAATATGTTTATGATAAAATTAATTAAATAAATTACTGAATTATTATATACAATTTTTATAATGAGATTATGTCTAATAGTTTAAATTTATGTAATTAAATACATCCTAACAAAGGAAAACACTTATTTAGCTCTGAAAATGACATTCAAATAGATAGCGTCGAGTTTTCCCGATTCTGCGTGGCTGTGGACTTGTGGTGTGTGGACTTCTCTATCCCCTTTTGGGATGATTCGAGACTCGAGTATAAATTGGTAACTTTTTGGAAGTTTTTTAAAAAGTATTTACTGTGCAATTTTTTTTTTAAAGTAAGTATACTGAAAAAGTATTTAGCAAAATGTATATATACGCTACTGGGTAGCATTTTTTAGCGTTTTTCATAAAACGCTACTTGGGGTAGTGTTTTTATGAATTTCGCTACCTCTAGTGGCGTTTTTTTAAAACATTTTTTTGACGATTCGATGTTTAATTAAAAATAAAATTATGTATTTATTAAAAAAAATAGTAAGTAAATATTGTAATTGCGATTCAAATGATACAAACAAAAAAATTGGACTTACGGATTGACTATAGGCTCTGCCGTAAGTTGAGATATGAAAATTTGACTTAAAAAAATATAACTCATACCCTGTAAGTCCAAACTGACCACGGTGAACGCCTTTTATGTCGTAATTCAATTATCTACCTAGGGTAATTTTTTTGATTAGAAATACAGTGATTTTGTAACCTAACATCGCTTGTCATAAAATTTGACCGAAATAATTAAATGCATTAGGTGAGAAATTTAATTATGTACTTACTAAAAAAAAATCAAAAAAATTAAAGTACGTAGATAATTTAGTTACGAATTAAATGACTCGCTAACTAGACGTTAATTTTTTACTTTTAGACTGACCGTATAATACAATACATAATTTACTTTGTATTATATCGTATTATACGACCAGTCTAAAAGTAAAATATTAACGTCTAGTTAGTGAGTCATTTAATTCGTAACTAATTATCTACGTACTTTATTTTTTTTTGAGTAAGTACATAATTAAATTTCTCACCTAATGCATTTAATTATTTCGGTCAAATTTTATGACAAGCGATGTTAGGTTACAAAATCACTGTATTTCTAATCAAAAAAATTACCCTAGGTAGATAATTGAATTATGACATAAAAGACGTTCACCGTGGTCAGTTTGAACTTACAGGGTATGAGTTATATTTTTTTAAGTCAAATTTTCATATCTCAACTTACGGCAGAGCCTATAGTCAATTCGTAAGTCCATTTTTTTTTGTATCATTTGAATCGCAAATACAATATCTACTTCCTAATTTTTTTTAATTTTTTTTAATAAATACATAATTTTATTTTTAATTAAACATCGAATCGTCAAAAAAATATTTAAAAAAAACGTCACTAGGGGTAGCGAAATTCAAAAAAACGCTACCCCAAGTGGCGTTTTATGAAAAACGCTACTTCAAGTGACGTTTTATGAAAAACGCTACCCCTAGTGGCGTTTTATGAAAAACGCTACTCAAAGTAGCGCACGTTGTAAAAAACGCTACCCCCAGTAGCGTTAATATACATTTTGCTAAATATTTTTTCAGCATAATTACTTTTTCAAAAAATTTGGCAGGGTTCCTACTTTTTAAAAAAACTCGACTTCTAGTTGTTGGTTTTCTTACTTAAGGGCAAAGTTGTCATTACCTTTAAAATATCTTTCAGATGATTATTTTGCAATAATGGCACATGAATTGATGGTTTAACACGTAAATATAAGGTAAGAGGCTAACAAACTACCCATCTCTGTGCGTGACAACGTGGATGTGGAAGTTGCAAATTCTCAAAGTTTGAGGGTCGTTTTCTGATAAGACAAATTTAGAAAGTATGTTTTCATCGGGGTGAATTATCAAAAATAAATCGAACTATAAGAAAATATCATAAATCAAACTTCTTTTTTTTTTTACAAATAATAACACAAACTTTTGACTAAATTTCAAAAATTTAGTTTGTTATTTATAAAAAAATTAATTTATTATTTAGTTTTGTATGTCAAATTTCGTGTTTTTTTTGAATTTTTTTAAAAAGTAATCACTGTGTAATTTAATTTTTAAAAAAGTAAGTATACAAAAAAAAAAATTATAAATCTGTATATAAGCACTCATGTGAATAGCACATTATATTTGTTTTTACAAAATTCGCTACCGATGGTGAGTAACGCATTATATTTATATATATGTGAGTAGCGCATTATCACTATTTAATTTGCTACTTGGGTGGCGTTTATGTAAAAACGTCACATGGAGTAGTGTTTATGTAAAAACGCCACTGGAGTTGCGTTTTGTGAAAAACGCTACGATAGGTAGCGAATTTTGTAAAAAGTTATATAATGCACTACTCACAGTAGCGTTTATATACAGATTTCTAAATATATTTTTTGTATACTTATTTAAAAAAAAAATGGCACAATAGTTGCTTTTTAAAAATATTCGTTTTTTTTTTTTTATATAATTAACCCTTTCGTCAATTTTGTTTTTATTTTACTTTTCCTGAGAGTGAAGCGCCAGAAGCGGTGTCTAGGACGAAGGACCAAGGACGTTACACAGAACCTGAGGCACTCGTCATCATCGTGGGCTTGCTGAACACGAAGAGGAAGAAGAAAGAAAAATGAGAAGCTGACGATCGGTTACTCAATCAAGAAATCGAGAGTATCTCCAAATCCTCTCGTTCTCGCTCCGATGGAGACGCACGGCGGTGGGTTTCATGATGGCAACATCTTTAATTTGCTCGACGGCAGAAGCTATGATCCGCCTCACGTACTTCTCTAACACCTCAATCTTTGTGCTTCCTTATCAGATGTTCAGTGTTGGTTCGATTTTAAATTTTCCTTGTAGTTGATGAATTTATACTGGAAACTTCGATTTTTTTTTTCCCCACTTTAGTGAGTTGCAAGAGCTAGTAAACTTCACCCGAGTGTCATCTATGCAGTCATTTTACCATTATTATCAGTCATCACTCTTGAGTATAGTAGATTCTGCTGTGTACAGACATGATATTTGGCATTGGATGGTAGCTCAAGACCAAATCATTGATTTAATTAAACAATCATGGAGATAGATTGTGTTATTCTCATCTAACCTTATCTTATTTTGCATAGGATATTTCTTGCAGACTGCAAATGCATTCATCATTGGTTCAAAGACTGTCATATGAGAGAGAATTGGAGGTTTGCGCTGTCCAATATACTTAGTGAAGGTCTGTTGAATATGAACTAATAGAAGAAACCATTATATATTTTTTTGTTCTCTTATAGGGACACCAGGGTTGTGTCAATACAATAGCTTGGAATTCTAAAGGTTCACTTTTGATATCAGGATCAGATGACACTCAGGTATCATTTGAGAGTAATACTGAAAGTATATAGAAAAGCAGCATTGGAAAATTCACATTATCTAATCACTGCTAGCAATTTATCATTTTTTTTACAACTTTCTAAATTTTCTTATATTTGTTTTTATTGTCATGATTCATGGAGTGTATCATGCATAAAATCTGATATCTTTACTTTCCTTAAAAAAATTTGGGTGGTGTAATGTACATTCTTAAGGTTTCAATTTAAAAGAAGAGTTTTAGAGTTATATAGAATCAATCAAAAAGAAGGTAATAAAAATACATTAGTGTTATAGCACCACCAATTTTTTGAATTGTTGGAGCATCATGTTTCTTTATTAGAAAATGAGGTACCATATTTGCAAATCCATTTCAAGACATTTCCTGCCGAAAGTAGGTGCAATGATATAGTGAAAATGAATTTTAAGAGTTGTCTGAAAAGTTCTTCTCTCTGAGATTATAATTTGGCCTTATTTGGTCATATTTAACTTCCATTGGTGCTGAATTAAACACTTCACTTATCTATAGGTTAATATCTGGAGCTACTCCGGTCGCAAACTTCTACATTCAATAGACTCTGGACACTCAGCAAATATTTTTTGTACAAAATTTGTGCCTGAAACATCTGATGAACTTGTTGTTTCCGGGGCTGGAGATGCTGAGGTAGTAAAGGAACAGTGTTATTCTTTCATAGATGATATTTTTCGAACTATTATTTTATTAGAACTATTAATCTTTTGCGTTAATTTTTGCAGGTGAGATCCTTCAATTTGTCTCGTTTAAGTAGGAGAGGAGCTGATGAAAACTCAATTGCTCCATCAGCACTTTACCGTTGTCACACTAGAAGAGTGAAAAAGCTAGCAGTAAGAAATAAGGCTTCATTAAGAGTTTGCTGTATTTTAATCATTGCATATTGTAAATATTTAATCTTTGGAAGCCAGTTCATTAAATTTATCGTTAAAATAGCTTCAACTTTTGAAGGTTGAAGTTGGTAACCCGAATGTGGTTTGGAGTGCAAGTGAAGATGGGACTTTGAGGCAACATGATTTCCGGGAAGTTACTTCTTGTCCTCCTGGTGGATGTTCACAGAGAGAATGTCGAGGTGTTCTAGTAAGCACCATGTTTCCATACTCCATAGTGGCTAGTACATCTTTGATTGCTTTGTTCATTGTTCATGTTATCTTGGATGTCCATTACGTGACATTGGTTGATCTGATTGGTTCTTTTTGATAATATGCTCAATGGCAGCTTGACTTGCGATCTGGAGCTAAGAGATCACTTGCTGATCCTCCAAAGGGTACCCTATCTCTAAAATCTTGTGACATAAGTTCCACTAGGCCACATTTGCTCCTTGTTGGTGGGAGGTAAAATAATTTATTTCTCCTATTTGCTTACATATCTTCTAAACATCTAGTGGGAGAATAGCTTTTGGTTGAAGTTATGTTGCAAGATTGTATCTGAGTAAAGCAAATTTTATTCTGGTATTAACAGTGATGCTTTTGCTCGCTTATATGATCGGAGGATGTTACCACCATTGAGCTCTTGTCAAAAGAGGATGAAGCCACCTCCATGTATCAACTATTTTTGTCCAATGCATCTCTCTGATCGTGTTAGTATTAAACTCTTAGAATGCTATACAATAGTTCCTTCACAGTATCAGTACATCATCTTTGTATCTGTGGTTTGAGATTTTCCATTTTAAGTTTTAGAATCTATAAACAAGGTTGCACCTTACCCTGGCAGTGAAGGCATGAGCAAATATTTTTTTACTTCTACCTTAATTTGTTATGTGTAACTAAAACTGTTTGATATTATGTTCCTCTAGTTATATAATAACGTTTGGGATAGGTTAGTCAATAATCATTCATGTCTTTGAAGAATTAATAATAATATTTCAGAATTATCGTTGATAGATACAGAAAGATTATCACTAGTTTGTTGATGAGAACATGAGTTGGGATTGTCTCATAAAAAATGTTATGGAGTTTTACACTGAGTGGAACTTTTATTTTTTTTTAAAAATAAAGTGAGCTATAAGTTGAACCTGTTTGTTACCTAAGTGCTTGCTTATTTGCAGATTAAGTATTCTGCCTGTATAATGGAAATTTAGCTTCCTTCCATATGTTGGGCTATTTTTGTTCACACGTGGCTTCTCTTATGTCCAGGGACGTTCTAATTTGCATCTCACTCATGTTACATTCAGTCCAAATGGTGAAGAAGTACTTCTTAGTTACAGCGGGGAGCATGTTTACCTAATGAACTTGGATCCTGGTATGTATGATGCTTGTGCTCAGTGTTGCATGCCTTTTCTGACATTTTTTTATGATGAATTTGGTGAACTTTAGAAAGGAGGGTATGTTAGTGACAGTGATGGTATTACACACTCCAAGGAGTACATTAAAACTTTGTTACATAAACCAGGAGAGACGGTTTACTTGAGTACCATGGTTGCCAGGAAAGCTAAATGACAAACAGTAGCAGCAATGGAAGAATGTGATGTTTTTCGTTCTATAGAATAAAAAATATATTCTGCTGGTGCTTCTCTCAAGATCTTGAAAATAATCTGTGATGTCTTTCGTCCGATAGACCCTGCATACGTTGTTTGCTTGGCATGAATGTTTTCTAGCTCTAGAATTCATTTTTGTGATTGATCGCAGTTCCTGTAAGATGATGTTGCTATATCATGTGAACAATGATTTATTAGTCTAAAACAATGGATGAATGAACTGAGTAGAGAAATGCATGAGTCTACAACAGTACGGTAGATAGGTGCTTTCTTGCGTTCACATAAAGGTGCTCTTCATTTACAGTTAAGCCCTCTATTTAGGTTTTGATGATTTAAATATCCTGGTGTAATTTCAGTTGGAGGGGTTGCTATGCAATATACTTCTAGGGACGTGTCCAACTTGTTGAGTTTTACTCCTGTGCTTAATGGCTTAGAATCTCAACTTCCAGTTGCAAGCACCTTCCCGGCTCACCATATCAAGGGCAACCCTGCTACTGTATGATATCTTGTAGTGAAATTTCAATGCTCGATTTGTTAATTTTAATACCTTGCGGTTGGATCTAGTCTTATGCAGTTGTTGCAGCTTAATAAGTGCAGGGAATTGACAGAAGCTGCAGAAGCATCACTGAGAGAAGGGACAAGCTGCTACTATGGGATAGAAGCTTGCAATGAAGTCCTGGATGGGCATAGCAATGAGATTGGGAAAGCATTACGGTTTCGATGTTTGTGCACACGTGCTGCTTTGTTGCTTAAGGTTTCTGTGAATCTTTTAAGTTCCATGATTCAATTATTGTTGGTCCCATTTAGCATGTGACGCATCTGTTGGCTTTTTAGAGGAAATGGAAAAATGATGTGCATATGTCTATAAGAGATTGCCAGAATGCTAGGAGAATCAACAGCTCTTCTTTTAGGCCACTTTACTATATGTCTGAAGCTCTGTGTCAGGTGAGAACTGGTTACAGTTTCTAATCTCTATTGGTAAATTAACATTCAGAAAATAATTTCTATCGTAGAATTGCCTTGCCACAGATTCTTTAGGTATTCACCAAGGACAGCATCAACTTTAAGATAAGGAATTGTTAAATAGATTTCATATAGCCTTACCTCTTGATGCCTCCACAATACTACTGGACTGAATGTTCGTCTATTATCATAATTTGAATCCTTCATACATTTTTGTTACTCTGTTAAACGTTGCTGTTGAACTATCAATGTTCATAATTTGACTCATTTCCTTCAAATTGCAGCTGGGTAAATACAAAGAGGCTCTAGATTTTGCTACTGCAGCACAGTCCTTGTCTCCATCAAGTTATGAATTAGAAGAAAAGGTCGAGGAGATCAAGAAGCAAATAGCTGCAGGTTGGTGTCTGAAATATATATTAACTTGTTGAAATATTGCTGTTGGCGAAATTTTGGTTTTGCCTTTAGAACTTAGCGTCCTAATGTTCTATTATAAGGGTCATCTGATACATATGAAACATTTTACTAGAGCTCATATCCATAGAAAACATATTTCTTTCATGCATTATTGAATTTTGGTATTTAGTAGGGCGAGAAAATCATTTAAGCAGTTTGCATGAGAACCTTAAAAGATGACTTACAAAGTTGGACCACAACAAGTTACACTGTAGAGGGGTTTAAGGCTTAGTAATCATTTCCTTTAAACCCTTCATCCTTTCCCGTGTATTTTCATTTAGTCCCGTATTATGCTTTCAAAAAGTATCGCATTGTGTACCCTTTGTTGAAAACATTTACTGTCTTTCAGCAAAAATAAACAAACATATACTTTATTTTCTTTTGATGCATTTTCTATTTTACTTGTGTCATCTGGTTAGCTGAAGCTGAAAAAAGTGGCAAAACAAGCGGACCTCCAAGACCTGAACCTCGAGGATCTAGAGTGCTATCATTAAGTGATATTTTATCTAGGTCGGATGCTAATAGTGAGGTTTCACAAGAAGGCCCAAGATCTGAAAGAGAGGATTCTGATTATGAAGAGGACCTCGAGGTAGACTTTGAATCACCAGTCCTCGATGAAGGCCGCGATAATGATCCTAATACCTTCTATGGAAGTCTGAATCTGAGACTCCATAGAAGAAGTGATTCAGCCAGAGAAACTGGTAGCACAAATGGAACATGTGGGTCGCCTTCATCATCATCGTCCTCACAAAATGACAGAATTCCATACCAGGTTCGTGCTTTAACACTTTTATATAACACTAATTAACATAATCTGCTAGAGTTTGGTGAAAGTTAGCATTATTCATATTCAGAATCCTGCTTGCAGAGTATTGATTAACTTGCATATACATAAATTATATGCATAGCTGATTTAATACAGACGGAATTAGATGTTATCTTTCGCATACTAGCCTTTAGTTATCAACGGCAACTGTAAATTCTGGCTTCGGAATCATTTAGACTTGTAAAAGAACTACAAAAGTGACAAGGGAAATGGAATATACAGATGGATATCCACACCTCTTTTGGGGGGGAGGAATACCTTCTTTTTGGGTTATATCAGTTAATGTAGAATTTCCAGTTTGATCCTTGGAATACCACAGCTCTTTCGTTATTTCTAATTTGTGTCCTCTACTTTTTGCTGCAGCCCGAGGTAGTTATTGATATGAAACAGAGATATGTCGGACACGGCAATGTTGGAACAGATATTAAGCAAGCTAGCTTTCTTGGCCAAAAAGGTTAGTTTTTCAAGAATATAAGAAGTCCATTTGACTCCCCAACAGTCCCTGTAATTTAGGGATTAACTTTTATGCATGTCACAGTAAGATTCTCCCTATATATAGAGAGGATAGGTCTTTAGGTCCCCTCCTTTAGCTTTTTTTAAAGTCTAGTATTATTTTTGAAGACTGAATCATTTCACTTCAACTCTTCTAGATTGAGCTTCCTTGCTGTAAAGTGATTATGGATCCGAAAATACTACCTTTCTTTAAGCTTGTTTGGTTATAGGTGAATACATCTCTAGTGGGAGTGACGATGGGAGGTGGTTTATCTGGGAGAAGAAAACGGGAAGACTTATTAAAATGCTTTTAGGGGATGAAGCTGGTAAACTCCCTCCCTTACTGACTAGTGACTCCACTATAATGAACCCACCCAAAACTAACCCATTTTCATCCTCATTTTTCTAAGACAACTTTAATTGTTCCTTCCTAAACAGTTGTCAACTGTGTGCAATGCCATCCGTCTGATTGTGTTGTGGCCACCAGTGGAATTGATAGCACGATCAAGGTGAGGAAATAAAATAAATCATAATTTATAAGCTGAGAGTGTGATTATTAGCTATCTATCTTTGAGTCATTATTTATTTGTTACGTTATGAAAAATGCTTGGTAGCTATGGACACCAAGTGCCCCAGTAGCATCACTTGTAGCAGGTGGAACTGCTGGACCGGAGACTGCTAATGTGTTGGATGCCATGGAAATGAATCAAAGGAGATTACTCCGAAATCGTGAAGCAATCTTGTAGGATATTCTTCTATGACTGTGCTTCTTTGTATTTCATCAGTACTGTTCTGTTCTCCCATTGTCAATGTTATAAATTCTAGTAATATACTTGTGGTGATTTTGATGGGTTCAGGCCATTTGAGATTCTTGAGAGGTTCAGGATGCATGAGCTTGCGGATGGAAGCGCGCAACCAGTCGAATGTGCTCAAAGCTAGGTAATAAACTTGCCTTGGCTTGGCTCTTGCCTATGTTTTTGTCCATTTCATCCTCATATTCCTCTTCAGTCTCTGCAGGTGCAGGCAGGTGTTTGGTTGTGTGATGTAATCGGAGCTGTTCAAACCAAACTTAGGAAATAAAGTGTTGAATGTTTCATTTCTACAGACTGCGGTGAGAACCTTTTGAGATGATTTTCAGGCAAAATCATTTCTACATCCTTTAGGCTTATCAGGTGGTATGTATGGTTTCTGCAAAAAGTATAATTTTCCCTTCTTTTCATGTTTAATGATTTTGTATTCTGGAGAATTATCTTATTGATGGGTCAGCATGGGACAATATCTGGAAGATGGGTGCCCATTATTCAAAACATTAAGAAATTTAACAAATAGTACCTACTTTTAATTGGTATATTATAGATCTTAAATGTCCAATACGATTATTTAACAGATCATTTTGTATAACACGCATTATTATCTTTTTAAATAAAAATTATATATACATAACATAAGTCCTGTCCTACAAGAAATAATATGATATGAAATAACACAATATAAAATTTATAATTAAGATTTAAATTCTATAACTATAAGTGGTTCAAAAATAAATATAGAAACTAATATGAATATTAAGTACGTATGTTTAATAATGTTTGTGTATATTTATATATTATTATAAGTGCTTAGATATAATTATGTATATTATATTTAAAATGTATAAAAGTTATTTAGATACAATATAAGATATATTATTAATATCAAATTTATATATAGACATAAATACATATCTTTTAGATGCTTTTTGCGTACAATTTGTATTTGGTGTTATCGTAGAAATAGCGCCTTCCCCTCCCCCAATTCAAGGAATTTGACATCTCATATTTCGCTTTTTATTTTTCACATTTCCGACAATCAAATAGTTACGGTCCTAGACTCCTAGGTGGACAGGACAAGGGTCTAAGGTTGTTTTTTTTCTTTTCAAAAAGTAGGCACTGTTTAGAAAAAAATATATAAAAAAGTAAATATATTAAAAAAAAAAATTAGAAATATGTATATAAACATTACATTAGGTAACATTTTTTACTAAATGTGCTACCTCATGTAGCGTTAGTCCATTCTCTCTTTTTTTTTTTTTTTTTGACGACTCGAAATTTAATTAAAAATTAAATTATGTAAATATATTTTAATTGTGATTCAAATTAGACAAAAAAAATATTAAATTTGGACTTACTGATTGACTGTACGCTTTGCCGTAAGTTAAGATATGAAAATTTGAATTAAAAAAATATAACTTAGACCTTGTAAGTTCAAATTCACCACAGTTAATGACATTTATAACGTAATTCAATTATTTACATATGGTAATTTTTTAGATTATTTTGATTAGAAATATATTTAATTTTTTAACATAACATAGTTTGTTCTATAATTTGATCGAAATGATTCAATGAATTAGGTGAAAATTTTAATTATATACTTACTCAAAAAAATAAAATAAAACTTACAGTGTGTAGATAATTTAATTACAAATAAAATGACGTTAACTAGATGTTAACTTTTTACTTTCAGACTGACAGTATAATACGATACGTAAAAAAAATACATATGTATCTATAAACAATAAAATCACTGTGTATACAGTTAATTCATGGTGAATACAGTAAAATCACTGTATGAAAAGTACTTTTGTAAAATTAATGTTTGCATATAGTAAAATAAATGCATATACAGTAAAAATAACTGTGTATACAGTAAAATAACTGTTTATATATACATATGTATAGTTTTTTACCTATCGTATTATATGGTCAGTCTGAAAGTATACAATTAACGTTTAGTTAACGTCATTTAATTTGTAATTAAATTATCTACGCACTGTAATTTTTTTAATATTTTTTTAAGTAAATATATAATTAAAATTTTCACATAATGTATTTAATCATTTCGGTTATGACGTGGTTTCTCAAACATATATTATCATCCCACTCAAGGTCAGCCCAAGTCTTGAGACGACCTTGAACCAAGGTTGAGTTGGTGATGCATTCCTAACTCAAAGCCAGCTTTTTGGCTTGGTCGGTCTTGTCTAGAGACTAGAATAGAGGTTTCACTCTTTGAATGGACTATACATTCCAGACTGATTAGGTATTCTGATTAATGAAATAAATTTTCGAATTTCAATTTTAATTAAAATTGAAGTGAAAAATAACATTTTTATTTTTATTTTTTTTACAATAGATCATTTTATTTTAAGTATATAAATAATAATGCTAATAATAATAAATAAAAGGGTAAAGTCAGGACAAAAAATATTTTTTCGTCCAACATGTTTTTTGTATGATAGTTAATGGTTCAATATGTTTGAAAATGACGGTAATTGGTACCTCCGTTACTTTTATGTTAAACAATTTCGTAAAATATTTTTTATATTTGCAAAATTAACTAAATAAACTATTTTGGTCATGTGAGTATATTTTCCTACTTTTTACTAAATAAAAAGTAGAGATATAGATGACCATTGGATTGGATAGTTTTAGTAGTGCAGAAAGACATGAGAATCCCAATGTCCAGAAGTAGACAAAGGAAAGGAAAGGAAAGGAGCTTTATCATCTCCACTCTCCAGGGCCAATCCACTAATCTTAGAGCTCTCCCTCTCTGTAACCCGTCCCCCACCCCTCACTACCACTTATACTTCTGCTACCTGGTACCTAACTCCGTCTCCATTCCCTTCATCAGATCCACCAATTCCATTCTCACGTCCACCAAATCCGTAGAGAAGATCAGCTTCTCCTTCTCTGTACCTACCCCCGCAGTCCAGATAGCAGACAACCACCGCCACGTAGAAATGTCTGAGGACGAGCAGGGCGATCCTTCTTCCCATAACTTCTCAGCCGCCGATCCACCTCCTCCGTGCCCGGACCACGTCCTGGAGAACGTCCTCGAGAACGTGCTCAAGTTCTTGACATCAAGCCGCGACCGCTGCGCTGTTTCATTGGTTTGTCGCTCCTGGTATCGTACGGAAGCCCGCACTCGATCTGACATGTTTATCGGGAATTGTTACTCTGTCTCCCCTAGTCGCGCCACCACCAGGTTCCCCCATGTTCGATCTATCTCCATCAAGGGCAGGCCCAGGTTCGCGGATTTCAACCTCATGCCTCGCAATTGGGGGGCTCACTTCCTCCCCTGGGTCACCGCCATGGCTAGGTAGTGATTTTGATTGCGGATTTTTCGTTTCACTCCAAGTCTCCAAGAATAAGATCAAATAACCGAGTATTCTTTTTAAGGTTAAATACGGCTAATGAATTCCACCTGCTACAGTTTAAATAAGATTCTTATTTTAGATTGAACTGTTTCAGAAGATGATTATTTTCCATTTCATTTTTTATGTATTATATATATTTCAACTGTTATTATATGTGTATTTAAATAGTCTCTGCTTCTGTTGATTAGGAAAAGGCCATGTGCTTATGATGTTCCTCAGTACGTAGTTTAAAAAATTGAAAGATGTATTGAGATATTTGTCGTGTTTGGTTTGAACAGAGCCTATCCATGGCTGGAGAAGGTGTACTTGAAGCGGATGTCGGTCACGGATGATGATCTCGCTCTCCTATCCAGCTCCTTCTGCAAGTTCAAGGAGCTGGAGCTTGTCTGCTGTGATGGCTTTGGCACTAACGGCCTTGCAATAATTGCTAACAAATGCAGGTATTTCGGTTATTGAATCTACTTTATACTTCTTGTTAAGTCGGTGACACAGTCGATGGAATATTACTAGCTCTGTTTGTATTGAACAAACTGAAACACGGACTTAAATCACTTGTTTCAGACAACTTAAGGTGCTGGATTTAACTGACACGGAGGTAATAGATGATGAGGTAGATTGGATATCTGCTTTCCCTGATGGAGAAACATGCCTAGAGTCTCTGATATTTGATTGTGTTGAGTGCCCCATTAATTTTGAGGCACTGGAGGGGCTCGTAGCTCGCTCGCCCTCCTTGAAGAAGCTCAGGGTGAATAGATACATATCTATAAGGCATCTGTATCGTCTCTTAATCAAAGCTCCCAATTTAACCCACCTTGGAACTGGATCCTTCAACCTTGCTGATATCCAATCCCCTGATGATCAAGAACTTGATTATCTCTCAGCCTTTTCTGCTTGCAAATCCTTGGTCTGTCTTTCTGGGTTCAGAGAAATCGTGCCTGATTATCTGTTCTCAATCTACCCAGTCTGTGCAAACCTCACCTCTCTCAACTTCAGCTATGCGAATATCAGTGCCGAACAGTTCAATGCGGTTATCTTCCAATGCCACAAACTCCAGTCTCTCTGGGTAAGGATCGGTTATTTTTTAGTGATGCTACAAAGTGTGAAATTTACTAGTGAAAGTATATTTTTTACTTTAGTAAACTGTTGACTGAGTCCCACTCAATCACTTTTCTTTCTTCCTGTAAATGTAATTGTTTCACTCTAAATTTCACACATTATTATTTCAGAAAAAGTGGGACGCCTTATAAGTTTAGGGCGGTTTCCTTGATCAAACTTTTTGGGTGCAGATTCTTGATTCTGTGGGTGATGAGGGACTTCAAACTGTAGCCGCATCATGCAAGGATCTAAAGGAGCTTAGGGTTTTCCCCATCAATCCTGAAGAAGATGTAGAGGGTCCTGTCTCCGAAATCGGCCTTCAAGCAATATCAGTTGGTTGTAGAAAGCTTCAATCCATTCTCTATTTCTGTCAAAGGATGACAAACGAAGCAGTTATAGCCATGTCAAAGAACTGCCCTGATCTTCTTGTCTTTAGGCTTTGTATAATGGGACGCCACCGGGCAGACCATCTGACTGGAGCTCCAATGGATGAAGGGTTTGGTGCCATTGTCAAGAACTGCAAGAAACTCACCCGTCTTGCTGTCTCAGGCCTCTTAACCGACAAAGCATTTTGGTACATAGGACAATATGGTAAATTGATCCAGACCCTGTCCGTTGCTTTTGCAGGGGACAGTGACATGGGTTTGAGTTATGTTCTTGAGGGCTGTCCTAAGTTGCAGAAGCTCGAGATCAGAGATAGCCCTTTCGGCGATGCTGCCCTTCTTTCAGGGGCACACCACTATTACAACATGAGGTTCCTGTGGATGTCTTCGTGTAGTTTGTCTAGACAAGGTTGTCAGGAGATTGCTAACAGAATGCCAAATTTGGTGGTTGAACTGATCAATTATGCAGATGAGGAGCCAGTGGATGATAATTTTGGGATATTGTATATGTATCGATCTCTTGAACTTCCTAGAGATGATATCCCAAGATCCGTGGTCATCCTCTAGATTCTTTCTTAGGTGAAAGATTCTGCTAGTGAAGAAATGAAGGATCTTTGTTGATGTTTCCACGTTTAGTCATCATTTTGTTTCTATAGTTCATTCGAAATAATGCTGATTGAGATAGGGAGTTGGTAGAAGCGATTGATGAAGGTGGGTTGGATCAAAGTCGTTGGTGTGATATAGCAAAGCAAACAATCCCTGGAGAAACCAATGTAAGTATGATCCAATTTGATTTGATTCTAATGTTTTAGCAGCTGCAACTGTTGTATCTTTGCTTTTGCTTGTGTGGTTTACGAATTGTTAGTACTGCTGCTGGAGCATCATTTTCGAATCAGAGAAAGGAACTGCAGTCAGATGATGTGTCTGTTTCTGTTTTAGTTGTTAGTTGTGTTTTGTATTGATTTGGAGTTGGTGGATGAGTTAGCTTCATGTGTTTAGAGTCAATTAGAAGCGAGTTATTCAACAAGTAATGCGATATAATTAGTCTAATTTTACTATAGTTGTACTATACACAAAAATTGATTGTCAGAATAATATTAAATAAATTATAATGTGTATAAACTAATTATAATTACAATCAAAGGAAAGATTGCACCATAACCACATTCATATGGCTGAGCAAAGCAAAGCTCAACCACTAAAGCATGACGTATTCCCACTAAAACTTTGGGTGGACTCTTTTTTCATCAAATGGTTTAACTTTTTCTTAACCATCAAATAATTCAAATCATACGTAAAAATTAAAATGGAGAAAAAAAAGGTGAGAAAAATCTACAAAATATGAAATGTAAAGTGAAAACCATTTTTTCGTTAACTTTCATTTAAAATTTTAATATTAACCTAAAAGTATTATACTTGATAAATTAATTGTAATACCCCGTCTATGGTAGAATATACTATAACTTTTTATTCTGAATATTAGTAGAGTATGATGAGGCAAAAATATCGATAAAAAATATAATACTATAAAGTATAAACTATCTAAAAAATATAAGATCAAATATAAATTAGCTATAATAAGAATATACTAGCGGTATGAACACGTCAACTTACTTTGTTGGGATTACACGTCAACTTAACGGTAGTAGCGTTTTTTTTTTTAAAAAAATCAAAAAAATCTTAAAAGAATTTTAAAAAATTACAGTAAGTAGATATTTGAATTTCGATTCAAATGATGCAAAAAATATTAAATTTGGACTTACGGATTGACTGTAGGCTCTGCCGTAAGTTGAGATATGAAAATTGACTTAAAAAAACATAACTCATACCCTGTAAGTCCAAACTGACCACGGTGAACGTCATTTATGTCGTAATTCAATTATCTACCTAGAGTAATTTTTTTGATTAGAAATACAATGATTTTGTAACCTAACATCGTTTGTCTTAAAATTTGACCGAAATAATCAAATGCATTAGGTGAGAAATTTAATTATGTAATTACTAAAAAAAAATCAAAAAAATTAATCTAGGTGTATATTTTAATTACGACATAAATGACGTTCACCGTGGTCAGTTTGAACTTACAGGGTATGAGTTATATTTTTTTAAGTCAAATTTTCATATCTCAACTTACGGCAGAGCCTACAGTCAATCCGTAAGTCCAAATTTAATATTTTTTGCATCATTTCAATCGAAATTCAAATATCTACTTACTGTAATTTTTTTAAATTTTTTTTGATTTTTTTTAAAAAAAAAACGCTACTGGTAGTAGCGATTTTTCGAAAAACGCTACCTCCACCTGCGCAAATGCACATTTTGCTAAATACTTTTCTTACATATATACTTTTTCAATTTTTTTTTATAAAATAAATACTTTTTAAAAAAGTTCCAAAAATAAATATAGTCATGCTCTTTTTGTTAGTTTACCATCTGCATATTCCTTTATTTTACTTACTGAATTTATTAAATGTAATAGGAAAAGAAATATATTTTTAATGGAATAAAATTCCAAAATTATTTTGTTTAAATTCTTCAACTTCTTATAACTAATCTCAATATTGATATAACTTTTTTATTTATATAATTGACTTTATTTTTCTTCAGCTTTTCCCCAATACTTTTCCTTCCTATTTCGACTAATTTATCAGTTTTCTCATGATTTTTTCCCGATAATTATAATTTCAAATATGCCACTGGGCCGAAAGAACTTGTCACAAATCTGCGTGCACCGGGTTCTACAAGCATGGCCCTTCAAAAGTATAATTTTGATTGTTTGACCAATTTTGATTTTTCAAACATGCAATATTGGGTTTGCGGCCCAATGATAGGACTTTATATTCGGCCGTAATGGCTTACGTTCCAAGCCCAGGTCAAGGCGTGTTCTTCGGCTGTAATGAACAGGTAGGCCCAAAGGCGTATGAAAATTACTTCTTTAATTTAATTAAACTTATCCTGAATTTATTAAATATATTTTGTGTTTCTATATGTGCTAAATTAAGCATGAAATCATATATTATAGATTAATTTTCTGAAAATAATAGATTCATATACTTAATTATAATTATACAAGAAATATGAATTCTAACACATGATTTTTTTAAATAATTTTCTAAATGTAGTTTCATATTTTTTTTTTAATATTTTGTAGAAACTTTATTTTTTTTATACTTTTAGACTCAAAATTATTTTATGAATGAAAAAATATTATTTATATAATTACATATAAGTGACAAATATTATTAATGAACGAAAACATATTTTTACTAATTTTTTCCAATAAATTCCGACAGCTATACTGATAGTTAAAAGAATTAATTAATATCATATCCATATTATTGATATTTATTTGCAAGTTATTGACTTATATATTTAATTAAATCAATGCAAATTTTAGTTGAGGATTTTTGTAATTCTCTAATTTGTTTTTATTTCTATTTTGACTTATTTTTTTGAAGTATTCTAAATTTTTTTAATTTACTTTTCCGTGCCTTCTAATTTATCTCTCTTTTGGTAGTTCTTAACCTATGAGTTTTGTTAGGAAATTGCATGCACCAGGTGTACGAGAATTCCTTTTCAAAAGAATATTATTGATTGTTTTGGAATCATTTTGAGGTGAGTATGTAGAGACCCGGTGCATGCAAATGTGGTGTTCTCTTATCAGTGATTCCGTTGGGCCGAAACCGTCAACATCAGGAACTGTTCTTGGGCTATGCAACGATGGCGTGTGGTTCAGGCCCGATTGTTTTATATATATATATATATATATATATATTTACCTAATTAGCTTTCTGGCTTGCGTGGTAAATAAATAATTTAATTTATAATTTATTTTTAATGATAAAAAAAACTTTATTATTATAAAACTTAAATTATTTATAATAAATAATTATGATTTGTTTTGATAATAATTGTTTTTATTATCTTAGTTATGAGTGCAAACGTAATACCTACATTTATGTTAAATATATATAACCCTAATAAAACATGTTTTTTAGTTAATGAATTTTTATTTAATTTAAGGTTGATTTAACTAAGAATTAAAAAAAAAATCTATTAATTGGGTTAATGAAAAATAGCATATTTTTAATAAAAATCATTAAAAAAAACTTTATAAAGTGATGTTAATACAACATAGTTCTTATAATATTTAGGGTTAATAGTTCCAATAGTACCATAAGTTTAGGCTATGTGATCGGATGGTACCATATGTTTTTTGATGTGGTTAAATGGTCTGTTATGTTTGGAGCATGTTGTCCTATGGTACTCTGTTAGTCAACCGTTAGATTTTTCTGTTAAATGGTCAATGTCAGCACCACATCAACGCCACGCAGATATATAATATTTAATTTGAAAAATAAAAATAAATAGGGAAATTTAAAAGAATAGGGAAAAAATATGAAAAAAATCGGAAAAATTATAAAAAATTTCAAAACTTTATATATTAATAAAATGTATTTTTTATAATTCTTTTTTAAAAAAATTGAAAATTGAAAAAAAAAACTAGATTGGACCCTTGGGGTCCAATTGACCCAGCCACGGGTCGAACTCTGGGCTGGGTCAGACCCCCACCAGGTCGCCTAGCCCTGGGTTCGACCCTAGCTGGTCAATTGGACCCCAAGGTCCAACCTAGTTTTTTTTTTTCAATTTTTTTTAAAAGAATAAATTTATAAAAAGTTCATTTTATTAATATATAAAGTTTTAAAATATATTTTAAATTTTTTTATAATTTTTCCGATTTTTTATATTTTTTCCCTATTTTCCTTTTTTTTTTTTCAATTTTCGATTTTTTAAAAACAATTTATAAAAAATACATTTTATTAATATATAAAGTTTTAAAATATTTTTTGAATTTTTGTATAATTATTTTCGATTTTCCCAATTTTTTTCCGATTTTTCCCTATTGTTTCTATTTTTATTATATTTCCTATTTATTTGTATTTTCCAATTGCCACATCAGTGCCACGTCAGCATCACGCCAATGCCACGTCAGCATTCCGTTAGTTAAAATTGACGGCAACAGTAATTTGGACCAAATAACAACATTGCGAAACTTATGGTACTATAAAACAACATAGGAGTACCATCCGATCACATTGACCCAAACTTATTGTTATGAAATAAAAATGTATATTGATTATACCTTTTCATTCATTCTTTATTTCATAAAATGATTAACTATTTATTATTATAAATTTTCGAATAAATATAAAATATAAGTGTGCATATATATAACTAAAATTAAGTCTTTTTGTGCAATTATAATAGTCTTTTTGAAAAGTGAAAACAATAAAATACTTGAAAGTTTTTTTTTATGATAATAAATAATACTATATTAAGTAAAATAATTACTATATTATTATATCAAATAAAAGAATAACAATAAATAAGAAGATAATAAAAAATGTGAAACATACTCTGATGAGAAACTCCATAATCAATTATTCAAGAATGGGTCCTAACTGGGAGCATCATCAATGGAGATTATTATTAGTATTAGTATTCCTAAAAGGAAGCAATTTAATCCATGCCTTCATAGCATTAGTCAGTCTACATCAGAATAGCCACCATTCAAACTATGTACATTGGACGAAGCAAATACTACCTGTACAATAATTGCCGCCAAAGGTGGTTCAAAAACCACCGTTATGCTGCTATCTATGATAACACTCAGAACAATTAACAGTAAGTTCTGCTACTCAGATAGGATAGAAGAAGAAGAAGAAACATGTCTTCATCAGGGATGTCGTCTGGTTTGAGTTTCTTTCTAGTCCTCAGTCAGCTTAGAGGGAAGGGGAAGGTTGTTTCAAAAAGCTTTACAGAGGGTGTTAGACCTCAGGGTGTTAGAAGAGTGCTGTTGCTCGACTATTGGTGGACCAGTGGGACTGTAAAGTCGGCTCCTTTTCGGTTCTGAGATCCTTACATTGGAGACTGCCACAGACAGTAAATCCACAAACCCGCACTCGTCTGGCTCCTCAGACTTGCAACTCAGGGAAGTGTATAGCAGTGAAGGTTTAGTTGAGTTTTCACCATCAATGGAGTCCTCATCATGATCTTCTTCTTCTTCTCTCGGCTGCTGGTTTCTGTGTAGTTTGAGTCGTGGGATGGTCTTTGTTTTCAACTTAATGGGCAGTGCAGTTAGTGTGCGCTCCGTATAAAACAAGATCCATGGATGCACTGTAAAATCGAACAAAATATTGTTAATATCAACATGACACAGTTCAGACATATGATGTCTTAAGAACCCAATTAATCATTAAACAAATTGCACCTTCATGAAATTTTTTGAGACATTAAACCCCAAATCATGGACACTTGATGTGATTGCAGACCAAAGCCAAACAAAATAAGTAGATATAAGACTATGTGATTCTGTTTTGCCTATTTAAGACTAAAGAGGGCTTACGTAGCACTTCCTCTGCGGTTATCCTTGTGGAAACATCCCTTGTCAGCATTCTCCCAATTAGATCACGAGCAGGGGTGGATACCGACTTCCATACTCCAGTGTGGAAATCAAGCTCCACATTCTTAATTGCCTTAAAAACATCGTCCAAAGAATCTCCTTGGAAAGGAAAGGAACCCAGCAGTAGAGCATGTAGAAGAACACCAGCACTCCAGATATCAACTTTCTCAGAATAGTTCCCCAACAGAACCTCTGGGGCAACATAAGCTGGGCTGCCTGCCAAGCCAGACAAATTCTGACCTGTAATGTACGTAACAATAAGTTAGCAAACATATAACTTATCCAGTCAAGATGTGTCTATTTGTGTTACGTTAAATTCTCAACGACTGGGAATATCAGAGAGGATACTATTAGTGCTCAGGATGTCATCCAGGATTATGAAATGAACATGTGTCTATAATAGATTAAAAGAGAGAACTTCAGAAAAATAACGAATAAGGATGAATCACATGATAAGCAGTAGATATGCTTTATTGAATCATATCTGGAGCAGATGGATCTAGGCAGAATTAAGAAGCCCAGTGGAAGATTTCAGCAACATGTGTACATAATTTGTGTGTCAGAAGAGTGGACAGGGATATAGAAAATCTACAGAGACAATTAATTATGATACAATTCAGCTAAACCTATGCATGGGATTAGGAAATAATTTTAAAAAAAATAATCAAGAAAGAGCAACAAAAGAAAAGAGGATGACCACATATGACTGCCAAATTTGCATGACTGAGACCATCAACAGATGAAATACACCATGGGCAATGTCCTCATTCTAAATTTTCCACAGTGCAACCAATCATAATACATTAACATTGCTACTACACTATTTCTTTTAAGGGGAAGAGTAGACACTATTTCTTCACTGTATATTTGACCCATCCTTTCCCTATAGACATACTATACGGACTAATTTATTATCGTTAACAGTAGACCATGCAAGACAAACCCAGTAAAAATCAAATTGTCCAACATAATAGATCAAAATACAAGTGGCAGATACATACCGATTGAAAATCTCATGGCCAGTCCAAAATCAGCAAGCTTTATTTTTCCAGAACTAGTCAGAAGAATATTCTCAGGCTTAATGTCTCTATGAACAACACCCATGTCATGACAGTATTTGATCACCAGCATCACTTCCTTCAATATATTTGCAGCACGCTGCTCAGTAAAAGTACCCTCCTTAACCATCTGATCAATTAAACGTCCACCAGAACACAACTCCATCACTAAATGAAAACAATCAGTCTCCTCATACACTTCCTGCAATGTCACAACCCCGGGATGGCCCGATAGGTGCTGCATAATTTCCACCTCCCTATGAACTGTATCCTCCTTCTTCCGCAGTGTCTTACACGCGAATTCCCCACAAGTAGCCTTTGATCGACAGATCCAAACAGAACCAAATTTCCCCTGCCCAATTGTCTCACCTTGAACATATTCGTCATCAATTTTCTTCTTTCTACCCATCTGGGTAGCAACATCTATGCATCCAATCTTTCTCTTAATACCTCTTCCAGGGGCAGCCGACAATGAGGTCCCACATGGCGGGGCAGTGGCAATGCCCACCAACCTAGTTTTACCTGAATTAAGCACCTCAGCATCTGCATCTTCTTTACACCTCTTTCTGAGTCTCGTATAACCCTCTAGTGAGTAATGTGATCTCAGATTCGAAGATTGTGAATCATGGGACTGGGTAATGATTTCTGGCAGGTCGGAGGTCACATCAACCTCACTTCCCTTCCTCTTTTTCCTCATCAATACAAAATTTCTGCGTCATTTACAGCGAACACAACTTCTTCCCATAGAAAACACCTCGTCAACCAAAGTCCCCTCAATTCAACATCCTATAGATCAAATACAAGCGTCCGAACACGGTCAATCACTTTGATATTCTTGTACAATAACAAGAATCAACAAAATCTATTACTATTTCCAGATATTCTGTAGATCATCAAACTATCGGACAAAAAAATCCCATTACGCTACGATCGATCATGGTTTAAGCGGATCATTCTTGCTACACTACGATAACGAACATGAACGATCAATTGAACGGTAAATTGGAACGAAGAAACTAACCTTTCCAGTAACAGGGAAACGAATAAACTAAGAGATTGACGATCGGAATGTAACAACCATTCGCACGGAATTTGACCAGAGGAGAATTGAGGCTCAAAATTCGAGTATACAAGAATACAAGATACGAACTAGGCGAAGAAGAGCAAGAACCCTAGATGTGTTTCTGCGGATAGCGATTTCACACCGCGTGAATGTAATGTAAATATGTTTACAGACCCTTTATAGCCTTGACGTGTCTTTACTCAAAGGCTGGTGGGGTTCTGTTCTGCGAGACTGGTTTAACTTTTAATAATAATAAATAAAAAGAACGGTTACGCATGTGTGTTTGACCAATGTTCAGAATGGTTACACATGTTTCAAAATGTGATTAATTAGTTTTGTTATTGACTAATTAGTTACACATGTTTTTTCCAATGTGATTAATTGGTTATTCCGTTAGTAAACCGTTAATTTTAATGTTAATTAATTTTTTTAACATATTATTGAATTGTGAAATGACTATTATGCCTTAGTTGTATTGAATAACACATGGAAGGATTGAAGAACCAGAATCGAATCAAATTCGATGTTCTTGAGAACCCAGAAATGCTGTTTCTGGGTTCTTGAAGTTCTGTATTGCAGTATATGTTATCACCAAATGTGATTAAATGGTCATACATGTTTCTCTATAATGTGATTAAAAGGTCATACATGTTTCTCTATAATGTGATTAAATGGATAATGTTGTTTGAAATGATGTGATTAAAATGTTCGACATGTTACCCATAATGTAAAGAACCCAGAAACAGCATTTACGGGTTCTCAAGAACCCAGAAACAGCATTTACGGGTTCTCAAGAACCCCAAAACAGCTTTTCTGGGTTCTCAAGAACCTAGAAACAGCTTTTCTGGGTTCTCAAGAACCTAGAAACAACATTTATGGGTTATCAAGAACCCAGAAACAGCAATTCTGGGTTCTCAAGAACACAGAAACAGCAATTCTGGGTTCTCAAGAACACAGAAACACGATTTTGGGTTCTTCGATTCTTGTTCTTGAAAATGATGATGTGTTCTTGAAGATGATTCTAGGGGTAATTACGTCATTTTACGTATATAAATAGTGACTTAACTGTGATTTCTAACGGTGAACAGTAAAAAAACCAAATAGTCACATTTTAAAACCAATTAATCACATTTTGAAACATGTGTAACCATTCTGAACATTGGTCAAACATGTTTAACCAATTAAGTAATTAACCCAAAAGAAAATGCAGATATTATTTTAATGTTAATTCATGAAAAGATTCACTATTACTTTATTTCTATTTACATATATCTACTCTGCAAATACTAATATATAATCTTATTCAAGATAGAAAAAATCTAAAAATTGTTCAAAATGTTTGCAATGATTAATAGTTTAATATGTTTAAAAATGATAATAATCGGTACTTCTGTTAATTTTCTATTAAAAAATTATGTTATATATTTACAAAAATTAACCAAATATTTTTCACAACATTATAACTAAAACTTACAAATTTACACTAATATTACAAACAATTACTAACTCGATTGGAGCAAGGTTCTCTAGCATGGGTCTGACCCATATCTGGTCGCCGAAGCAACAAAAAGAAAGCATTTGACGAACGTGTGTAGATATGGCCATTGCAGCTGGGAGCACGCCGTCTTTCACGTTCTAAGGTACTGAAATTTGCTCCAACATTCAAAGAGGAAGCTAGCTTATGTCATTCCCTCCCTTTCAACTAGGCCTGGCATTCAACACAATTTGACTCTATGGAGAAATGATTGTTCAGGGACCAAAGAATTTTCAAATGTAAGAACCAACCTAGCTTGAACATAATAATTTTCATAAGCATCATATCAAGTGTAGTACTGCTCTCTCTCTTTTTTCTTCTTTCCATAATGTACATGAAAAAATAAATGTGTAACGAACTGCACTTAATTCTAATATAATAATCTGGTAAAGCAAAAATACAAACTGTAACTATACAATGTCCGAAATTTGATTAATAAGATGATGCACTCACTCACTTCAACTGTCCCATCCAGGCATTGCAAACTGGGAAGCAAACGCCTCCACCCGATTTCGAAGCTCAAGAATGTCTTTGTTGTTCTGTATGCACCTGGCTGAATCTCTCAGTGGTTTTCCATGTTCTCTACGCACTGAAGCTGTGATCTGAGCTGCTCTTACAAGAAAATCAGCAATCATTTCAAAATCAGATTCTATACAGCCTCTTGTTGTCATAGCAGGAGTACCTGGAATGAAAAAAAAAACAATCATTCATATTTTAAAGAACGAGAATTTGCAAACAAATCATTCAAGATTCAATACTACCACTACTCTATGGAAAGAAACTCAAATTAAATAATGGGTGTTTCACTTCTCCATGTTTTGTTTTTTTAAATCGAATCAAATGAGCCCTAAACAGTTAAACGTGATCGAATGTGATTGTATACAGACCTCAAAAATGCTTTCCATACCAGCCACTCAACAATTACCCATTGCTGTAAAAAAAAAGGCTACTTACCAATTCTTACTCCTCCAGGAGAAATAGAACCGTTTTCTGCATATATTGCAGTTTTATTCAGTGTGATGTGGCACATCTCGCAGATCTTCTCATAGTTCCTCCCTGAAAATAACATTTAAGATCCATACTTAATAGATGTTATCAAATTTAGCATATCATAAGAATGTCATCTCTCAAATCCCAATACCTGTAATACCAAGTGGACTCAAGTCCCAGAGCAACAGATGATTATCAGTACCTCCAGTCACCAATTTGCATTGTCTTCTCTGCATAGCTGACGCTAGAGCTTGAGCATTTTTCTTCACCTGTCGAATATATGCCCTAAACTCTGGTGTGTCAACTTGTTTCAAGGCAATAGCAAGAGCAGCAATGTGATTATTGTGAGGGCCGCCTTGTGTGGACGGGAAAACACCAAAATTTATCTTCTCCTCGAAATTGTAGTTGGTACATACATGCCCTTGATTAGGAAGTGTGCCCTGCTTCCTTAAATTTACACCTTTTCGGTAAAAGATAATACCTCCTCTGGGACCCCTAAGGCTCTTATGGGTTGTTGAAGTAACAATGTCACAATAATCAAATGGACTTGCACATTCCTGCAAGATAAAAAAAATGGACTTTTTATCAAATTGAAGCATATAATCAAAATTACATAGCCAGGCTACACCAACAGGATTCAACTTTTAATAAACCGTGCTATTTACAATGACTAGATCATGCTAGAATAGACTTTGAAAGAAGAAAAAAAAAATCTAACCTTTGCAGCAACAAGACCACTAATATGTGCCATATCACACATCAGAATTGAACCACATTTATCAGCAATCTGCCTAAACTTTGCATAATCCCACTCACGCGGATACGAGCTACCACCGCATATCAGTATCTTTGGTCTGTAATCAATTGCCTTTTCCTCCAACTTCTCATAATCAATACACCCTGTTAGATGATTGATTTTGTAAGGGAATGTCTCAAAGAATATGGAAGCAGCCGAAATGTTCTTCCCACTCGGCGTGCTATAACCATGACTTAGGTGTCCACCTGAGGGAGTGTCCAGACCCATGATCCGATCCCCAGGACATAAAAGACCCGTATAAACTGCAAAGTTTGCAGATGTACACGAATATGGCTGCACATTAACACCCCATCTCTCCGAGTCAAGACCAAATGCAGCTAAAGCCCTCTTGAAGCACAGCAATTCAATCTGATCGATATGCTCATTGCCTGTGTAATTCCTCGAACCAGGCATCCCTTCGGAGTACTTATTCGTCAAATGGCTGCCTAGGGCTTCCATTACTGCCTTCGAGACGAAATTCTCAGAGGCAATCAATTCAATACCTTTGAATTGCCTCTGCTTCTCCTTTTCCATCATATCATGGATTTCGGGGTCTGCTTCGGCAAGAGCCTGGTTGCTCCAAGCTTGAACAGACGATCTGCGAGAATCGAGACCAGATTCGGCAGAGATCCGTTTTGCAGGGTTGGAATTGGGCAAGAGCGAGCCGTCCCTTTGCCTTTTCATAGTCATCGGATGCCCAAAGAAGTTGAATTCATTTTCTTCACTCCGTTCTTCATTAACGGCATCTCTCCATTCATCGGACTTTGGCACGAGAAATTTGAATGGGATCGCGTTCGGTGGATTCAGATTGCCGGAATCGACGTGTATTGAGTTAGAAGAATTGCTCGTAATTGACGATGCGTGGGAGCTGAAGCTCAGTGAGAGTCTCGATTGAGCAGGAGAGAAATCCATGAAGAAAACCAATAGGAGGGCAAATTTGAGAGCTTATGGGTAGGTGTAGCACCAACAGAGACAACGACAACAACGTTTGAAGAAACTGCAACGAATCACACGAATTCTTAGCGAAGATGAAGGAACAGAGCTTGTTTCCATACGAAAAGTGAAAAGTGAAAAGTGAAGTGTTTTTTTCTTCTTTCTGGTGGAACCCTAATTTTGAATTGCGAATCTTTCTTATGCAGACAGGAGATTTATCACAGTTCACAAATTTGGATTGGCGGTGGCGGATGACGGAGGGAATGAACCAAGATGGAATTGCGGATAAATACTAATAAACGCGGGACCGGGAGTAACTGGTAAAATAAAGAAGAGACCGGGAATAGCCGGTGGTGTTTAGGTGGGTCCGCCTTAGACCACATGGTCCGTGTTCATTGGATAGTCGTACTATACACAAATGATTGAACATGGCCGTAAAGGTGTCCAGGTTCAAGCTCGTGGTTGTCAAACATTGGGAAAATGTATATTCTATTTTTTCTGTTGGATGCCTTCATCCAAATCTCTTGTTCCATTTCCGTAACAAAATCAACTTGGATTTATAATTTTAATAGTTAAGTTCAGTTGATTTGTATCAATCATGTGAAATATAAATATGATATTATTATTTTAAAAAGTTTGAATAATTAAAAAGTTTTAAAGTGCAATTATTATCTACATCTTTCAAAATTTACTCAAATTGTCAAAATACAAACAACTCTGCAGAATGGTCAGTCAAGGTTAGAAATGGTTGCGGAAATAAGGATTTTTTAGATAATATAAAACTATGTATTAGATTTTCTAGTATTAAAATTCTTATTATACAAGATGATAAAGTAATGATAATAATTTCCCACCAATTGTATTTACTTAACCCTATTCCGGTTATACTTTTTTAGTTTGCCAAATTATGTGTTTAACATTTAGAATCATTTAATTATTCATTCAATTATATATATTTGTTTATGTTAAGATCTTTAACATATATATATTAAATATTATTTTTTTAAGATCTTTCACTTAATTATATCACAATTTGATGTGCTTTATGTTTAATACTATTTTAATTATTTGTTTATTTATTCTTTATAATTTTGTTATAGTTAAATACTTTTTTATATCACAATTTTGTTTAATACTTTTTTATTTATTCCTCACTTCCAATATATATATATATATATATACACACCAGTGTTATTAGAACCGAACCGGATCTCGAACCGATAAGGGGACCGATTTCCAGTTCGTCCGGTCCACCCCAGTTCGACCGTTTATAAGTATAAAAAATAAAAAAAAATTTGACCTAGCCCAGTTCTCCGCCCTAGTTCCTGTTCAAATACTGTTCATTTGTAAAACAGTTTTTTATCTAAAACAAACAGAATAGGGGTCCGGTCCGGTTCTGATATATACTATCTAATTTTGTCCTAATTAAGTAAATAAAAATATGAAATCCTCTTTTTTCTTCTCTTCCCTCCCCATTCATGTCTCTAACTGATTGTAACAAGTTGTTCGATCTTTTTGGCGGATCAGTCTTCGCTCCTCTCTATATTTATTATTCTTCAACCATCAGAAAGCTGTATCTATGAATCTGTGTGCATCAGTGAATGGAAGATAGATCGGCGGCATTGCCACCGAATCGGAGACAACGACTGCAAGACTTAAGCTTAACATTTTCTCCTCCTCAACTTCAACCCACACCAGACTTCTCATGCAACTTCACTCATTTACAAACTGGCTTAAACTTGAACCAATCAATCTATGTTCAAGGATCATCAGACATCCATGTGGCGACGAATCCTAGGATGACCCCAGACGATGATGTCTGGAAGGACATGTCTACACAGCCGACAGATTTTTTAATGAATCACCAGCATCTCGGGATGGAGGTTGATCCGACAGTACAGATGAATCAGTGGATGCAGATGCGCAGCTCGACTAGTTTCCATTTTCCAGTTCAGAATGGTTTGATGAAACCGGCCGTAAATGGTGGGCATGATCACGGTGAGGTGTCGGAGAAGCAGTGCAGGAATTACAATTACACTCCTAAGGAGGATAATTATGCTGTAGACGAGGATGTGGAGAGAAGGCAGATGAGGATGATGAAGAATCGGGAATCTGCTGCGAGGTCTAGGGCAAGGAAGCAGGTCAACAATATGCTTAAATTGCATGCATGAAGAAATCATCTATATATATTTGGTTTATTTAGGGTTTAGCTGAGAATTAGTAGGAAACGGAAGATCGTTCGACCAAGCAAAACTACTTAAACCCTTGCTTCGTCGTGATATTGTCTGTTGAATATTTTCGCAGGCATATACGAACCAGTTGGAGCAACAGGTAATGCGTCTGAGGAAATCAATCAGCTGGTTAAAGAAGCAGAAGGTACGTGATGTGATCGATCTTCATTCAGTAGAACAACCCTAATCTACTGAAAAGACTCATCTTCTTCCTCGCCAAAACCCTAATCCGAATTACATACTGGACCTTTTCTTCCTTACCCACTATATAGCTTATGACAGTTTGGACAGGGTATGTACGTATAAATCACGTTACGTACATATAGAATGGTATCATCTATACATATATATATATATAGAGAGAGAGAAATGTGATCCATTTTTGATTGCTGTTAATTTTGTGGTACTTAATTACTATATATTATCAGGAGATCCGACAGCTCTTGTTTTCAAGTCCGAAGGCTGCAGGAAGCAGATATCAACTACGTCGCACCAGCTCGGCTAAATTCTAGCAATTAGTTATTTTAGAGAGAGTAATAGTACAGACGAGAGATTTCATTCTTCTGTTTCTACCACGGCTCACTCAATAATTATTTTTTTATTATTATTACTGTATCGTATTTTTATATATATATATATAAAATCATTATTTGTGTATCTAATTTTGTAAATCAGATATTATTAGTGCAATATTTGTATGGTATTTAGCAATATATATCCATACTCACATCGAATGGACCTATATACAGAGACAATCCATTACCTTCCAGCTCAAAGCTTCAATGGAATGATGTAAGATTGTAAATTGTAGTGGCTCTATACATACTTCTAGGGTAAGAAACTAGCAGTTGGAAGAGTCGAGGTCCTTAGTAACGGGGACATAACAAACGAAGATGAAGATTCGTCTAATAAATTGGTGAAGGAAGGTCACAAAAAAAGTCATGATAAGTTCAATAAAATACGCCACAATAGAATAAAAATCATGATAAATTCAATAAAGACGCCACAATAGAATAAAAATCATGATAAATTCAATAAAGGACACAACAAACGAGGATGAATGTCCATTTAATAACTCAATAATTGAACGTCATAAGGAAAGTCATGATAAGTTTGATAAAGGACGCCACAACGGTGATAGAAAACAGTTTGATAAATCAGGAATAGAACAGAAACCTTAATAAATTCAAAAAGACAGTCCCTTCAGAATTTTTTTGAGACCAAAGTCTATTTTATTAGATTACAATACATAAATTTATACAAAAAATATTATAGCTATATAAAATCCTAAGAAAAATATATCTTACCTAAATCTAATCCTATAAACTCTCATTTATAACTATATGAACAGATATTTACTATATCTCTTTCATTTTTTATTACAATTGCATAGAAAACTGAATAAAGACTCAATCTATCTAATATTATGCGCATTTATTCTCCTAGCACTTAGCTCCGCAAAATACTTTTATCATTTCCTTTTAGCATCTACAAACATGGCCCTGGTCCAATGCTCAACGTCCTCGTTTTGAGAAGGTGGGGGAGGAAAACGAAGATGCTCGACTATATCCCATTCGTCGATCATGCTCTCGTTCTTTCCAGAATCGACTGAATAAACAAAACTTGCACCTGAATTCAGTGTGTTGTTCATACCTGACATGGTATTCTTCAGTACACAAGTAAATCAGTAAGACTATATTGATTTTCCTTATTATTATTAAAAAAAAAAAAAAAATCACACCTACCATGGAAGGCAGAGCATGAGCACTATCCAGCAAAGTGCTCGAGGCGATGGCTGAGTTCACATTCCATACAGACTTATTCAATTGCTGGACTTGCTTACTCGACCTGAACAACAAAAATTCAAACTTTACAAACTTTAAGGGAAAAAAAACCCACAAAATCTAACCCACCTCTAACAACTTTATCAATCAATCAAACCAACAGAGGCGGCAAGTGGGGAAATGGATGGGTGTACCTGGAGCAGGCCATCTTAAGAGACAATACAGACCGATCTTCTTTAGAAGAAGATAGTATTGCCAAGAGCTTTGCAAAAGCCTCGAAAGTGGTTGCTTCAGAAGGAAGCTCCAAGCACAGAGTGTTGTAGCAGTACACTGTGATGCATGCTACGCTTTTCTTCAGAAGTGATATCCCTCTCTGCAAATCCTTGTGTGTGTCGATGGAATGAGGAGATGCAGAGGAGTAATCAAACCTACTACTTGAATCTAGCTGATGAGGCTTTCTCTTGGGTTCCACTGATACAAAGTTACAAGAGCTTTTGTCTGACCATAAAGTTTCTCCACTGCTGGAACTAGAGTTCTGGCGTGGTATAAACAAGGGATACACATTGCTGCACATCACATTAGATTTATTTTTGTAAAAACAAACAAACAAAAAAGTTCCACTCACACAAATGGAAGGAAAAAAACGATCACATTTAATAATCAAATGGGTAGATACTAGATACCAACCCCTGCGACGATGGCCGCCGGGGTTCCCGATAAGAATCTCGCTGCCAGATCCAAGAACAAGAACCCTAACAAACAAACAGGGGAAAAATCAGTATGGAGAAAAAATTAAATGTATCCTATGGATTTCAAATTGTACGTATAAATGAGCATCAAAATGCTTAAGCCTAATTTGGGACTTATCATCAAGGACAATGTCGTGTTGATATACGTGTATAGAGAGGTAATCCTCACCGCAAATCCTGAGTTATGAAGAGCAGGAGGAGACACAATTTGAACAACAAGATTCAAAAGTTGTACCATATACCTGTCATAGAAACACAATTCTTAAGTGACACTTCATGTATCCAATTGTGAATCGTGTGACAGAAGATAGTAACTAGAATTGTGTCCTACAAAAAGCTACAGAACAACTGTATCTTATTCATATAAAACTAGGAGTACACATACCCTAAAGAAGCGCCAAGCTCCTCTGATGGAACAGAATGGGGGTCAAGACCTCTCGGCAAGCGCGCATTGCAAATTTGATCAAATTGGCCAATAAACCCATCATGGTTTTCTCCTTCAATGTTTACCTAATTGGATAAATGCACCTAGTCAGAGGCATAACAAGACTTAAATCTTGTGACTAGTAATCAAGTTTACGATAAGCCAAGTAAGACGAGGTAATTGTAGACAAATTGGCTTTGTGGCCCTATTTTCTTATTTTCCATCTGATCTTCGTTTTCTAAAATAGTCACATGCACACAAAACCCCAAGCCACGTACAGTTACTAATAAACTAAACTGGTGGTTATGATTTATACGATCTAGATGAAACGTTCATGAAGAAGTAATATGTATTAAATCTAAAGCATACATGCAACTATACTTATACCTATACGTAAATATACTGCACATGACATACACGTTCTCAACCCTCATGTGACATACTCTATGTGAGTCACTATATACCAGAACAATATGCAAGCTGAACTACAGATTATGTGCCCATGTCCATGCCCAAACTCGTACATGGAAGTAATAAAGAACATAATGTGAAGGGAAGGGAACAACCTGGTAAGAGGATAACAAAATAATGAAAGTAGATTTTATTTAATTTTATCACTCACTCTACAGATTACTGCATTCATATCTTACCTGACGTTGGGGAAACAATTTGCATATCTGCTTTACAACCTTAGACTGTTTGTCAAGACGCTCTGATGTAATTTCCATCTATGATTCAGAATGTTGCTTGCAATCAGAGTATAGAATGATAAAAATAAAACTGAAGAAAGCATATATAACAACAAATGGATAAAAGCATAATTGAGAAAATTAAAGGTCAACTACAGTAATATACTAAAGAAAACTGCGCAAAGTGGATCAAATCAAGAAAGGAGACTGATTAGAATCAGGAGAAAAGCAGAAAGGAAATATCCACAATTAGGAAGGAAAAATTGAGGATAAAGAAGATACGTACATGTTCTAAAGTTTGTGTGCAGATGAGGTTAGGATAATACTTCTCAAGATAATGCTCCTGATTCTGCTTTGACTTAAAAAACAGCAATAGTTTGAGCATTACACAAATGAGAGAAAGTTTTGCTAACTGAATCATGAAAATATCAAGGTATAACATATGCAAATCACCCCTACCAATTGAAAGGCCGATTCAAGCGTGCGATACTTGGCCCTCAATTCATTGGAAATTCTCGCAACTTGAGCTTTTCCTGCAATTGTTAATTCTGCTATTAACCTCAAATTTTCAGAGCAAATATGAAAAAGGATAAGAATAAGGATACAATGCAACAGTAAGAAAAGCACACAACCTTGGACAAATTGTTCTTTCTTGTGTCGGAGCCTTTCCTTTAGCCTGGAAAGCTTCTCGTACTGGATGACTCTCCAATTGTGTTGATCATCCGCCTTCTCCTAGTGAGAATTAAGAAGAAGCAAAAAAAATGTTACTTGACAGAAGGCGTCTCCTTTAGACTAGAAAACAGTTCACCATTCGGAAAAAAATATGATACAACCTTTGCAACAAGTAGTTCACTTAATCTTGAATACAAGGCATCACGGCGATCCTTCAGCCCATTATGATAGTCATTTAGCCTGCATACCCGTAATAGAACAATCGCCTTAGTAACCACTATACGCTATCCTAAAGAGCATAATGCAGAAATCACAGGAAAAACAATATTCATGAGGCATAATCCGTATTCACCAAATACCCGAAAAGAAGATTATCTCTTCTACGCCCGACGTACGAACAACACATACCTGCAATTTACACATGATGCACAAATAGAAGCAAGATTCGAATTTTCGCAAATAGCGCAGCTGCTATATCTTCTTGTCATCGTCTACCTTCCCATGAGTACAAACAAGATCACGCAAACCTGGAAACGCAGAAAATAAAGTACACCATGAAGTCAGTTAAACTAAGCATAATCGTAAAGAGAACAAGCAAACAATAATACTGCAGCACAATCACGGTCCCGGTGGCCGTCGATAATGGTGGCTGAATAATCGACAGCTGCCACATACCGAGAAATAATAAAACCGCTAAAGAAAAATCGGTATCTCACCTTCGATTTTAATTCGATCTCAACAGTCAATCGCGTTGTGGATTGGCGAAAGTATTAGATATGGAACGAGAATCGCGGAGAAACTTCGTTAAATTCAGGGGTTGAACTTGGAAGATATAAAACGAACGGGTTTCTCTCTTGAAGTAAACCGTACAATTTCAATATTTTATATAATTTTAAACACAAATTAAAATTATTTTTAATTTATCTTTAAATAATAGATTTCATCCTAAAAAATGAAATGACTTTTGTATTTTAAAAAAAAAAAGTAAAAAAATATTATTTAAAAAGAAAATTGAATTCTTAAAAATTATATTTATTTTTTGAAAAATTGTTGTAAATACTATATTAATCAAATTTATGATTTATTATTAAAAATTATTACTACTACCATCAACTTATGGTTATGTGCTATTCACCTCCAGTACTTTCATATAGCAAACATATATTGGAATGTAGGATATGGAATGTTTATATTTAGAATAAATGCATTAACAAATAGATTAGTTTGCAACCATTATAGATTAACTGTCCACCTAAAGTATTTAGTTTTAATTTACTTCTACACTTATCTTAATAAATATAAGGGTTAATTACTTAATTGGCTACACATGTTTCACCATTGTGCAGAATGGTTACACATATTTCAAAATGTGATTAATTGGTTTTGCTATGTGACTAATTGGTTACACATGTTTTTCCCAATGTGATTAATTGATTATTCCGTTAGTAAACCGTTAATTATTTTTTTTAACATATTATTGAATTGTGAAATGACTATTATGCCCCTAGTGGTATTGAAGAACACAGAATCATCTTCAAGAACAAGAATCGAATCGAAGAACCCAGAAATTCGATTATGGGTTATTCAATTCAATTCGGTGATGAAGAAAAGCTTGGTTGATGAAGAACACAGCTTGATTGATGAAAAAGGTAATTACATCATTTTACGTATCTAAATAGTGACTTAACTGTGATTTCTAACGGTAAACAGTAAAAACACCAATTAGTCACATTTCAAAACCAACTAATCACATTTTGAAACATGTGTAACCATTCTGCACAATGGTGAAACATGTGTAACCAATTAAGTAATTAACCCTAAATATAATTATATTTGATGATAATACATATTAAAATCAGCGATTATGATTTATATTACTATTTACTAATAAGACTGCAAGTTGAACATATTAAAAAAGTTTAGGTGTTCTATTTTGTATAGGCTATAGTTGAGGGTGTGACACTCTGAACAATATTACAATAACCAGTGATCTTCGCAGGAAGCAAATGGAGAAATATATGAACACCATGCAAATTGCAACCGTTGTATTTACTCCACTATATGCACCCCTTCACCAATTGTCCTGTTCTTATCACAGATTTATATCTTATAGTAACAAACCAAACCAAATCCTCTTAATACCATCACACAACAAACACCATTGCTTTCTCCCTTAATTCTCTAATCCAAACAGCTTCAACCTTGGCGGCCCCATCTCGATCCTCAACTTCACCTTGGACCAACGAATGGACAGATTCAATTTCAGGAGAATAACAAACAGCAACCAACCATGAATCTGAAATGCAATGAAAAATCTGCAATTTTTCTTTCAGAAGTTACAAGATTGTACAGAAACATTGGGACTTCTTCCGTGTCTTGGTTTGTTCTTTACCTGAATAAATCAAGAGCACCACTAACCTACTATCAATTTTGTGTAACTCAAAGCCTTGAACATCACAAGAGCAAGAAGCAGACAATATCGTCAGTACCTTTGGTTTGGTCGGCTTGAGGAGGACGAACAACAACATGCATAGTGATGATGCCTCCTGGGAGTTCACCAACTTGTAGCAGCCTTGATTCAGACAATGTCTTGTTGTTCTCCAATATTTTCCCAGCATGAATAAGCTTGATATCATCTATTGTCCTTGGACATTCTGGTTGTTTATCTACCAAACAACAATAACAGACCTCAACACAAACCAAAAAAGAAAAAATCACTTCTTTATAATCTTCAAATCAGACCCTACAAATGAAATTCATTTGACTATCTTAATTCATAGTGATGGAATATCGTTTGAAATCTTTAGTGGTAGGAAAAAAAATTAAACTTTTGTAATTTATCTGCAGAGGAAACTAGCACAGTAATCATAAAGTCAAAACTTTCTTGTGCCATCAATTCCAAGAATAAGTGCTATAGCTGATACAGATTATACACAATAAATTCATAGCTAGAAGAACCGAGTAATGAAACGAGAACAATAAAACTGTAGCAAGTAAGGAGAAAATCAAGAGACTAACCACGAGACCAGCGGGAGATTACTTTCTCTTTGAGAGAAGCCACGGTGGTGGCCTGCCTGTACTTGTCTGGTCCAATATCAGTCCCATCCGCAAGCCTAAATTTCAACTCTATCGAATCGTCCTCCGCTGCCATCTCTAGGTATCAATTAATTTTCCACTGAATCTAATCGAACTTCTGCGAGAATCTCTTCAGTATCAGATCGATTACTAAATCTGATATACTGGAAGATTTGGAATATATTTTGAACTGGATGACGATATCAAGGTAGGTAGGGGAAGCAACCACCGGACTTGGTCTTCCTCTTCGTCTTGCTGTTCTTCAAGTGAGCTGAGGTGGCTTGTTCTGTCATGAGAGGTTACCAGGATTTAACAGAAAAGTTTAATCATATGATAGCGACCGTATTTGCTGATTTACCCCTATGTGAAAACACTATTAAAACAAAGGGTTAATTACCGGAACCGTTACTTATGTTTGACAATGTGACTGAACCGTTCAAACTTGAGCTCAACCGTTACTTAAGTTGACACATGTGACTGAACCGTTACTAACACCTAACTGCCGTTATTTCTTCCCGTTAAGTAGTCACATGTGCTTGTCACGTGGTATACTTGTAATTTGAAGTTCCTAAACTACCCTAAACAGCTTGTCTACTTAACAGCAGTTGATTCTTAGAATCGAAGAACAAGGAATAACCGAAGAGAAGTTAGAACAAGGAAGAACCGAAGAACCCAATTGAGAATAACTGAAGAACTGAAGACAGAAGCCCCAATTTTGAGGTAATTTGACAGTGGGTAACCCTAATTGACAACCCTAATTCGTTTTGCTGCAGTAATTTGAACCGTAAAACCTTATTTTCGAACCTTAAATCGTCAAATCTGAGGTAATTGTTTGTTGTTTCTTCTTTTGTAGTATGTACAGAACCCTAGATGTGGTTTTTTTGACTGGGAAGATCCAACTATGTGCCCTTACGGTCGGATTGCAGTGATGCAATTTCAACAAAGAGAGAAACATTTGAAAGAACAATTGGATGTTGCGAAAACCCGAGCTCTTGAAAGTCGACCCAATCGGAAGTTAGTTGCAGTCTTGGTAATTGTTGTTGTTTTTGTTCTAAGTTCAATTGCGAAGAATTAGTAGAAGTTAGTTGTACCTTTGTCTGTAAGTGAAGGATGAAGAACAATGTGTATTTTGCGAAGGTGGTGACTTATGTTTGTGGACATGTTGTTAAATGAAGTGTTATCTTTTCTGAACTGTGATTAAAATGTGACTTCAGTTTGTGAACTGTGATTAAAATGTGACTTACGTTTGTGAACTGTGATTAAAAGGTCACTTAAGTTTGGACATTTTGTTACCCAACCGTTACTAAAATCCAGAATACCCTAAAAAAAACACAGAATCTATAATAATCCATAAAAATCCAGAATTCAGAATACATCCCAAAACCTAATCCATCCTATAAAACAAATTCTTTACAAGCAACTAAAATTCTTTACAAGCAACTAAAATTCTTTACAAGCTGTTTGGTCTTCTTGCCCAATGTGTGCCAAATTGGATCCAATTGCCTCCAATATCGATTCGTATCTTCTTCTTTACAACTAATCCTGATGAGGTGCTTTGAGGGCAGTTCAACATGACACAGATGGAATATGTCAATAGTGATGACAACATGGTAATTGATGGCCAAGAAGCTGAATCTCCTGAAAAGAAGAATGTAGATGTCATCCCTGATGGATTCAATGCTAACTACCTCAAAGTCTATTATGGTGATGTTCAAAATTTCTGTGTTGGCTTCCTGAATACAATTATTTTTGTTTTCAACTATTATAGTCTCCTTGTATTGCATCATTTTTTTCTGGTCTCTGCATTTCAAATGAAGCAAGAGATGAACATATATTGATTTTCTCTTTAAGTGGTTTTTTGTTCAATTTTTGTCAATGGAAGATATAGATAATATGAATTTTCTGCAACATAAAGATCAGTTTTCTCATCTTGGTAGCCTAAACCTTGTGACTTGTTAATGCACAGATCAAGTCTCCATGAGTAATGTACTTACACCTGATGTTTATTACTTGCAATTATTTGATAGTGTTTTTAAGTATAAACATACATGCAAGTTTTCCTTGATAGTTCTTTATTTTGACAGTTCTGCAATAATTATCACTCCAATATTAGTTTAAGCTAACAAACATGCTCTATATTAGTTAACCCCTCCAAAAGGGATAGATACTAAAACTTATGCTTCAACAGACTAATTTGGATCATACTGTGTTATTAAACTGTTATGATGGATGTTTTGCCTCATAGCCACTCAAAGCAACTGTGCCGCAAACATAAGTCATGTACTGTTGACAGGAGAAGTTGTTATCCAATCACACACTTGAGGCAGTTAAATGCAATACGTGCCGCGCTAAATAACAATTCACATTATCAACATAAGATCCTTCCTCCATATTGCAACAATTTCTGAAACTTTCATTATTTTCAACAGCAATTTCATTATTTTCAACAGCAATCTGCACCAAATCGCACAAACACATCCAAATACGAACATATTATGCAGCAATTTCATTATTTCGTACCGCAACCCAACATCAAAACCCTAATATTCAACCGAATTGAGGATTAACGAAGTGAAACGGGGTAGAAGAACACAAACCCAAGTCCGAAAACAGCAAGAATGCGAAAAGCCACACAAACCGAAGTTCAATCGAAGCAAAAACACGAACTTACTTGCAGTTGCAGTTCTGAAGCGCAATGTGGCCGAGGAGGGCTCAGTATTTGCTCAAAATCGACAAGGAGGAGGTCTGCAAGTTTCGGTGTGAGTGAAATGGGAGTTGATAGGAAGTTGGAAAAATTGACTTCAAATTGACAAGAGGGGGAAACGTTGCAAAGGTGACAGGAGGGCATTATTGTCCTTTCAATTGACTTCAAATCGTTTTAATTGGGTCATGTGCTGTGCATGTGACATTTAGACGGTAAGATTTGACGGAAAGTTCATGGAGTAACCTTTCAGTCACATGTTCAAACTTAAGTAATGTTTCAGCTACACAAAAAAAGATGAGTAACCTTTTAATCACATGGGCCAAACATAAGTAACGGTTGAGGTAATTAACCCTAAAACAAATACCGAAAATTTCTCAAAAGTGTGGTGTCTCTCTCCTAAAACCCTCTCCGGAGAGAAAGTCCCCGCGAGCGGGACGTCTGTGGTTTGTGTCCACTCCGTCACCGATTCGAAGGCTCTGGTACGGTGGGAACTTCAATCGGAGGTTACAATCGGGCAGTAGCACCCCAACCGTCTAGGGGCGTTGTCAATCGCAGATTCTACCCGATCAATCGCTGACAACGGAAACGAGCAATCCCCTAGAAATCCAAGGCAGTCGTCCGAACACCAATCAGAGGAGCCAATTGAGGTTCCGAACCTCAACCACCTGCCTGGTGGTGTCAATTGAAGAATCCAGTCCCCCCAACCTCCAAAACCAGAGATTGTGCGAAACCCTAATCTTCTTGAGTCTCGCCGTCCCGACCCCATTTCCGGCGGCGGTCAACAAAAGCCAACCTAGGATCCGTATCCCTACCTTGTGTTATCTGTTTGGAGCCTCGAATTTCCCGACTCCGTCAAGAACTGAATTTCTATTTGTATTGTTTGCAGGTATCTTAGGTATGGACGAAATTCAGGGGCGTAAGCCACCCATGCGACCTCCCAAGAAGGCTGATAGAACACATCAGGATAGCCTTGAGCTGAAACTGAAAGGCTCGGTCGAAGAACACACAGGGCTGCGATGTGTGGGTAAGGTTTGTGTGATCGGGTGATCAAACCTGTGGCAGTCCAAGGCGTGCTAAAGAGTGTCTGGCAGAGATATGTCGGGGGTCAGCATTACTGATATGAGGAACGCAGTAACCATGTTCGAGTTCGACGATCCGCGGGACATGGCCGATGCGATGGACTTCAGTCCGTGGGCAATCCAGGGGCATTGTCTCTCGATTAAACGTTGGGAAGAAGGTATGCGTCTAGAAGATGTTGAATTCAATAACATTCAATTTTGGATTCAAATTCATGGCCTAGAATTGGATAAGTTGAATGAATCGAATGCTGAGCTTATAGGACAAAGCATTGGTAGGATGATAGAAACTGATAGCCTTAGGGGACCGAAAGGTCTAGACCGCAACTATATTCGTATTAAACTGGAAATAGATGCTAGCAAGCCCCTGGTTTGGTACGAAAGGTCTAATGGAAATAGGAGTTGGGCTACGGTGAAGTATGAGAGGCTCGCAGAGTTCTGTTTTAGCTGTGGGTGCATCGGGCACAATGATAGGGCGTGTAACGCACCTGTCGTTATGGCCGAAGATAATCCAGGTCAGTCTTGCTATGGATTATGGACTCAAGCTGAAAGACCACGACGTCGTGAGACAACGTGGTCGGAGGTAGGCAAAGGGAGAGGGAGCTCCTCATCGGGGGGAACCTGACAACAGTGAAGGCCCGAGCCAAAGCCCACGGGTTTCGATGAGGAGCAAACCCCACAAAGGGAAGGAAATAACACTGAGAAAGGTAGAGGCCAACAGTCAGTGGAGAGGATAGAGCGTCCAGTGATCAATGTAGAAGAACAGAGTTTAATAGCGATGCCACCTCGAACAAGTGTGACCCCCGTCCTGTCTTTGGGGCCATACGTTGCTCAAGAAGGCATAGCTAACCCGATGAGAAGAAGGGAATAAGCTGAGAGGATGCAGGTAGAGGAAAGCAACCTTGTCACCATTCAAGTGGAATACATGGCTACCTCACCCGAACCGAAGAGCACTAGTCCCAAGCAAACCCCACCAAGAAGATATATCATCCCAAAAAAGATCACAAAAATCAACCCCATTCAGAAAGAGTATTATGTGAAGTTCCCGACCGAGCAAACATCACCTGCTCGGGAAGGGAACATAGTTACTCCTACGGGGCTGAGTCCCCTTGTGAGGAAGATGACACTGAAGCGGAAAGGGGTTGTAGAAGAAGGAATGACCGAAGAGGGGGAGGAGGAAAATCTGAAGAAAAAAAAGGTGTCTTAGGATCGAGAATGAGTCACCCTTCCAGGGTGAGGAGAGTCTAATTCGGGGCCTTATAAACCCGAGTAAGGGGAGACGGGCAACCAAATTACCAAGAAGAAAGGATAACAGGAAGCTGAAAATTAACCAAGGGGCTCAAGATGAGAGCGATGAAATGGGTTCCGGTGGCTGTCCCTTCACAGCCACGGGTGCCCAATGAATGCTCTGGTGTGGAACTGTCAGGGGTTGAGGTCGGACCTGACAGTTCCCCATCTAACCGACCTTGGGAGGAGGTACCAACCATCAATCATCTTTTTGATGGAAACAAAGAACAAGGAGGCCATTTGCGAAGTGACAAGAAAGAAGAGCCGTATGGATAATGTCGGACGTCGGATCCGACTTTCCCGATCCATATTTAAAATATTTTAAAATTTCGTTTTTGAAAATGCCGGGTCTTGGCGAGCGAAGGGTCCGGTCGAGCGGGGTCATCAACCGGACCGAAAATATTTGAAAGAGTCGCCACCGATTAATTGAAGGCTAATCAGAATCTTAAAATTGCCTAGGGTACATGGAGTTTACATCCTAGGGCTTAAAAAGGTCTACGTCCAGAGAATCGAGTTCGGGTGTTTGATTACGTCTTAAAAGCTCGCGAGCTTATATTCCGCCCTTTCGGTACTTTAATTTGCATTTGAAATGTTTTTTTTCAATTTTTGCCCGAATTGCCCGTTTTAATCATGCTTGGCCCAAAAAAACTATATGCATTTTCTTTAAATTAAACAAACCATGTACAAACAATTTTTTTTTTCCAAATAAACAAGAGAGAACTAAAGTTAATCGTGCTCGAAAGAAAATGGTTCAACTCTCGAGCCATTTTAAACGTGTCAAAACATGCACGAATAATTTTTGAAAATATTAAGCTCGTTGGACTAATTTGTACCATATTAAGAAGTTATAGGATGTCCAAAAAAATATAGGGACAAAAATGCAATTTATAAAAATTTGAGCTGAATTGGACAAATATTTTCGAAAATTGCAGAAATGACCCTAAACTATTCTGGACTTATTTGTAACACTTGGTAAAGTTCTAAAATAACCCGAAAATTATTCTAGACTTATTTGTAACATTTTGAAAAGTCATGGAATGTCCAGAAAAATTTAGGAATAAAAATTGTAATTTTCGAAAAAAATATAACTTAACTGAAAATATTTTTTTAAAATTACAGAATTGACCCTAAACTATTCTAGATTTATTTGTAATACTTGGTAAAATTCTAAAAATAACCCGAAAATTATTCTAGACTTATTTGTAACATTTTTAGAAATCATGGAATGTCTAGAAAAGTTTAGAAATCAATTTTTTTTTTTTTAAAAGAGCTGAATTAAGAAAAACAATTTGCACAAATGACACAAAACTTTTCCGGTTTGGTTTATAACACTCGATAACGTCCCAGAAATGACCCGAGAGTCGAAGGACCGAGTTGTAACCTTCATCAAAGTTTTGGAATGACCTAAGTCAATTTTGAATTTTTTTTTTTCACATATACATAATATACATATATTATACATAATACATAATATATATATATAGTATTACATAGACATAATATAAATAAATATTATACATATAGATAAATAGATAACATAAACATAATATAAATATATATTATACATATAGATATATATAGTATTACATAAACATAATATAAATATATATTATACATATAGATATATATAGTAATACATAAACATAATATAAATATATATAGTAATACATAAACATAATATAAACATATATTATACATATATATATATATATATATTAACAGGTATATTATACATAAATAGATAATATATGTATATAAACTCTCAATTGTATTTCACATTTTATAAAATACAAATATGATATTGAATATGAATATGAGAGAAATATACCTAACTCAATGGAGGTTTAATACCGTACGAGAAACCGAGACCGATAATTATCAATATTTTTTTTCACTCTTTTTCTATTTTTTTTTCTCAATCTTCCTTCTTCTTTCTCTCTTTTTTCTCACGACACCTTCCTCGCTCTATCCTTTCTTACTCTCCCTTATTTATACACAAAATAAGTAGATATTTTTTTTGATATTTTTTTTTTCCAGATATTTTTAAATATTTATTTTTATATCGATTCCTCGCATACGGTATTTTGACCCCGAGCCAAAATCAGGTGTTTACAGATAATAAATGCTAGTTGAACCGGTGGGTCTATCGGGAGGACTAGCGTTGTGGTGAAGGAAAGAGGTAAAAATACGAGTGGTAAACAAGAAGAACCACTACATAGATACCATGATCGACCTTGAAGGGAGGGGTGAGGAAGTCAAGGTCACTTGGGTGTATGGACACCTAATTTGGGAGGAACGAGTCAAAATATGGGAGAAAATCAGCCGCATGAGTAGCACGGTGAAAGGGCCATGGATGTGCATAGGGGATTTCAATGATATAAGCTTCTCTCACGAGAAGAAGGGGGGAAGGCCGAAGGACAATAAAAAAATGAATACTTTCAACACATTTATATCAAGCATTGCAATGGGGGACATGGGTTTCAAGGGAAACCCTTACACGTGGTCAAATAATAGAGAAGAGTCGTAACGTATCAGGGAAAGATTAGACCGGGGGATAGCAAATGGAGATTGGTTCACGAAGTTCCCGAAGGGGGTCATATTCCATAAACCGACGATCGGTTCATACCATAGCCCCTTCTCCTAATGCTAGACCACGCCGAGAGCAAAGGGAGAAGAAAGTTAAGGTTTGAGTCAATGTGGATGTCGGATGAGGGATGCGGTCAAACAGTCAAGTCAGCGTGGGGGTCGAACACTCTAGATCCGAGAAGACCACTTTTTCACCTGAAAATCAGGAAATGCCGAACCAAACTGACACGGTGGAGCAAGGCCAGTTTTGCGAATAACAAGCAGCAAATAGCACAAATACAGGCTCAGATTGAAAGGGTCCAAAGGGAGAGCAATAGAAACTATGTAAGTGAAGAAGAAAAGGCGCTCAAGAGGCAGCTAACAGATTATTGGAAAAGGGAGGAATTGTATTGGAGCCAAAGGGCTAAGGTCATATGGCTCGGGGATGGGGACCGAAATACCTCATTTTTCCATAAAACCACTTTGGAAAGAAGAAGTAGGAATAAGATCAAAAGCATCCAACGAGATGACGGTACATGGACGGACACGGAAAAGGAGATTAGTTAGGAATGTGAGAAATACTTAAAAGGGTTGTTCCAAACGGAGGGTACCACAGATTCACACAACATTCTCCAATGTGTGAATCAAGTGGTCACAAGCACAATGAATTAGAACCTACTTAAACCATTCTCAGATGAGGAAATTAAACGAGCGGTTTTTCAGTTAGGAGGATCGACAGCCGCGGGTCCGGATGGGCTACCCTGGGGTGTTCTATCATAAATATTGGGAGGTAGTAGGACCTGATGTCATCCATGCGATAAAGACCTACTTGACAAACGGTACACTCGACCCCTGCTTTTTTGATACAGATATAGTTCAAATCCCAAAAATTCAAAACCATTATAAAACATCACAATTTCAGCCCATAAGTTTGTGCAATTTTGTTTACAAGATTTTGTCGAAAACGTTGGCGAATAGACTCCAATCTATTCTCCCAATGTTAATCACTCCTTTCCAAGGGGCTTTCGTGGCTGGCAGGTTGATACACGACAACATCATCGTAGTCCATGAGGCTTTTCACCACCTAAGGACGAGTAAAAGGGCACGAGTGGAGGAGTGTGCAGTCAAAATCGACATGAACAAGGCATACGATAGGGTCGAGTGGAGTTTCCTCCTAAACACTATGAGGATGATTGGGTTCGAGAAAAGGTGGATACAATGGATGGAGGGATGCATAACAAGGGTACGTTATAGAGTTATCATAAATGGTAAGAAAACATGAAGTTTCTCACCGACACGAGGTATCAGGCAAGGGGACCCCCTATCACCCTATCTATTCCTATTTGTGTCTGACGTGTTGTCTAGACAGATTACATAGGTTGTGAGTCGGAAGCAATTGGAAGGTATACGGATCCACAAAACATGCCCCATGATCCATCACCTCCTATTTGCGGACGATTCTATCTTCTTCATTCGAGCCGATGTAAAGAATCTCGATGCCTTGAAACAGATTCTAAATGAGTATGGTCACACATCAGGGCAAAGCGTTAATTTACAGAAATCCAGCATCCATTTCAGCTCGGGCACAACCCAAAATAGCCGAATGCAATTGAGTCAAATCCTTGGGATCGAAGAAGCTAGGGAGGCAGGGAAGTACCTAGGTATTCCCACGGTTTGGGGGCGGTTGAAACGAGAGGCACTCGGGTACCTCAAGGATAGAATATGGAGCAAAATGAACGGATGGAAGAACCTCTACCTAAGCAAAGCGGGTAAGGAAATATTACTCAAGGCAGTGATCACCGACCTACGCCATGGCCCTATTCAAACTCCCTAAAACGTGGTGTGTGGAGGTGATGGCAATGATGGCCCAATTCTGGTGGAGCCAAAGTCCGGATAAGAGATCAGTCCATTGGAGGAAATGGGAATACATGACCAAACCAAAGGCTCTAGGTGGTATGGGGTTTCGAGACATCAATACATTCAATGACGCAATGCTCACCAAAACGGCATGGAGGCTCCAAAATGATCCGGATGCATATTGGGCGGGGGTAATCAAAGGAATATACTATCCGAACTCGGACCTATTCCAAGCAAGGAAAGGGGGTTGGGCATCATGGGTTTGGTCAAGCATCTTGGAAGGACGAGAGGTGCTTAGAGAAGAGGGACTTTGGCGGGGTTGGATATGGCCAAACGATCCGCATATATCAAGATGCTTGGATCCCAGGATTGATCGGGAATCGAATTAATGGGCAAGGGTCCGAGAGAGTGAGTCCGGAAAGTAGGGTTGCGGATCTAATTGGCGAGAATGGAGGTGGATGGAACACAAGACCACTAGAAGGCACCATAACCGATTCAGAACAAGTTGCAATCGAGGCCATACACCTCCCGAGCATACCAACCCGGGATAGGATGGTGTGGCCGACTTCAAACTCGGGGAAGGCACATCTGAAACTGGTCTATTGGAGTCTTAAAGAAAAGAGCGAACCGACGACAATAAATAGAGTCGCATCCTCTAGAAGGGTGGACCCGAAGGCGTGGAAGGACATATGGAAAGGCCCGACCATCCCTAAGGTAAAACACTTTATATGGAGAAGTTGTAATTGTGCATTACAGGTTAATGACGAATTACATAGAAGAGACATTCAGGTAGCACCAACATGCCCCTTTTGCACCGGAGTGGAGACAATAGACCACGCACTCTTGGAATGTCAATGGGTGAGGCTCATATGGTTCGGAGCCGTGGGGGTTCGGTGGGAGGAGGCCGAGAGACCAAGGTGGGAAGAATGGGTCACGAAAGTCATGACCAAATAGATGGAAAGCACGGGAGAATGAGACAACCTCAAAACAACTATGGAAACTGTGGCTTGGGAGATATGGAAGGAGCGATGTTGGGCGTACCACAATAATGAGACACCACGACCGACCCTAACACTCGAGCGATGCCTCAAGCTGGCTCGGGAATCGGGGACGGAAGGGCAACCCAACCGTGACACCCCACCGACTGGGGGAGGGACAAACCGAAGCATGGAATGGAAACCACCCGAGCAAGGAACGATAAAGATAAACTGTGATGGCGCTTGGGACGGAGGCTCGACAAAGGGAGGCACGAGAGTGATCGCTAGAGACTACAAGGGCAATGTGATCGCGGGGAGAAACTCAACTAAGAGGGATATCTCGACGGAAAACATGGAGGCCCGATCAATACTACAAGGCGTTGAAATGACCGTCCAACACGAATGGAAGGAAGTGATCATTGAATCGGACTCCGAAAAGATGATTAAATTACTGGATGGTTCAGCTAAGGATACAGATTGACGCATGGAGAATATAGTCACCTCGATCCAAGAGGTGGCATCCCATATAGAATGTGTCAAATGAAGATGGGTAAGACGAACCGCCAATAGATGTGCGGATTGGGTTGCTAGGCAATCTAAAAGGGAGATGTGTTTCGTAAATTGAGTTTGTACACCGACATCTCCCCTACTATTTTTATTGTTATTGGACAAACCGAATATGGTATTAATTTGAAGGAAAGTTTGAAGTTGGCCAAAAAAACAAAAACAAAATTATTACTTAACGCAAATAACTAATTTTTATTTAGACGTTTATTATTAACTTTTCATCTCAGTAATTGTTCCTTTATATTTTATAAATGGCATTTGGACTTTGAAGTGGTCAGTATGACACTGACAGACAGCTACCGTAGCACAAAGATTCCGTGTTTGGAATCAGACAAAGTTTGAAATGATAATCTATAAATTTGAGCACCATTATTCCATTTGTTTATCTTTTGGACTCTTTTATAAGTATATTACAATTTTACATATGGGGAGTTGATGTTGAAATTATATATACAAATTGATTAATTTATTTTATAATGAATTGATTTTAAAATGAAATTTAAGTTGTTTAAGCATTTATTCCTTGAGTTTGATTCTTTCGGGATGCTGTAGAATTACAATTAACGTGTGGAAATGCATTTATAAACCAAATTGAATAGGTGAAGTAAGCATGATATAGTCAATAAAATAACCCTATAGAGGCAAAAATAAAGCCCCATTAAGATTATCATGATGAAAAAGTTAATCAAAGGAACCCCTAATTCTCTTCCATCACAGAAGACTCGAAGGAACCCAATTATGGTTCAATCTCTTAAGTCGTTGAATTTAACCAATAACTGGCCCTAAAGAATGTACAGGCATCCCAAAAATACAAGACGAGCTAGGGCTCACTGTCTTGCACGAACACTTCCATTCACCACTAATGGCCCCGCTGATATCCGACAACGTGGAGTCGAACTCTGACACTAATAATGGATGTTCTTTAATATTGTCATCTTCATCGTTCTGCTTCTCTTCTTCTTCTTCCTCTTCATGGTCTTTGTATATGTCTTCCTTGGAGTGCAAATAACTATTCGATACGTTATTTTCGTCATCATCACCATCAGGGTCTACAATAGGAAGATCAAAGACGTTATCTTCTAAGGGCACGAGCTGGAGTGTGAGACGGCCGCCAGAACGGTGGGCACGGAAATACTCGTGCTGTCTAACCCTCTCTTCCCTTAGAATTAGCCGCCCATCGCTCGTGTAGTGCCTCCTGAGAACCCACGGCATTCGTGCGTGGAGATTCCCCGTGCGAGCCAGCAGTGGAATCGGAGGTGGATAGTTGGTCTTTGTCACACGCCGCGATTTTGTTACGATCTGCGTGGTTCGGTCTTTGCATGCTGAGTCAACTATGGTGGACCAACAACCGATCAAGGGCATCACCTCAACGTAGCTCTCACAGCCAACGCAGTCTCCGATGAGTGGAAACGACCGTTCCGGTGAAGTCTCCATATATGTTCTGCTGCTGTTGATGATGATGACGATCCGACAAAGTGCATGCATGGAGAGAGCCAGAGAAAACAGGTGACTGTATTGATATATAGGGTTTTTCCTCTTGAAAAATATTCAGAGGACGACGCACTTTTCTGTCACCTCAGTAACATCTCCTGGAAGATCACGAAGAACCGAAAATGGAAGTTAAGACGAGGCAAGGTCCAGAGTGGAAATCCAAATTAGGGTTTGCTATTATGAGGTTTGAACAACCCATCACGATCAAAGTTTTAAATCCAGAAAAAGAAAACCTGGAGAGAATAAACCTGTCGCATGGATGATTCATCAATACCACGAAGGATAAATTCACGTACCTTGATTCGACGCTGGAAAAAAGTCATGCGTGCAGATCGCAGAGAGATAGGGTTGGATTGAAGAACTACGATATACGAGGTTACAAGATACGCGCAATCAGAACTCAGAATTGCAGAGAGATGGAGACTTCAACAATGGAAGAAGAAGAAGAAGAAGATCTAATCTACCATTAGATTATTATCATTATTATTGATAAAAATATTGAATTTCGGTAATTAATTATTGTTACTATCGGTAAATAAATAAAATAAAAGGTGTAACAGTGAGTTGCTTAGAATCAGGCGGGGGTTGGGGCAAATTTAGCGAATCTTTAGCAGATTAGGGCGTTTCGGGTATTTCACTTTTCTGTTCTTGATCATTTTGTGAAACAGACCTTATAATCTTATCTTAATTCCATTCGAGATAAAGATGACTAGTTATCGATTTTTATTTTTTAAAAGAGGAGTCATTATTTAAGAACAAGTAAAATTAATTGGTAATTTGTTCAGCTAAAAAAATAGTTTTTTCTTCTTTCTATCAACAGCAAAATAAATAAATTTGATTATTCAGATGATGATTTGTGCATTACAAGAATTATCTAAAAAGTAAATAAAAAAAATAGTTTGTCAAACACTAAAAACTAAAAAGTATCTAAAAGTATAACACTTACCAAATTACTTATTGCGATAAATATTCTGAACCGAGTGGAGAAGAAATTCTTCTTTTTATAAACTTAAGGAGAAAAACGAATTTAGTCGATCTATCTTACTCTGATAGTATCCGCAGTTGATCTAGTGGTTGAGAGCGCTGATTTCCAAGTGGTTTGGCTCGAGTTCACGAATTCGAATCCCCCTAGAAAAAAGAGAAAGGATTACGACTTGGACCTAACGGGTCGACCTCTCAATCTCAGGCAGGATCAGGTTTCCTAGTGAAAACTTAATTACCGTGAGACCCGAACTTTACGTAGCGTAGTAAGCTTATCACCACTACTAACCCGTTAACTTTTGTTTTTTTTGGCCAACTCACTTTTGTTGAAAAAACAAATAATCTTACTCTATCAATTGGAGCGTTACAATTTTAATGCTTAATATTTCAACCCAACACGTGTGTGGTCTACGTTGAAAACCCGCACTAGCTACCACTATCAAAATCAAACAGGTAATAAAGCCAGAATAGTACGTACACATCGACTTTTCCCATCTTAAAGTACTGATAAAAGAAGGTGCTTGAGGAGGGAAATGCGTGTAGCAGCATATTATTGATTGTGCTCACAAGCAGTTTATGGTTGACTATGAAGTGAAGTGTGCGGCGACCGCTGTGTTTGAGATCTGTAGAATGAATCTGTCTCATATTTGTGACATAGTTCATCAATGGATACCTTGTGAAGCATAAGAGCCATCCATCGTGGAGAGTCGTTCGTCAACCTGCAGCGTTGAATTCACCAGTAGGCTACCTATATTATTGAGAGAAAGTACTTTGAGGGTTTCCAACGGTACATATTCAATGAAAGGTTTCCTTTTTCTGGAGTTTTGTAAACGAAATGATGATTTTTTTTTCTGGGTTTTGCTCTTTGTGGGCGTAATCTTTGCTTCCACTATGGACGGTTTTCGTGAGAGGCCATTATAGTAATGAGTATGCAGACGTGTAATTGATTCTCCATACACAGAAAAGGATTGCTAGTCTGAAAATATGCAAAATTATTATTTCCTACGTATAATATTTTCAGTGCTTAGCTTTGGTCTTACGATAACCAAAGATACACTTTTTCCCCCTTTAAGTTGATAGGAGAAAAGTTCGATTTGGGTTGTTGCTTCCAAAGCATGTACAGCACTTTCCTTAACTTTGAAAAGGAAGCTCTTTTCCACTGCCACTTAGTTTATTTCTTACTTCCTACCTTAACCTATAACATATATAAATTTAAAAGTCAAGACTTGCTTCAGTTATTCAAATCATCATCATTCACAATAATATTCCCACTTTTAGTGCTTTTCCTTGAATGAATATGACAGATTAAAAGACCCAGATTCGTTGTTTCGTTTATGCGGTCGATGGTCGCGTCCCCTCCTTCAAACAAGTTATATAAGCAGTATGATAGGTCAGGTTTAACCATTCAGCAAGCTTTGAACATTGTGCTTCTTTAGGGTTCACCATGGCTACTGTGAGTCACTTGAGAGAAGAGGATCAAATGCCCGGAAGCAACCAACAAATCCACAAGGTTGGGGTGCCACCTAGGCAGAACCTTTTCAAGGAGTTCAAAGCAACCGTGAAGGAGACACTGTTTGCAGATGATCCTTTTCGTCCATTCAAGGACCAGACCAGGTCTCGGAAGTTGGTCCTTGGTGTCCAAGCCATTTTCCCCATTGTCGAGTGGGGAAGAAAATACGATCTTCGTAAGTTCAGAGGAGATCTCATCGCAGGTCTCACCATTGCTAGTCTTTGCATCCCGCAGGTAATTATTATATTAAAGAAAGAAGAAGAAGAAAAAACTTTTTTTCTCTTAAAAACAAATGAAATTTCTTCTTTAATTTCTAATGGATGAATTCTATCTAATGAATAGGACATTGGGTATTCAAAGCTTGCTGGTTTGGATCCCCAGTATGGACTGTGTAAGCTAAACCTTAACCCCTCCCAAGTATTTTTAATCTTCTAACACAAATTATTAGTTGATCATGTTACTGTTATACTGAATCTTGTCTTTTATTGTTACAGACTCGAGCTTCGTTCCACCATTAATCTACGCATTCATGGGAAGCTCAAGGGACATTGCAATAGGACCGGTTGCGGTGGTGTCTCTATTGCTCGGGACATTGATCCAAAGCGAGGTCGATCCAGTCAAAAATCCACTAGAATATCGCCGACTCGCATTTACTGCAACTTTCTTTGCAGGGATTACTCAAGCGACTCTAGGTTTTTTTAGGTAATTGATACTAAAATTTACAGCAAATATATATAGAAACTTCTTCATTATAACTTATTTATAAAGATAGTTGCAGCTAGCTAGCTAGCTAGTATTTATAAACACTTGTACGTACGTTCTTTTTTGCATGCAGGTTGGGTTTCTTGATTGATTTCCTGTCTCATGCTGCCATTGTCGGGTTCATGGGTGGCGCTGCCACTACAATTGCACTACAGCAGCTCAAGGGTTTTCTTGGGATAAACAAGTTCACCAAGAACACCGATATCGTATCGGTGATGCATTCCGTGATTGAATCGGCTCATCATGGAGTAATTAATTTCTTCTATCTCTAATATAAACGACAGAAACTGAGTTAACTAACCAACTAACTATATCTTTTTTTTCTTCTTCATTTTGCAGTGGAATTGGCAAACTATACTTATTGGAGCAGTATTTTTGGCATTCCTTCTGTGCGCTAAGTACCTTGTAAGAGCTAGAAGCATTTCCGTTTTCCGATTCTTTTTCGTCGCTAGTCAAATCATAAATTCTTCATGTCATCCTCTAAAGATAATATATATACGATGAATATATATATATATTATAGGGTAAGAAGAAGGATAAGAAGCTCTTCTGGGTACCAGCAGTTGCTCCATTGGCGTCAGTCATCTTGTCCACTCTCTTTGTCTACCTAACTAATGCAGAGAAGAAAGGCGTCAAAACAGTAAGTAGAACTAATCAAAATGTTAACTCACTTAACACTTTATAATTCACTACTTTCAAATAATTAGTATGCATAATTATGTAGGTGAATCATATACAAAAAGGAATCAACCCTCCGTCGATAGATGAAATATACTTCAAGGGAGAATATTTGTTGAAAGGTGTCAGGATCGGTGTTGTGGCCGGGATGATAGCTTTGACAGTATGAGCAAATTTTTCTACTTAGTTATATATATATATATATGTATGATCTCTCCATTAATTATCTTAATTAATTGTGCTAAACCCTGACAGGAAGCTGTAGCCATTGGAAGGACATTTGCATCTATGAAGGACTATCAGATTGACGGAAACAAAGAGATGGTAGCACTCGGGACGATGAACATTGTTGGTTCCATGACTTCTTGCTATGTAGCTACAGGTAGGTGAATCACATCTATAAATAACAGTATGAACAATTCCAATGTTGTGTTTTATGTATGATCATCATGTTTCTCTTTATTATTAATTTCTCAGGATCCTTCTCGCGCTCTGCAGTCAATTACATGGCTGGTTGCAAGACAGCAGTTTCAAACATTGTCATGTCTCTCGTCGTGTTCTTGACTCTGCAATTTCTAACACCTCTCTTCAAGTATACCCCTAATGCAATTCTCTCATCCATCATCATCTCTGCCGTGATCGGCCTCATTGACTACGATGCAGCCATACTCATATGGAAGATCGACAAGTTTGACTTTGTCGCTTGTATGGGAGCTTTCTTTGGTGTCATCTTCGCTTCCGTCGAGATGGGTCTTCTAATTGCGGTAAAGGTTACATTTTTAATTTCACAACATGTCTGGAACTTCTTTGTGTTCACCCTATAGCAGGTATATATCACTACTATTACTGCATGTAGGTGTCGATCTCCTTTGCTAAGATCCTTCTACAAGTGACAAGGCCAAGAACCGCTATACTAGGAAAGCTTCCTGGGACGACATTGTACCGTAACATTTCACAGTACCCTGACGCGACCAAGATTCCAGGGATTCTGATTGTCAGGGTCGACTCGGCGATTTACTTTTCCAACTCCAACTACATCAAGGAGAGGTATCATATGATCGATCATGTCGGCCGGGAAGCGAATTGATCTTTATCATCTTCCATAAAGAATATATATAGTGATCGATCGTGTAAACCATTTATATATACTAATTGTTTCAGGATACTAAGATGGTTGACAGATGAGGAAGAACTATCGAAAGTGGATTATCGACCAAAACTACAGCATCTGATAATCGAAATGTCTCGTAAGTATAAATGATATGTTATAACAATTACAATAATACAATTTGTAATATATGATTTTGTAATCACAGCCGTGACTGACATCGATACAAGTGGCATCCAAGCATTGAACGAGTTGCACCGGAGCCTGCAAAAGCGAGACGCACAGGTGAAGATGGATGTCCCTAACAACAAAATAAAGTTCTTAATGACCAGACTATATATATATATATATAATGTACGTATATACTGAGGTGTGTTGTTGTTTGCTGCAACAGTTGATACTAGCAAACCCCGGCCCGTTGGTGATGGACAAACTGCAGGCATCCAATTTGGCTAATCTAATTGGCGAAGACAAGATATTTCTCACGGTCTCAGAAGCTGTTACGTTTTGTTCTCCAAAATTAGCAGAATTCGAAGCTTGACTGGAAATAACAATGTCGGCATTCATGATACAAATAACGTATGACGGTATAACGGATAAGGTAGCGTAGTTGTTGAAGAAGAGCTATGATCCATGCATACAATATATATTTGACAGAGGAATCTATGGGAATGCCATTGTTGTGATTTTGTAACTGGCATGCATGCAGTTCTTCTGTGATCTCAGAGATGTAGTTAACCCCAAAGCAATAAGAGACCGCCCTGTAATGGTTGTTCTTTTTTCCTTTGGGAAAATAAAAATGAAAAATAAATCTCAAGATGTTAATGAAAAACGGGTTGTACTTGTACATGTTATATATAGTTGAGATGGTCCCACTCTCAACGATTCTTTTTTATAAAGATTAAAACTTGAAGGGGTCGAAACATTGGAGGGTTGTCAACAATCATACTGAATATCCGAGCACTAGCAAGACAAGTTGAGCAAGTGCAATTGAGAGTTATTACAAGGACGATCAATGAATGTGCAAATTGAATAGCAAATCAAGCGAGATTGTGAGTGTATCTTAATGATTGGATCGAAAGATCACCACTGCCATTTGCATATTTAGTAGCAAATGACATGATATACGAATTCCTATGACCTAAAGTCATAACGTTTTATTTATTAAAGTAAAAGTTGTATTTTGATTAAAAAAACAAACTAAACCATGATTACAATTGAATTTAAAGAATTGAACTTAATAAACGTGGAAATAATAGTTGCTGCAACTCCCAAAAATTACATTGCAGCAACTCTAAATATCTAAAATACCCTTATAATTTCTACAAAGTCCACATGAATACTTCAAGAATAGATTGCTTCCCAATCGATCTCCGATGGATACTTCTCCAAATGACAGTTGAAGTTATCGCAATCGATTTCGAACTGCAGCCCCGTCAATGTTATCCCCGATGCGTCACTATCCAGTGACGATGATCTTACCGCCACCGCTTTCAGTGGTCGTGCCTCACAGACTTCAACCGCAGAAGAAGATTCAGCTGCTACACTCTTCCGGTGGCTTGCCGCCGACGATGCCTTCTTCTTGACACTGCCCGGATTTTGATCAGCCAGTCCCTGGCAGGTAGCTTGGAGTTTGGCGTCGATCATGGAGTGCAGTGCCTTAAGGTCGCCGGACACGTCACCATCCGCATTCAGCTTAGGGAAGTTGAGCCGCGCAAGGTTGCCTCTGAGCTTGTAGGCAGCTCTGTCGTAGGCCAGAGCCGCCTCCTCAGCCGTGTCAAAGGTGCCGAGCCAGAGGCGGGTTCGGTTCTTGGGCAAGCGGATCTCCGCCACCCATTTCCCCCAATGCCGTTGCCGGACTCCTCGGTAGAGCTTCACGGGCTTTGCGGAATGCGTTGTTTGCTTCATCATAACGGACCTAGGACCCAGGAACCCCAGGCGTCCTAGATGGTTTAGTTGTTCATAGTCCTGCCACGTCATGTCGCTTGGGCTCTGGAGATGGACCTGGTTCTGGGTCTCCGGCGATGACCCGATTAAAATAGGTTGGACCGCCGTACCGGAGAACCCGTACCCACATTCATACCCATCATGCATATAATAAGCATCTTGTGCTGGGTATGGAGGGTAAGGATTAGAAGAGAAAGAAAAGCAGTTGCTTGGGGAAGAAGAAAGAGATGGTAAAGGACAAGGAGAAGACGCAGAGGAATCACTCTTCATAAAAGGCGTGAGTGCTTCCATCAGTTCATTACCAAACAAATCCATTACAAATTTCTTTCTATTAACAAGAAATAATGTAATGATTTCGACAAAGATAAAAGAATTCAAAACGAAAGTTAATTATGTCCCTGTTTCTTGCAAAAATTAAGGAACAGGTACGATAAAGAATTTCCAACAGAAGAGATTAGACCAAAGTGGTTTGTAATACTCAACTTCTTTGGTTGAAGAAGAAGAAGAAGAAGATCAGTCTCTGAGGGTCTAAAAATTTGCCCTCAAACTGATTGAATAAAGAAAACAAATTAAAAGCAATTCCTGCTGGATCTTAATTCTGCAAAACACCTGGCTTTACTGACATTCTTTCTTCACCTTTGAGTTTGCATTTCAAAAAAAAAAACTTTTTTTGTACAGCAATCTCAAAGAACATAAATCAATCTTAGAAAGACAGATGATTAACAGAAGGGGATTCAGAGAGGTGTGGGGGATTACGGAGGGGGAGAAGGAAACAAACTTGACCTGAACAACAACAATGGCTGCCTGACTCTCACTCTCTCTCTCTCTGATGTGATGATATCTGGTGGTGGTGGTGGTGTGTGTTTGACAGTGAACTCTCCCTCGCCGCACTCTGCTTCAGCTCAGACTTTTGACCTGCCATTTATAGGCCTCTTGGGGTGCTTACCTTCCATTATGCGAAATGACTATACTGCGATTACTGCCACTTGAGTTTAATGATATAATATATATATATGTATGTATTAATTATTTAAAAGATCATTGAATTGATCAAGTTTTATAAGTCATGCAGTTTAATAAGTATCTCATTATTGGTTGGTGTCTTATATTAATGCTCAATTTTAACTAAATTGTTTTATATATAAAAGATATTAAACATGCCTTCACTATGTATATATTTATGAAATTTTTATTTATTTATACCTATGTAATATATTAATTAAACTATCCAAATAATCTTAGCTTCATGTTTAAAGCTTTCAATAGTTGTATAAGTTGCAATTTTGGTTTGAGTCTTGAAGTGTATATAGATAGATACCATTAATATATAAAATGATTAATTATAAAAAGTAAATCGAAGTATAATGAAAATACAAAGAATAATTTTTTTTTTTTTTATAAATAGCAAATCAAACCTAATAAATTTAGCAATCAACAAATTTACATTAAATTGTATTATGTTTGAACAAAGTGATTTGTCTAATTATAATTACAACAACATTATAGGTGGAATATTACAAATTATTCCGTTCATATTAGAAATATTCATCCAGCAATTTTAGATAAATTTATTAATTTAACTAATTTTAATTTGTTATTTTTAAAAAAACAATTTATTCTTTATATTTTTATCAAAATTCGATTTACTTTTTTTTTTTTAATAATTAACCTTATATAAAAATGTCACACACATGATTAAACATTGGGATTAAATGCATTCAGGTACCTTAGAAGTTGAGTTTTACACCAAGGTACCCCACAAATTTTTTGTTACCTTTAGGTACCTTATATATTTTAAGTGGAGTTACTTTATTTTGACATCCAAAATGGATGGAAAACGTCAGGTGTGCCAGTCACGTGACCAACTTAAACCGAAATTTGCACAAACTCAATTATGTGAAGACCAAAATGTCCATCATGACAATGTCTCCCTCTACCAACAAATTAGGTTCGTCTTCTCTGTTCCTCTTCCTCCATATTAGCCTCCCTCTTCTTGTGAAGCCTCCCAAATTAGGTTTTTTGTATTCGCGGATTTTGTCGCGCAAGATCTGAACTTTTCCCCTATCACATGTTCGTCTTCTCTGTCCCTTCCGTGTTCTACACCCATCGCATCAGGAGATTGTAAGGAAATATCATAATTTTCCTTCCTTGTGGAATGTATGTCATACTATCCGCTAATTAGTTGATCTCCAAGCTAATTTTGGTCAATTGCTTACCTAATTTTTCGTCATTAGCATGTTACGAAACAAGGGGGTGCGGATATTTCACAGAGGTAAAGAAGATGATGAATGTTACATAATAAAAACTTGACAAATATCGAAGGAGAGAAAAAATGTACAAAACAGTTGTTGTCGTATTAGTTGGAATTATCTTGGTTTGTGTGTTTATGTTGTTTTGACTTAAAAATGTAAACCAATTGAATGTGGGAATGCTCTTTTATGTGGGATGTTGTGTGTATTTAGTATGGTTGTATGTGGGATCATTCAGTTAATGTTGATGTCAGATACATTTTGTTTGTAAAATGTTGCTTCCAGGTACCTTGTGTCTGTAAAATGTTTCTCTAAGATATATCATCTTTTTTTAATGTCATAATTCAGTGTCTCAAAATTTCAACAAAATATAGTAAAAACAACATTTTATACATCAGCATACCAGGATCGTCAAAAGTGCATCATCTCAACAGTGATCAAAACATGATGTTGTTTTCCCTTACATAAACACCAAACTCATACTAATTTAAACCTAAAGTTAAAAAGCGTCATTTGTCCAACATAATTGTTGTGAATGCTATGATCATTGGAGTCTAGATTCAATTTATTGTTTTTAGTGTATTCTTCTTTCTTCACACACGATTCTTCTGATTTCCCGCCTTGTTTCGGTTTCAATGCATCTATTGCAAAATAAAAAACAGAAGACTTCAAGAAAACATCTTTCTAGAGCTTAGTATGCATGTCGAAAAGATCAAATTCTCAAATTCAAAAAAATAAAAAATAAAAATTGCAGTAATTTCACCATATTCAAACAATTATAGCACAAGAACTCCAATCAAGAGAGTAAGCAATTAGATAGAGGATCTAAGAACATAGCAATCTCTTTCGAAAATTGATAATTTTCAAGAAATTATCTTTCTGAAACTCAGCATATTACCCATATCAATTCTAAATTGTCAAAAGTTCTGCATAAAATATATTAATTTATCGCTCAATACATCAAATCAGGAAGATAGATAAACCAGAAAGGGGAGAGACTTTGAAACTTTAATTATTCCTCAAATGGGAGGGAAACTGCTCAAATGAGAGGAAAATGAATCAAATAATGCATACGCAACATAATGAGACTTTTGAAGAAGGAGGTTGTGTCATCATCGGTATTTTGGTATTCACATACTTCAATTTGTGCGATTTTCGACTTAAGGGAGTCATGTGACACGCATGCATGCCGTTTTTCATCCATTTTGTATGTCAAAATAAAGTAGCTTCACTTAAAAGTTCTGGAGTACCTAAGATTAACAAAAAACTAAAGGAGTGCCTCGATATAAAAACTAAGTTGTGATTATGGCCGACAATGATGCAGTGAAAAACTCATAACCATGGTTATAACCGTTACTGTTTAATATGGTTAACCGTACCATTATGGTGCAGTGCGGTTATGGTGATGAATTTTCTACCCATAATGGTTATGGTTATGGTATTTGAGTTATACCCATGGTTATTATATAAATATAATATTTATTTATTATTAATAAACTAATTTATATAATATACTAAATATAAATTATATAATTGAAAATTTGAAATTGTTGAAGATTGAATGCGCCAAAGTTCAACGATGGTAATATAGTTTGATATATTTTTTATAATAAAATTTTCGATATTTTATTATATTACATGTGTGGAATGAATATGGGTATACTGGTAAAACCACGGTTATTTTAATGATTATGGTATTAAAAATTATACTCATAATGATTATGATTATAATTATGGTATATAGTTTAAAAATATGATATGATTATGATATTTATTATAGCATGACAATACCCTAACCATCGACGATCCTAGTTGTGATGTATCTAAATGTATTTAATCCTTTAAACTTTCGAACACTAAGCAACCTACAAAAGAGAATACGCGGAGAGAAACATGTCACGTGCGTTTGCACGGGACAAGCTCTTCAATTGCGGCGCTCGTTTCTGAATGCTAATAATAATTAATTATCCAGCTATTTTTGTTTTTACTATTGTATCCATGAAGTTGACCCACGCGCAGTCAGCGCGTCAGTGGTAACGCCTCAGTTCAGAAAGGAAATTATAGACTGGAATGAGATACATCATATACATTTCAATTTATTTTCTTACAATTAAATAAATATTTTTCATTATTAGAAATTTAGACAAACTGAAATACAAAAAAAATAGTATGAAATTGCTGAAAACAACATTAATATATTACTTGGAATAACAGTATATTGAAATAATTAGCATGTATTAATTAAAAAGCACATTTGAAAATTTATTAAGCATAATAAATGAAGTTACATAGTTGACAAGGGAAGGAAGGTGAGGACCCCTCATGGGTTACGAAAGACAGCTTAATTAAGAAACATACATGGAATTCGGACTAAATGAAAGGCTCAATTTATTAGGTGTAGTTAAATAAATATTAAATGTATTTAAAAAATATATATAAGTAATAAACAAATCACACAATAAACAAATAATAATTTCAATAATTATAAAAATACTCCATATAAACACAACACAAAGCGAGATTCATAAAACTCAGTTCAATTTTACAATCAAATTTTAAAATTTACGATTTTTTTTTTAAATAACAAGTAAAAAACAAAAGTATATGATAATTTTATTACGTAAAAAAATTACATTTTCTAATTACTCCATTCAAATTTCATCATACGAAATCAAATCATATTAAATAAGTAATCGCTTCAATATTGCATGTGGCATCTGTACTTACAATTATATTGCATCGTATATGTAAGGAAGAAAGAAATAAGTAAGATGTATGCCGAGATTCCTTATTTGGGAAGAGATTCGATGAATGATTTTATATATAAATAAATAATTTTAATATTTTATATAAAATGCTGGGATGTATTATATATAAACAAGACATAGTTGTTTTTCTATATTTTTTTTTAATATTTATTACTATTTTAAACATTTTTATGAAACTAAAATAAATTATAAATGTTTGTAAGCAAACAAAGACGTGAATCCCATTTTGATTTAAAATATATTTCTTAATCGTACATTTTAAGTTAGTGATTGTATTAAAATTGTGAACATCAACTCCCTTAAGTGTCGAGTTGGTCAACTGTAATATACAACCTAATTTTTCTCTCATTTTGAATTTATGAAAATATACATTTTTAAATAATAACTACTAACCCAAAAAAAAAATTGTACTATTTTTTTGTATATAATTTGCTAACAAAAATAGCTACCATAATATAATAATAATTATCTTAAAAATCACTCATTTGAAGTCTATGATTTACAAAATTAAGAGTTGCACATGGCCATGATTGCTTGTTAAGTGTTGACTAACTATAAATTAATTACGTATTCTTTTATTTACATCAAAACTATATTTTAAACTTTGGAGGAATGAAACTTAAAATTTTGTATTTTTATATTACATACTATATAAAAATATAAAAATTTCCTATGCTTTATAACTAACTAGAAAGAAAATCATCACTATATGATGTAACGGTTCAATATTTTTTACCTTAATCATATGTTTAGGGTTTTTCAAATTCAAACCTTGAGAATGAAATAATATTCATGACCGATCCTCTTAATTTTGGATCTTCGTCCCACGCCCACTAGCTTGTGTTTTCAATTTCTCGTGTAACTGGAAAATACAAGGCAGAGAGACACATCAAACTTCATTAACAAATTCATATAGGGAAACTAACAAACTGGTACCTGAATTTATAGGTGATTAGCAAGTAGGTACCTAATTTTTTTTTTTATAGCAAATATGTTACTGAACTTTCTTAAATAAGTAAATAGGTACCTACCGTTAATTTCCGTTAATAATAAACGGAAAATATCAAGTGAGGAGCAAACATGTACCTGAACTTACACGAATGAGTACCTGAACCTGTTTAAAAATCAGTTCGATCTCGGTTCGGTCGAACCAATTTATTTTTTCCCCCAAAAAGTAGGGTTTATGCACCAAACACATGCATGACTCAACTCCAGACGTTCTCGGTGCATTAAGGAACACTTCGAAAACGTCTGGAGTTGATTCATGCATGTGTTTGGTACATAAATTCTACTTTAAAAAAAAGTGGTTCTACTGAATCGGTTCTGAACTAGTTTTTGAACCGGTTCAGTTACCTACTTGCTCATTCGTGTAAGTTCAGGTACCTGTTTGCTCCTCACGTGATATTTTCCGTTTATTTTTAACGGAAATTAACAGTAGATATCTATTTGCTAATTTTTATAAGTTCGGCTATTTAGTTGCTACAAAAAAATATTAGGTACCTACTTGCTAATCACACACAAGTTCGGGTACCAGTTTGGTAGTTTTCCATTCATATAAACACACAAGATTGATGAAACATTAATTCACAAAGCTTTCGAAAAATCTATTGTTGATATATCGACTAACATTCGTAGTTTCTTCATTCATGTCAACGAACTGCCGTACCTGAAACAACAAAAGCAATAGACCGGAAAATAAAAGTCGAGACATTGATGAATGGAAAAGGATCATACTCCCCATTCTTCAATAAATACATGGATTAATTAATAACCTGATGTTTATATACCCAGCAAAGAAGGAAGGAAGCATGCTAGCTAGCTATCTAGTGCAACATCTCATCCAACTTCTGGCGATACTGAGCTAAACTCTGTCAGAAGATTCAAGCCATATCTGAATTTTAGAATCTCAATCATCAGAAAACTGATCAAGCTGAAGAGAGTATGCCAAGAATCAAAGTCGATGGATCTTTTGTTTTGGTAACTTAATAGAATCAACTTACCTTTGTATAAGCATAGACACCGGCCACAGTTGGGGCTGCAGGGCTTCCTCTTCTGATGAACTTGCCTTCTTTGAATATATAAAGCACTGGTATTCCAGTTGATAGTTCTAAACTGAGAACCTGATCCATCACCAAAATCTTTGTTTTAGCATGATTAATTAAGTGGTGCATAATTGGAAAAATCAACCAAAGTATTTATTACATTCTTTTATTCAATTGCCAGGCAGTCATAACTGGAATGGACTGCCTTTTGGTATCTTTACTACATATTTCACTCCACACCCGAGCTCTCTCATTCTCATCATGCAAAACAATTGGCACCTGCAGTTGATACCATATCAACATTTAGCATTGGAAAGAAATATATATGTGCCACACATTGCATAGATAAGCAAATTTTCTAAATTGAATTAAACCAATATTTTCAATCCCACAATGAATGGTTAAATCAACAATGGATTGACTAGAATCCACATAACAATGATTGCCTATTGCGAAATAATTCTTAATCAGCCTTGCCATTCAATTAATATTTGATATCTAAGACCAAGAGCAACTAAGGATACAGAAAAAATAAATGAGCTTATGGTATAAGTGCTTTCTTGATAGTCATAAGCTTGAATTATAACCTTTTTGCGGCGATGCTGAGTCATAGCAAGCATGGCAGTCATCTGAGCACGGATTAATGCAGAAGTAAAGATTACATCAACAGGTATTGCTGCTGATTTTTTTTTCCGGCTTCAATTGCTTCTTCAATGCCTTTGTTTGTAAGTGGAACATCAACACAACCTGTGAATAGGTTCTTCTCATTCCACAATGACTCACCATGGCGAATGAGGATCAGGGCTGTTTCATCTGCAGCAGAAAATACGAGCAACATTACACAATTTCAAAGTAAAACTATCAAATGAACTATATGACAAGAATACATCATAAGATCCTAGATCATTGAGTAACCAGGAAATGGACAATACCTAAGAATCTACATACATGGTCTTGTATCTATATGCACAGATAAAGAAGCTATTACTCTATACATATGAAATGAACAGGCTTGCTTACTTGATTTCTTTCGGGAGTCCGACATTGAATTAGTGTTTTTTGAGGAGGTTACCACAGGATCAACCACAAGAGGAGACTGTGAAGCCGTGGCCCTAATGGAAGAAGAAGACCTAAGAGTTTCTGATCTTAGCCTTATGTTCTCAACTTTGAAATCTCCTGAAGGCAATTTCAGGGAGAGAGATCCAAATTCTTGGACATCACGAGGACTGTTGCAGCATCTATAAACCTGAACTGACCCAAATGTTTGATTTAACATGGTGGCAACCATTCTGCAAGTACATAGACAAAAAAATAAAAATACTTTATCAATGCAGACATCAGGATCCGAATGAATATGTTCTTCCTTTTGGTTGAAATAACTTTTAGAAGCAGATTATAGACGATATTCGTATTACAGATATATTACTGATCTGATTAGAGATAGACTAAAATCTGTTAGGATTCTGTTAGAATTTCTCCACTTTAAGTTGGTATATATATACCCACCATCTTGTACAAAGATCAACAAGGAGAAATAAAATTTCTCAAGTTATTATACTTTCCTTCTCTATGCTGCCATGTAAGAATTCGTCCAATGAAGATGCATTTATCAAGCTTATATTAGAAGAACAATGAGGCTATAAACCCAGGCAGCTACTCAAGACAGCATAGGTTTCTCCGAAACCCCAAAAACTTTAATTAGCCACGAACAAATAATGAAAATCATCAAATGTACGTACCACACTATATCAAACAAACGCAGATGAAAGAAACCCCCAAAAAGCCGAATACGAGGAATGAAGGATAATAAAATGCTACCTGGTTTTATAGGCAGCAGCTTAAGGGCCGAGGAAGGAAAATTGCAAAAATGATGAGCAGAAGCAGCAGCTTAGAGAAATATTCCACATTTGTATTTACCTTCCCGTTTTGCTGCTGTCCTCTCCCGAGGTTGTAGGATCTTTGGAAAAGGACTTGTATCTTGTCCTCGTTTTCAAATATCAATCCACAAAACTCAAATGGAAAGGCTGCAGGCAAGTCCCAACATACAAACCAAAACATAATTTCCTGGTCTTGGGCGATGTGGTCTGGTTCAGCCTCAATTACACCAACACAGGATAAGATAGAGATAGGATGGATTACGAGCTGGTTATACAAAAAATAAAATAGCAAAAGATATGCCTTCTAGGCTTCTACAGTTTGAGCCTTAAGGTACAAAAATAAAAAATTCCCAACCTCCAAAACAATCCTTATTATTCTCCACTTTCCATAATCTCTGCATAATTCTGAACTTTCAATAAAATATTGAAGGCAACACAATTCTATTGTCATAGAGAATATCAGCAGCATCTATTAAATCAACCAGCTAGTAGTAATCCTCCTTTAAGAGGAAGGACATGATATTATAGAAGGGAAGGATAGCATTACAACTCATCAGGACATGAGTAACAAACAATTCTCATTCTTAACAAAGGAGATAGGGCTAAGAATATCAAATCAATTACAAATCTAATAGTAGTAGTAGAGTCTAAAACGTATGCTTAAACATCTTCCTCAGTTTCCTGGTATTGCTGGAGGATCTGGGTGCAACCAGCCATTGGTTTGTTGATTAAGAAGCCCATGTTGTTGGCATAACGAGCATTCGTAGAGATACCATTATTGCGGGTGAGGATGACACGAGCTCGGTCACGTCCAGATGAAGGAGTGGAACAGTAATTCAGTGGGCTGCGGACCAAGACAACATCGCACTCTTGGTCACCATGGTCCTCGGTTACATATGCTGTGTACGTTCCAGTTCTGTCAGTTGTGCACTCTTTCTTGTAAAGGAGTTCCCTTGTCAACCTGTTTACACACTCAATGCTCACCTTGGCACCTAATCACCCATCCACAATTCCACATCCAGGCAAGGAACTAGGAGTCAGTTCAGTAAGATTCGGATGAAAAAAATTGAAAAATGATGTTTTTTTATCCACAAAGACCAAGCTTTGATCCGTGTTCATTCATATTAAAGAGAAACTATACTGAATTCAATGCAGCAACCTCACTAGACTAATCTTAACCACCATGGGGACTTCTCCTGACTAGTACTACCAAATTCTTGACCGGAAACACAAACACATTGAATACATAGAAGACGTAGCAAGGTTTGGCCTAGCTAGCTACACTAGATAAGACTGCTTGGTTGATTACGAATAAAGCATTAGTCTATCCCGTCAAAAACATCCAAATTTCGAACAAGATCATGGAATACACACAATAAGATAGGATACATTAGATTGGATTTAAAAGAACGGCCTCACTAATGAATTATATTAACCACCACGTAGATCTCTCCTGACCAATACTATAAAATTCTTGACCAGAAAAAAAAAACATCGAAAACACACCAGATCTTAGTCTTAGGAGATTTAAATTTATCTGACTAGCCTACTCACTGAATTTGCTTGATTACGACAGGAATCCAATTGGCGACTGCCACTTAAAAAACATTATCTTATCGCATCTAATATCCGACTATTACGCTCAAGAGGGACGTCAGATTTACTAAAAACAAATTTCGGACAAGACCCTGCAATCGACAGTAAGATAGAAAAAATTGACACGAAACTAGATCTGATGATTCCAGCACTAGATCTACGCTTACTCTGAACTAGATACACCCTTACTCTCGGAACTAGATACACCCCTTCTATCCAGTCCAGAAATGTCATCATCGATTCAAACGAAGTTTTTCTTACCGGCAATGTACTCGGAGGCGGTCGTTTCGAAACCGGCTTGGCATCTCTCACAGTAGACTCTCCCTTTCAAGACGAGAGCATCTTTGGGGTGGCGAGCGGCCACGGCGATCAAAGGGAGAACGAAGAGAGCGAACAGCATCAAGGCTAGTTTCGCCATTGTTGAGCAGACTCCTTGATTTCTCGGTGAACAACTTGATGGAGTAAGACGCGAAATGCGGAGTGAAGAAGAAGGTAAAGAATCGATGGTGGTGTGGTGATTATATTGTGGGGGAAAAGAAAGAGAAAGGGAAATGATTAAGCGTGTTAGGGTCCAAGGAGAGCGTGATTGACTTTTGGTGTAAAACGTTGATATTGATGTGGTGGCAGTAGATGAGTGGTGGATGGAAGGGAATATAGAAAAATAACGTGTAGTGGATAATTTCATGTGTCTTGAATCTTGATTGAATGCAAATTGCAATGCAATGCAGTGCAGCTGTATCTGTATAACTGTATGTGCTGTATCTGTATAACTGTATGTATGTGTCGGTGGTCACATGGGGACCGGGGAGAGTCGAGTAAAGGAGAGAATTAGCGTAAAAGGAAGATAAATTAGATAATACGGTAGTGAGAGAGTTGGAACGGCGCCGCATTAGTAGGAACCCCACTTGATAAAACTTAGAAAGCGCGTTTAGTTTCCATAATATTTACGAATAAATGACGACTTTGTCTAATGATTAAGCTTTCTTTCCTAATGTTAAATTTTTGAAATTTTATTTTTTAATGTATGGTTATATATCCAATTTTCTCTTGTTAGTTTTTTTTAAATCTAAATATAATAAAAAATTTTAAAAATATATATAATATTTTTAAAATTGAGTCATGATTTGATCAGAACTCAATAAACTCTAACCGACTTAGGGTTAAATCGAATTCAATTGGAATTTAATTGAGTCTTAATGAGGATGCTAGGGCCGGAGTCTTAATTCAAACCAATTTCTCCATGAGTTGGGTCTAGTTTAAATAAATACTCAGACTTAGTCCACTCAATTGATACTCAATCGAGTTTTTATATGCTTGTTCATGAATCGGTTCGGAGTTGAACCGGTTCATAACTGAATTGGTCTGGTTTGTAAAAAATTAGTATTTTTTATGTTTCTAAAAAGTTAGTCTGGTTTATGGAAAAAAGAAATGGTCTGGTTAGAACCGATTCGAACTGTTCTTGTATGTTTTTTTATAATAATATTATTTAAGAACCAATCTGGTTCAAATCAGAACCGACCCGACTAAAAAACTTGTGTTGCACACTGAACCGACATACAAACTCTCTGGTTTTGAGACTGAGAGTGGAATACTGGAATGAATGACAAAATTAGACCAGAACATGTAAGTGTTAGGCTTGTTCATCAGACCGGTGGTTGAGAGACATCAAACTGGCTTGGTTTATTAAAATGGTTTAAAATGATTTGATTTAAATTTAAGTATAAACAAGTATAAAAAAACGAGTTGATTCGAACTGAATTTTTTATATTATTTTGAACGGGTCTATTTGAACAAAAAAAAATTGTTTGGTTTTGGAACTAGTTCGGCCGAACCGGTTCAAACCAAACCAGAATCAGACCCGTTCATCCGAACCGATTTAATTGAACAAGCTTAAGTTTTTAGTTGACTTTGTCAATTTAGACACAATTGAGAGACTAGAGTACGAGTTTTGATTCATACTAGATACACAACTCATGGCGAGTTGTTATGGTCTAAGACTTGGACCATAGCCTCCTCAAAATACCACATACGTGACAAAAATATTAAATTAGATACATTTATAATTTATAAGAGACTCAAAAATAACATTTTTTTTAAGTACATATTTATAAAAACGAGCTACTTATAAGGTAGCTATATGATTTTTATCCTTTTTTATACATAAATTTTTTGTTCTCATTTTATGTAACAACTTTTTGTGATTGCGGTGCATGTGTTGGAAATATAGTGTCAAAATGTCCAGAAACCTTTTGCTTAAAAATGTCCAGAAAAATGAAAGAATGGTGTTTCTAAATACACATGCACACACACACACATGGTACGATGGTAAGTGCAATTGAACTCAATCACTTCAAAATCTTACTCAACAAAACTTTCGTTCTTCGTTGTTCCAATCAAATGTCTCTTTCAGATTTTGAAACACAAAATCAACTTCACTTCTTGGTGCAATGAGCATCAGTGCCATGCTGAGCACAATGATTATATCCAACGCTATGAAGAAATTCCCGAATCTCCTTCGAACTGCTATTACTTGCCTGGAGAAGACGTTCATCTTCTTCGTATATTAAGTATGGAGCTTCACTAGCCTTTCTTGACAGCAAGTTGGTGGCTCCCTTTAGAACATGGTGTTCCCACCCCTGAACATCGATTTTCATCAGAATCACGGGTTCTGAATCAGGTATCACTTCATCAAGTGGGATCGACTTCACTTGCAGTTCTACTTCCTCGTTTGATTTGAATGCCATTTTTGCACCCGTGGCTGAAACCGCACTATTGTCAAGACGACCAACCAACTGGAATATACATAAAATCACAAACATTATTAATCAATTCAGTGTTTTTGTAAATTAATTTACAGAAACAGCAAAAAGGTACAAAGATTTGATCAAATATAATGAAATGGTTATAGTTTGGTTAAAATGGCATATTACTAAATAAACAAATTACTGACCTTATGGAAAGTAATATTCCCAAGCTTATCAGATGTTGCAGCCTCAAACACAGTAACAAATTCACCTACTCGGTTCAACCAAATCCCGTCGCAAATCCTCTGCAAATTCTCAAAAACAGGCTCAAATGCCAAAACCTTAAATCCCATAACTGCAGCAGCAAAGCTAGCCATACCCACATTGGCCCCAACATCCACAATATACCCATTTCTTCCTTCACTTCTCAGTGTCTCTAGAACTTCCTGAATAGTCACCGATATGTCTGGTTTCCGAAAAAGCTTCCCTTTAAGCATCCGGACAATATTCTTATGAGGTTTCTCAGGCAAGGAACCAAAATCTGACAGCGAATAGAGAAAAGGATACTTCACGCCTTCAACAAGATTGGCAATCACCGGGTGGCCTTGAGGTGATTTGAAGCAATCAAATGGAGAGATTGCCTTGCTCTGAATGGAGGTATCTACATTGATGCTACTAGCAGGACTTAAATATGGGTTGAAGGGGCGAGAGGAGAGGAAGAAGAGTACAAGGAGAAGGAGAGACGTTAAGCAAAGTATTAGAAAGGATCTCGGAGAGAGTAGCTTCACGGTTTTGTCTCTCTTCCATGCATTTGCCATGTATAGAAAAAATTATATTTATTTTTTCAAGGGGTGGCAAGGTAAGTCTTATCAAAAAGCTTGTGTTTTTACAGGAAGTAGAGAATGATTAACGAAACTGTGGTGTTTTGGACTCGCAGTTGAGGGCCACCACATTCTAGCAATTCCTTGTTCTTCAATATAACTTTCCTGCTTCTGCATTAGATACAACTCATCAGTTTGAGCTAGCAAAAAAGGTTTTGAAATGTATTACTAACTTCAAATCCGAATAAGCTCTTAACTTTCTAATTGAAGTTTACTATCTTCTTCAAGTTATTTTGTGTCATCCTCAACACAAAAGCATATGAAGAGCATAAATGATTCAGAGCATATCTGACCTCAACACTCATAGAAATCGGAATTATATGTGTTGGATTTCAAGCTAAATTATAAAAGGAAAAAAAAAACTGTACATGGCATAATGATCGTCTCAACAGATCTTGTTCTTGTATCTCAAGATGAACCGTATGAGTTATATGACACGAAGAACACGAGTGATTTTTTTTTAGTTAACATTCTGAGATGGGTATTTAAGATATGGTTATACTAAATGAAAGACGATGAATCCAATTTGAGATCAAGCTAAATAAACCATCACATCTTCCAGAAATTCTTTACCAGCCTAGAGCAAATCCGGTTTCACTATTACACTATTTAATAATTTCAAGATCGGAATAATTTGAAGACAATTTAATAGTTATTATATACAGAAAAGGAACTAACATTCTCACCTAAAAGGAAGCAGGTAGTGAATCGTTGCTCCGCTCCGACCAGCTGTTTTTCAGTAGAGGGATGGAAGGAGACTGACACAAGACGAAATCCTAATTGAATGTGACGGACCCTAGCAGCGGGCGGCACTGCCAATTGAACGAAACAGAGCTCCTTTACACTTGTAGCTGAAACAAATTGATGGCGGGTTGAAGATTTGGATCTAGAGTGTTCAGTCTAGAGAAGAGAAGAAGAAGAAGATGAAGACGGTTTGGATGATTGGATCTGTGTTAGTTTACGGTTAGATTTAGATCACGTGTGTTCTTGAGACTGTGGGCTTATGATCAGAGAACAATTACCGGGCTTCTCATGTCTGATAGGGCTGACGATGGTTAGAGTATGGTACGGTTATGACAAATACTATAATCATACCATATTTTTAAACTACATACTATAATCATAACCATAACCAATACGGGTACAATTATCAATACCATAACCATTAAAATAATCGTGGTTATTAACCATGGTTTTACCCGTATACCCATATTTATTCCACATATGTAATATAATAAAAGACTGAAAATTTTATTTTAAAAAATACATAAATCTATATTGCCAACAATAAAAATATATAAAACTAACTTTATGGTTATTTATTACATGTATGTACAGTAACTTCAATTATTTAGTATATATTAGTTTATTAATAATAAATAATTATTATATTTATATAATAACCATGGTTATAATGGTTATAACCATGGTATAACTCAAATACCATAACCATAACCATTATGGGTAGAAAATTCATCACCATAACCGTACCGTATCGTAATGGTACGGTTAACCATATTAAACAGTAACGGTTATAACCATGGTTATAGGTTTTTCACCGCACCATTGCCGGCTCTAATTTCAGCATCTATTTGCAGACCCATTTTTTATTTTTCTCTAAATTAATCCCTAAACTTTCGTTGAAGCGTTTTTCCGACCTGAACATGCAGTGATCCTTTCTTTCTTTTTATAACGATGAATGACACTGAATAAGAAAAAATACACTTCTCAACTTCCATTATAACACAAGGCAAATAAAAAGTTACTATCATTCGGACTCGCACCATTGTGGCTGCCTACGTACCCCTTTAACAAATGGGGATCAGAGCCCGACGTAGTTCTTGCGAATACAAGATATCCATTGTTTATATATACAACGTGTATCTATCTATCTATCTATTGCATGATGTGATGATGATTCTTGTCTTTGCTCTTCCTGCGACTGTGACCATTTCCAAACTTTGAGAGCTCCACATCCATCTCCAGTGAAGAAGAGGCCACCATGGGTAGTTGTAGTACTACTGCACAACCCAACAGCTGAAACCTCCCGTTTGGAGAACATTCTGCCCCTCTCCATGAACCTGATACAAAGATCAGCACTATTTTAAACATCAAATCTAACAAAGGAGGGAGACATAAAAACAGTAGCTCACATACGTTGGTAGATCATAAACATGCATCGAGTTGTCATTGACTCCACAAAGTAGAACTGGTTTGCCTTGTTCATCGTGCATTCCCTTCAATGACAGCACACCCTGCATCATTATATTCAGAAGCTAATAAGGAAACCTTCCTTTTTTTGTCTCAAGCACAAACTCAATGTAGATATTGAGACCAAATGGCCTCTGTAATGCGTGTACAAGAATATACTTAAGCAAATAAGGCAATGTCTGAAGCTTACTTGATCTAACGTATGGGTATAAACGACTTCCAGCTTTCCCGACTCAGAAGTACCCCAGACTTTGATTGTCTGGTCAAGTGAGGAAGACAATAGGAACTGATCCCAGCACAGTAAGGATGTTACGGCTCCAGAGTGTCCTTCAAGTGTCTCAAGACAAACAAAGCTGTCCAGATCCCAGACCTAAAATAAATAAATAAAAGATGAATCGGGTTTTAATTAGATATCTATTTTCTTTCTGGAAGACAAACAAATATTTAAATTTATGGAAGCCATCTCATTCTGTATGAGCACAGAAAATTAGTGGACACTATTTCTTTGAACAAACAGCAATGTTTACCTTGATTGTCCCATCCACTGAACACGAGTACAGTCTGCTTGCTCCAATGATCAATGACGCCACTGACTGAGTGTGGCCCTTCAAAACTGCAACCACTGGCACACCGCTGCTTGTATCTGAACTGCCTCTCCACACCAGAATATCACCAGTCTGCATATCCAAATGCAAAGAGATGTAATTTTAGACTCGGACAAAGTACAAGGAACATTATCAGTCAAAAATAAGTAGATTAATCACCTGCCCTCCAGCAAAAAGCAGGTCATTGAATGTCGTCATTGCATAAACCTGCCCAATTGATCCTTCAAGTTCAAAGGTAGCTCCATTCTCGACGTTCCATGCCTAAAGAATATTATGTTATGCAAGTCAGATTCCGTTTGCAATTGAAATTTATTCCATAAATCATAACGGACGTGGAAGCACCAAGCAAAGAATCACCTTAACAGCATTTAGCAATCCTATTAATACCCAGGAGTCTTCACAAACCAGAGACTGCACTTCCTGCTTCATGTTGATAACGCGAGAGCATTCACCAGTATGGCAATCCCATAATCTTACAGTTCCGTCTTCACTGCCGGAGTATAGTTTGTCAGATCCACAAGGTAGTCCAATACCAACAATACCCTGCAATAAGGCAGAAAAAAGTTGGATTAAGAACTTAAGCAGCAGCCTCTCAGACTTTCCATCGTCATCACTAGCATATCAAGCAACCTTGGATATTTCAGAACATGCAAAACTCGAGAAAGTATAGATATTGTGACTGTATCCTAATTTTTTTTCTTCACAAGACAGAAGCTGAGCACGAACTAAGATAAAATAACGAGCAGGGCGTACTTCAATGTACCTGAACTCTGAAGTTATTAACTTATTACTATACAGCACAAGAAAAGCGAGTAAAAAAAAAACAAAAAAACTAGAAGTTATACCTTCTTGTGCCCTTGAAGATTAGCCAACAAGGTGAAATCTTTGCACTGCCACCATGAGTGCAAATACAGGCACTTTTCACCTTTAGCGCATGTTCCAGAAGCCCAGTACTGACAAAGCCGCGACTGATGTTTTAAGATCTTTTCTGGTTCCTGTGGTTTTAAGATCTCTTCTGGTTCCTGGGGCTTTAAGATTTCTTCTGGTTCCTGGGGTTTTAAGATCTCTTCTGGTTTCTGGGGCTTTAAGATTTCTTCTGGTTCCTGGGGCTTTAACAACTTCTGTGGCTCCTGGGGCTTTAAGACATATTTGAGTCCCGTGGGATTTGAGAAACTTTTCAACTGCTGGGGTCCTAAGACTCTTTTCGTATTGTGTGTTTTTGAGATGGTCTTTGGGTTCACGAACATCACAGGGCATTGGTATGTGTTGAGGTGGGGACCTTCAGAGTGCCTAAACTTGCATGGATTTCTATTGCACCTTCCAGCGAGCCAAAATCGGCAGACCTCAGCATATGATGCTGACGACCCTCTTCTTCCAGAAATCGAAGGCGCTCCGCGTAATGTCTGAATAGCCATGCTATAATAGGATGAACAGAAACAGAGTAAATGAGCATCCTGAATGAAGATCCTTGTAAACTGTTCAAGTCACGCAGCTTCTCCAAATAGGTACAATAAACGAACTCCGAAGAAATCCGCAAACCCCAGAAATTTCGGATCCATCAATTTTGGGGGTAATCGGGCTTCCATGGCAAGAACAAGCTCCAACAGTGACTGAATGGCCCCAAGACTCCACGAAATTTCACTCTAGGGGGAGAATCATTTAGCGGAACTGACGCAAGATTACATCTTGAAAAATCAAGATTACATCTTGAAAAATCAAGATTACATCTTGAAAGCCTTGTGATTCTAAAAGACCTTCCCCATAACCTATTACACCATAGACGTAAATACGCCGCCAACAACGCATAAAGACTCTAAATCACGTCTTCCGATCCAGGTCTTCAACAGAATAACCGATCGCCAATCCATTGGCAGAAAACTCTAAATGCATGAATAATAAAAATAATAAAAACAATAATAACCTAAAATTACACCATGGAAAATCAAACGATGATTAGGTATTGGAAGCCATCAATTCGATCGGAGCTCCATGGAAATCCATAAAGAACGGGAACAGGTAAAAGCCTAGAGGAGAGACATCCGGATAAACTGCAGAGACAATGAGCAAAAGCGCAACGCTGAGTACCTTGAGCGAAAAGATGTCGAAGACGAATTGTCCGATTCAGAGAGGAATGAATGCGATGAAAAGATAGAATGAAAGGCGAATGAGTTATGAGACGGTTGGAGAATATATAGGGGGAAATATAGAATTTTTTTGAGTATATATATATATATACTCAATTTTGAAAAAAAAAATTACTAAAATATAAAAAAAATATATATACCTAGAATTTGATTTGCGGGTGAATATAAAAAATATTAACAGCGAATGACATATATATCTACCTAATCTCATTCACGTATGGATATAAAAAAAAATAATCAACGAATAGCATCTCGCGAATGACATTCATTGGCAATGTTTATACATTAAAGTTGGACAATGTAAATATCTATCTACATGGACGAAGCTACCTTACTACCTTAGGCCTAGGGAGCAATTGTTCCCCTCAATTTTTAATTATGTGTAAATTTGATTCTAAAAAATGTAATAATTTTCAATTTAGCCTATTTGAATCATATATTTACCCAAACTGAATTTTTTTTAGTTCAACTATTTGTCTTTACTCTAATATTTACCCTCAATCAATAATTTTTATGGTTTCGTCCCTATCTCTCTCTCTCTCTATATATATATAGCAGACGAGCTTATATTTATAAAGCATATATGGAGGGAAATATATAGATTAAAGATAGACAATGTAAATATATATGGTAGACGATTTTATAATATATATTGATATTTATTATAAAGCATAATATAAATATTTGTGATAATTTAATTAATTTAAACTTATCATAACTATTTTAATTATTTACATTTTTCATTAATTTTTTAAATATAATTTACGGATAAGAAACTCTTTATAATTTGTTTTATTAAAGTTTCGAACTAAATACCACTGTTACAATTAATATAGTATTTCACTAAATTAATCATTCTTAAATATTTTTTAACACACTTAAATTATATTTATTACACTAACTTAAATTATATTTATTACACTAACTACTCAAGTGAATTTTTATATATATATAAAATTTTATTCCAATCAAAATTTAAATTTGTGAACGTGTTATTAATACTATATATGTTTTTTTTATATATCTAAATTATACTTGAAAAATGTTACTAAGATACCTTTAACCCCTAATTTAAAAAAGATCATATTTTGGAGTCATTATGTATACTATCATTTTTTTTAGTTTCTCTGCAATTATATTGCTAAAAATAATTATTTAAAAAAATTGTCTTTCAAAACTTTATCTTTCTTCGTAATCAATCATATTTTTTTACCATTTTATATAGTTAATCTCCTACCTACTTCTTTCCCTTCACTACATTTTTTTTTCTCATTTTTCCTTCTCAAACAAAACTTAGATAATCCTGAATTGAAAACTTAAATAAATGTCGTTATAAAAATCTCATTTTGTCTATAAATTTAGATAATTTAAATTGAAGTAAAATTGATCAAAATTAACGTATATTTATATGTTTAATATACATATAAATTAATATAGATTGTAAAATTAAAATTGTTGTGAAAAAAATAATTAAATAAATTTTCTTTTCAATTACTATAACTTTATAATTTTATATAATGATGATAATTATATATTACGTTGTCAACTAAGTCATCTACAAGTTAAGTGGTCGATCATGTAATAAAGATTTTTCAATAAATGAGAGAAATAAAATCTCCAAAATTTATAATTTTATTTTGTTATTAGTATTAATGCATATATGATATAATCAACACTTTGACAAAGTTATTTTAATTTGATAGTAAAATATTTTTGTTAGTTTTTTAGTAATTTTTTTAGCCAAATTTATTAATATTATTACTTAAAACTAATATCATCCCAAAATTTAGGTATAAATGATGAGAAAAAAAAAAGTAATACAAAAATTTGACTACTAAATTAAAATAAACGTCGTTGATGTGTTAGAGACTAGAGTGTTAGATTGATCATTATGTATTACTAAAATCTAACAATTAATACTATAAGTTTGTTAACAAATCAATTTTCTAAGTATTTGAAATAACATATGTGTTTGATTATGTAAGAGAACAAAATTATTGATTGAGATATAAAGTTAAACTTAAACTACGTTAAATAATAAAACTAATAATTTTTTATTATCAAATAAATATACATAATAACGAATTCACTCACATGTTATAATTAATTAATTTGTAGTATTATCAAAACAATTAGGATTTAGTATTAATTAATTTGTATGCATACGATTTCATGGTTATCTACGAGTAGTGAGGTAAACAATTTTTTTAAGTAGGTAAGTGAAACTATGCAACTTTTGTTAAGTAATATTTAGATGCATATAAATAAAACTCCACATCCCACGAACAAATTGATTGAAAAATCAGTTTATGTACATCCAAGGAAGTAAGATAAATATCATTTTCAAAAAGTAATTAGACGTCTCAAAATTACACAAAATTCATGTCTCATCTCATGTATAACATACTTAAATATTAAGTTAATATTTTGTATCTTATAACTCAATATAATGTATCATATAATATATTAAATAGTTGCATCAAAGTTTCATATTGATTTTTTAAATGTTGGTTCAATGCCAAAAAATATAATTAAATATATCATATTAAATAAGGTTAATTACTTAATTGGTTACACATGTTTGACCATTGTTCAGAATGATTACACATGTTTCAAAATGTGACTAATTGATTTTGCTATGTGACTAATTGGTTTTTCTACAGTTCATCGTCAGAAACCATCGTTAACTCAGCCATGTGCCTAGCATGTGACCCTAAATTCATATGAAGTTACGAAAATGCCATTGACTTCTTTATTATAAGTGAATAGAATTTTGAATTGAATCGCCGGATCGCTGAGATGAAGTAACCAGTGGTTGAAGATGAAGAAGGAGTCTGGAGGTTCCATTGTTGAAGATGAAGAAGGAAACCAGTGAGTTCATCCCCCAATCGCCTAGAGTAGTCTGAAGGGTTCATGGTTGCTCTAATTTTGAGGTAATTGCAAGCATTTTGAGTATTTCGTCTCAATTTTTCATTCGATTGTGAAAAAAATCATAATTTTAGTAAGAACCTACTTGGAGTGGAACCAGGAATAAGAGAAATCTCAAAATTGAAAAGCAGACTGAGGTGAGAGTGAAAGAGAGGCACCGAATCGAGGATTTCGATGACAATAAGATGTATTCTATACTAAACAAGTATTTGTTTGAATTTGTTGATGCATATTTTGTTGAAATGGAAGCAAGAATATGTATTATATATTGATGTTCTTCATAACCTGAGTTTCATGGGTGCTCCCATCTTTTGATAAATGTACTAAATAAGTAGTTGTATTTGAATTTGTTGTTGAAATGAGTTTCAGTTGTTTACGAATGTTCTTCAGAACCTGAGTTTCAGTTCTTCAAATCCTGGGTTTCATTGAATAGTTTCTAATTTAAAGAATTCATTCTAACTTGAAATTTGATTAAATGGTTACATATGTTATCCTAAAATGTGATTAAATGGTTACATATGATTCATTGTAATGTGATTAAATGGTTACGTATATTTTCTTAAAAGTTAAAACTGGCATGCATGTGTAATGATTCAAACTAAAAATGGACCAATGCACAATTAGATTTATCAGGTATTACTGAAATCATACAAGAGTCTGGATCCATTATAGTACAATCCTTGTGCTCAAGTTCAATTTCATCCATAACTAAGCATTGTTCGTCTGGATCTTCTAAAAGTTGTACCTGAGCCAAATTGTGAAAAGTTGGCTCTTTGTTGCAATCAGATTTCAAATGCTAAGGAATACTTCAATTATGTCATACTTCAATTCAATTATGTCATACTTCAATTATCTAATGTACGTAGGTTTTTTTATTGATAAGTTTAGTGTATACTTACAAGGTTTACCTTGTCAATATAGATCTATTTTACCACTGCAGTCACATTTTATGGAGGGAGAGAATTTTATTGAATTAAAACGCAAAAACAACGACTGAAAAATATTGGTTATGGAAGATAAAAAGAGACTCCATTGAAACAAATTATAAAAGTACCGAAAGACTCATGATATCTTTCCGGGGACGGCTTGAATCCACGAAAGAGAGTCCAATCTTGTAATTTTACCACGAGAAGATACATTTCTAGCTGAGACGACATCAAATTTTGGAGATAACTGTTCGGAACCTTTAGATGAGTTCAATAATCTCCCATTATGCTCAAGAATTTCTAACTCCAGTTCTTCAATATATCTTTTAGTTGGCTTCCTTATTCTCTTTGCAGCAATTGCATCCTCTTGATGTAAAGCATTAGACTCACTTAGATCTATCAACTAGGTCATGATTTCTCACTCTCTTTTCAGAAACTACTTAGACAATCTTCCACTTGGTGAGTACTCTGAACTGCTGAGTCTTTAGAATGTTCATCTCTGGCCCAATTTTTGGGTAATGCAATAGGATAAGGAATGCATGTAGAGGTCCCTTCCTTGCTTAGTTTCAGTGCTTTGCCATCTGACAAAAATGGGGAGAAATATGGGGAGACTCATGCAGAAAGGCAGAAGAGTCTTTTTAAATGTCGTAAATTAGTTAAACAGGGGTCACGCGTTACGCGCATGCCAAATTGACGGAAAAATTGGCGGTTCAATAACGGATTAACCAATTAGTCACATTGTAAAAAACATGTGTAATTATTCTGCACAATGGTCAAATATGTGTAACCAATTAAGTAATTAACTCTATTAAATAATACACGTTAAACTCGTGATATATATATATATGTGATTATTTGATTGTTCTTACTCATTCTCTAGACAATTGGTTTGATATTCTCTAGACAACGATTAGTTTATGGTGCTTTACATTTTCAATTTTTGATTAATAAATTAGCAATATTTGATAATGTTGGTACACCCTATTTGAATTAGTCGTCGTTAGTTGATTCAAACACTTACAAAATTGAATAAATGAACTTGGTTTATCTGAATTCCTTTCTGTTGTATAAATGAGTATGTGTATATAGATATATACAGTAACAATATCACTTAGTAAAAAGAGTAAGATGTAGTGTATTTATAATAAAAAAAACTTTACTTTTTTTTTCCTGTGTTTGTCGCGTATCATTCTGTTACTTTCCGTATATCTCATAAGCATTAAACGTGATTTTATAGCTTAATATATAATAGGGAAAAGTATGAAAAAGATGTAACATGTTTGACTATAGTGGTAAAAGCGGTACAATGTTTGTTTTTTATGCAATATGTTTGGTGTTGTTGGTTTTTGATGAAATCTCTTTGTGTCCGTTAAAAATTTCCGTTAAAACCGCACACGTCTTGCACGTGACCTCCGTTTGGTGTGGAATTCCTCAAATGCCCATGTCTTCTTCATATATGCACTCATTCCCTGTTTGTTCTTCATTCATGCCTTTCACGAAGTGTTCAAAACGTTCAAATTTTCGAAGTGATCGTCTCCTTCTTCTCGGATCTCCGTCTCTCTCAACAACAATTATAATTGGGTGTCCCAATTATAAGGTATATTTGCCAATTTCTTTGGTTTTTAACCCTAATTGTAGTATCAAATTGAAAATTCCTCCCAAATCTCTCTTCGAAACTAGGCTTGTTCATGAACCGGTTCGACCCCGAACCGGTTCTGAACTGAACTGGTCTGGTTTGAAAAAAACCAGTACATTTTTCTGTTTCTAAAAAAACTGGTCTGATTTAAGGAAAAAAGAACTGGTCTGGTTCGAACCGATTCAGAACCGGTTCGAACTGTTCTGGTCTGTTTTTTTTAATATCAATTTTGGTTCGGAAATATTCCAGTTCAAACCGAACCTAAACCGGATGAAAATTCTGTTCAACACACTGAACCGTCTTAAAAAATACTGAACCGGCTGAAAAAACACCGAACCGGCTGAAAAAACACTGAACCGACTGAAAAATACATTGAACCGACTGAAAAACACACTGAACCGATTGAAAATCTGTTTCACAACCGACTAAAATCTTGTCCAACATCAACATACGAGAGTTCAATATATCTCTAGGTTTGGTTTATTAAAAACATATCTAGGTTTGATTTAATTTTGCTTCAAACCGGTTCTAAAATTATATAGGTTTAAAGTGGTTTGATTGAAATTTAAGTATAAACCAGTATCAAAAACGAGTCGAGTCGAACCGGTTCGAACTGGATTTTTGGTACTATTTTGAACTGTTCTATTTGAAGGCAAAAAACACTGGTCTGGTTTTGGAACTAGTTTGGCCGAACCGGTTCGAACCAAACCAGTTCCAGACCAGACCAGACCAGTTCGCCCGAACCGGTTTATTTGGCCAAGCCTATTCGAAACCCTAATTTTAATGTGAAGAAACTTGATTGCAGAACCACAATTGTGACTATTTTGAGTGGTGTGACCCCCAATGTGCATTTACGGAAGGAGGACCGTAACCAAATTTCGAGAAATGCATGTCAAGATCCAAGCCGAAGTTATTCTTGTTCGTAGGAGAGAAAGGATGTTGTTTGCTGTTGTTGGATTGCTTCTGGTACTGCTGTTTGCTGTAATATTAAAATTGGTTACTGGTTGAAATGTATTATGATGTGTATTTAAAGTAGTTATGTTTGCGTAGCGTAGCGGCTTTTAGTTAATGATGTTTATGTATTTATTGGTTCCTGATAACATACGTTTTGTAAGTGTTGATTTTTGATGATAAACGTTTGTTGACAAATTGAAAGTAGATGTACTATGTTTTGATTGACTGAACAAAAGTTTTCCAATAGAACCCACGGAATTCCACCTGCAAAACATGTCCCATAATACACACATGACCAATATCATTTCAACATAACCACTTATTCCCAAAGTTAACTGTCATTCACGTTTACACAATACCAACTTACAATACCAAGTTCACAAAAACTACAAAACAGAACTTAACACCTCAAAATGATAGCATTATTAGGCCTTATCAATTACTGGTACATAATAGAACCAGATTTGATCAGTTTTTACAACATAAATTAACCACCAAATGCGCATTGGTTCTTCGGTAGGACCCACCATTAAGAGCATGTCATCCCAATAAAGTACCACACTGTCCATCCCACACCTGAGTCCTGAACCAACAAAACATTTGTCAAAAATGAGCTTCCGCCACAAACGCACCAAAGCAAGAATGCAATTTTCTTTCAATTTGCAGACATTGTATAATGACAGCAACACAAGAAACTGCAAAGCATGCCTTACCAGTTAATTTGCTAAGCGATTCAAATTAGGATCAGTGATCTTCTAACAAATCATCTTTTGGAAGAAGAAGAAGAGTTCAATCTGCGCATCCTTGAGATTGAGTACTAGTCTTCGATCGATCCAGACTTGGACTTGTTTGCAGTATTCTTTTGGTTGTTCAATGACAAGAATTCTTATCCAAATTTCGGTATCAGTTAAGCAATGATTGTTACATAGGTTACAAATCAAATGGAAGGCATACCATGAAGGATTGGATAGGAGATCTATATGAGGGTCTTGATTCTACCACCTCGTCCATCCGATCTAACAACTATTAAATCACTGTTGCTAATATTTGAGTTCTAAGTCCTCTTACACCATTTTCCCAAGAACCTGCTTGTTCCATCAGGACCAAGCAAACCCCGAGAGAAACATATATCCCTTATCAAATCCAAAATACCTTACGTCAAAACATCTGGAACATCTGGGTCTTTTTCTGGAGCATCAAACACTTTCTCAGAAATGTCTGAGGTAATGGTCGTTTGGAAGCTAATATCACCAAATTCAGGGGCTTCTTTTCGAGCGTCGAGAGGAGAAGTAGAGACTTCTGAAACTGCAGTGTTGCTTAGAACACGATGTCGCGCAAATCTCTTACGAAAACTCCATCCTTTCTTATCACCCTTCACCTTAAGTCCATTGAAAAGAAAAGAAAAACATCAATTTAAAATGAACCCAATCAAATATTGCTTCATTCGATTCAAAATTACATTTTGTTCACATAAAAACATCATACTGATTCACAGGAATGAGCGGCAGGATTTGTAGACAGAGATAAAGAAAGAGTCCTGCAGAAGAGAACACAATTGGAGGGTGAATGGAGAGGTTGCAAGGATGAGATCGAGAGAACCGTTTCGGATATTTGATGGAAAACAGGACGAGACTAGTTTCAGTATTTTCAATTTTTGTTTTTTTAATGTTCAAAAAATCAAGCACGTGAGCTGCACGTGTCCAATTTAAACGGATAAAATGACGGAAAAACAAACGTTTCTTCAAAAAATAACAAAATGAAACATAATACATAAAAAATGCGCGGTCCAAAACAAGTTACACTAGTTACCAATTTTGTCAAATATGTTACATTTTTTTCATATTTTTCCTTAATAGGGTGTATCTTTAATTCTTTATAACTCCTGATACCATACTTAATACACGGAATATGTGGAAAGGTATTATTCAAATATCAATATTCATGCATCATCATAATAAAAAAGGAATCATAATACTTTTAGCGCTAAAATTAAATATTTAATTGCTCAATAGTATTTTTGTGGTCAACCCTTAATAACTTACAAGGTACTCGACTAATACCCACAAATATATCATTTGATTTGAGTTAACCTTACGTCGTACGTACGTGTATTATCCATTATTAAAAGACAAAATAAATCATAAATCATGTGAATATTGGAGAAGCTACGACGGAGGTTCGACTTCCGTGTGGGTCTACCACATCATAAATCATTCCAATACGGACAATGGTTGTTGGTTGGAGACCCGTTGCATTCAAGTCTCAAGAGGGCGAGGCCGGAACATGATCAACTCAATGGGGGCGATTTCATCTTTATTTAGATGATTGGGGTCAATTCAAATTGCAATCGTCAGGTTCTTAGCTTGGGTCATTCATTACACTGTTGGAGCTGTGTTTTGAACCTACTATGAGTCAAATCTTACATATATAGTTTAGAAAAATTTAGGTATTATATATATATATAAATTAATTACATTTTTCTATTATCAATCAATTTTAGGAGAAAATTTAAATTGTATAAGTTAAGGGTGAGTAAAAAAACGGTGGACCGAAAAATTAGTCCCAAGGTCGTTCCAAATAGTCTGTTCCGAATTTAAAACTGAGTCAAAGCGGGTGATTTTTTTTAATCTCAAACTCAGGATCGAGATCGTTTTCTTACCCGAGTATAGGTTGAAATCAATATTTATTGTATTTTTTAATTAATTTATTCTAGGTTTAGGGTTATGTTTGGAATTTAAATATTTTTATATTGAATATTTAATATGATATTTGTATTGGATAGTTAGTATAATGTTTGCATTGTGTTTTATATTTAAAAAGTTTGAATATTTTTTGTAAATTGTTTTTAGAGTAAAAGTTGGTCCAGAAACGAAACTGACATGAGTCAAGTAAGACCGACTCATGTGATTGTTTTTAAAATGAACTCGGGCTCAAGCCTCCAAGCATAAGTCCCAAATTTTCGGACTTAAACTTTTCTTTTTTGGAAAAAACTCATCATGTCAGTCCAAACTCATCCATAGTATAAGTGGTTACTTTTTGTTTATCCATTGATTCTCATTCGGTCCAATATAGAAATTAACATAATATTTGAGGTCAATAACGATTGATGGTGTTGAGTTGCATTGGTTTATGTGGATTAATTATTTCACATTTACTCCACATACAAGAGTTCAAGTTGGACTTTGACATGGGAAAATATTTATAAAAAAATAAAAAGAAGTCTCGCTTCATCTGAATTAAAGTGTACGTGTTGTGCTTTGATAGATAAGAGTTCTCATATTGGGAAAGAGTGTTTGAAGTAATGTTTCTCACTCACATGAATAAAATTCCATATCGGTAATTTAAAAAAATATTAAACACCTTATATACAAATTGAATATCCCTCCCATTACCAATCATTACTCTTTATTTGATTATTATGACTCGACTAAATGGTGTTTGTTTTTGGCCAAAATACTCAGACTTAATGTAAAATAAAAAATGTATCTTTTAACTTAGTGTTTGTTTGTTTGAGGATTCACAATTAACTTTTTATGAGTAAAATACTTCTTCTATTTGTCGAATTCCATTCAATTACATAGTTTTTTTCTTAATAATAATGAGTACACGTCTGCACACAACAACAACCGTAGGATTTCATCCAATATCTGTCGGTGCAATACTAGACCATTATTTGTATGGTCCCGCTAAAGAACACACAACTCGTCGTCCTCGTGTTTTCAAATCCATCCATCCACTCCCCTATATACAGCTCCTGAGCTCCATCCATTTCCATATGAACAGCAGCACTACGGAAAACTAGCTAGCTACCAGTACTATACGTCCGACCAAACATGTTGGAGAAACTAGACAGCACTCCCAACAAACCGTCCTTCAGACTGATGAATCACGACGACAACAAGTTCCTGTCCAAGATCCTGTCCAGAGAAACTGCACTATCACAGTCGACGGAACCTTCCTTCAGGGTGTACTACGGCAGCAGGTCGGGTTCCGTCCCATTCTACTGGGAATCCGAACCGGGCACTCCGAAACACGCGCTTCACGAGATCAACGCGCCACCACTAACCCCACCGCCAGCTTATAACTATCTGAACTCCTCCGATCACAGCCCGACCAAGAAGAAGCTTCATTCCAGATCGAACCTCCTCAGGATTCTGTTCCTCAAGGCAAGACCGAAGAGTGGATCTAGTCGAAGCATGCTCATGAAGTCATCTGCGGATTCAAAATCCACAGGGACAGGTAGGCCACGGATTCAACAAAGTTTTGATTCTTTCGAGGATTCGTCGTGTTCATCATCAGACTCCAAAGAGGACGACCAGGATAATGTCAAGTCATCGCCTACCCTGACCTTGTGTTTCGGTGGTAGGAGATTATCAAGCCGCTCCCGGTCCTGAGGGTTGGGTGCAGTAATATCGAGTATATATATATATATATATACCGGTTAATTATCAAATAGTTAGCCGAACTTGACATGGTTTGACAATTAGGTACCAAATTATTATTTTTTTACCTCAAATAGGCCTGACGTTAATTTCTCATTGAGTTTTAACGGAAAATTGCACGTGAGGAGCAACCAGGTACCTAAACTTGGCATTGTTTGGCAAACAGGTACTCGAACTTACACGAATTAGCAAATAGAAACCTGAATCGGTTCAAATTCGAGTTGATCGAACCACTTTATTTAAAATAAAAAATTAAAATTTGTATACCAAACGTATGCATGACTCAACCATAAACCCTAAGTCATGCATGTGTTTGGTATATAAACTCTATTTAAAAAAAATAATTAAAGTGGTTCAATTGAACCGGTTCTGAACCGATTCAGGTATCTACTTGCTAATTTGTGTAAGTTTAGGTACATAGTTGCTCCTCACGTTTAGTTTTTCGTCAAAACTTAACAAAAAATTAGCGTCAAGAATCTATTTGCTAATTTTCAAAAGTTCGAAAACCTATTTGCAATAAAAAAAATTGGGTACCTACTTGCCAAATCATATCAAGTTCAAATACCTATTTGATAATTAACTCTCTTTATATAAATATATATAAAAGGTCACTTTCAATTATCAAAGATTGGGTCAGGCAGGACGAACCCAAAAAAATTGTTCAGTGGGGGCAAGTAGAATAAAGACAAATAGTTGATCAAAAAAAAATTCAGTGGGACAAATGTATGATTTAAAAGAGCTAAATTAAAAATTATTGTTTTTTTAGGGTTAAAATTACACCAAGTTAAAATTTGAGAGAGCAATTATCCTTAGTCCCTTCTTGCCTTAGTTGTCCGGTTCGACAGTTTTTTACTAGGGTTAATTACCAAAAAACAAACCCAACTTTGATCGAAAATAAAACAACAAACTAAACTTTTTTTTGGATCAAAAGACAAAATTATGTTCAATAATTGAGCAATCAGGAAACCTAGCTCAAATCTTCGTTAATTATGGATGTAATTTTGAATAGTAAACAAAGTTATGAAGTAGATTACTGTTATACCCTTCACAGTTCAAGTCTCTGGCGGTAGAGTTTCTCAACTAACAACTCTTCCTCGTTTCAACCCCTCAACTGAACCCTAACTCTTCGATGATTGGTCTTGACGGGAGCGATCTATAGATGATCATGATTTTGTCCACCGCTTCCCGCATGGATGGTGAAGGAGAGTCTTTTTGCCTCTGTCTTTCAACCATGGAGAAGAAAGAAGAGAGATGATCTGATAGAAGAAAGTTGAAAAAGTATAATGTTAATCTACTTTGTAACTAAACATGTTTTTTGATTGCTCAATTATTGAACTTCATTTTGTCTTCTACACAAAAAAAAAGTTTAGTTTGTTGTTTTCGATTTTCGGTCAAAGTTGAGTTTGTTTTTTGGTAATTAACCATTTTTATTATAGGTTGGAAAATGACTTCCAAATTAGTTAGAGACTACAGTGGAATGGTGAATGATCCCAATATGGAATTTTGTATGCTTGAGCCGTGGACAGTTAGAGCTGGTGACGTGTTCGTACTGCCGTTTTATACTTTTATGTTCTAACAATGTGGGTTTGAAGTGCATGAAGAAGTTTTTTTTTTGGCCACATATGCATGAAGAAGTTAAACGCTAAGTTACTACTCACGTTACAGTATACGATTTTCATTTTCATTCCCCTTTAGTGAGTGTTTTTGGATAAATGTAATATTCTATATTGGTAAAAAATTATTTTCATTTTGTAATACTTAAAGCTAACTATTTATAAATCAAAATATTTTAAAAATTATTTTATTATAATAAATATATTAATAAATAATTAAATATTAATAATACGCTGGTGTTAGTTATTCATTAATTCTATCATGAAAATAACAATTCAATTCAATTATACATACATACAACCCTAATTTTAACGTGCTCAGTGCTCTAAAATTTACGCATGATATATCATTTACGCAGTGTTATTTGATTACAATTATATAAATTATACTGCTTAACCCATGAAATGCTGAAAATAGTATTTTTCTAATTATATTTAAGTAGAAAGAAAAAGTAAACACATTATCTTATATCGTTTTTGCATTAATTTTTCATATGAAACTCAAATCATTATCTGTCATCTATCTCCTGCAAAAATATCCGAGTGTTATAATAATTATTGCATACCAACCACTGCAACTGTACAGAAGGGATAAGGATGTGTCTGATCTGAGACAAAAGGGGTGAAAATATGGATTTTTAATTTCCATCCTTAGTTGTCGACAATGTGTTAGTCAATCAATCAATCGCCTGCAAAAGCCAACAACAAATTGCACTAGAGCACCCTTAACTCTCATATCGCATCACCTTATGGCTTATATCCTAAACTTTTGAAGTTACAGCAGCAGCATCTATTATTTGAATTAGATAAATTTTCCCCCATATACACTTATGAGTGACAATTTCTGACATGACACAATTAAACTATAGGTAACAATTTGTATTTTACACGATAATGACACAACACGATTAATAACCGTGTGTAAACACATCTAACATGCAAATACACGTTTAAACACGATTAAGTATATTTATCTAATATTTTGATTTATTTTTAATTATTTTTTTAAAATTTATTTTTATTCACTTATGAATTTTAAAACATGAATATGAAATTAGTTGTAGAATTTGTTAATTTCATATTGTATTATTTCTTTCGTGTTATTTCTTGTCATGTGACACATTTTGTTTCGTGTATATATGAATTTTTTATTTGTTCAAAAAGTTAATCATGTTTTATCGTGTGTTCCATGTGTGATCTGTTTAAGAGTCTATCTGTTTAAACACGACACACATTTATGAACGTTTAAGATTTATCTGTTTAAACACGATATCCTTTGATACACGGCACAATTAATGAGACGATACATTAAACACGACACACGAATTGTCACCCCTAACCGCATGATCCATCATGTGTTTTATAATTAACCAATGACAATCGGATTTTACGAAAACCCTCATTGCAGATTTGCAGTAGATATGAACTTGTATAAATGAATTCGTGATCAATTCTATGATTAGATCAATATCATCCATGAAATATATTAACTAAATTCGTGATCAAGAGGAGTTGACGATTAGAAATTAATATCGAGATTTCTAGTGAAAGTGAAACAAACCAACAAATCAAAACCCACTTCATCAAAAGAAAGACGAATAGAAAAAGAACCAATTTTTGAGATAAACCAGACAGATTGCATTCATGGCAGCAAGTCCTGAATTGCATATCTTACACAGATAGATACCCAACACTATTGAAATCCACACAAACACACACACAAAAAAACTAATTTGCACTCAACCACTCTAGAGCAATCGATGATTAGAAATTTAGAATCAGACCTCGTCTTCGTGAAGGAGCATGTTAGGGATCCCTTTACTAACAGGGAACTTCCTACCGGTCTCGGGACAAACGAGGGCGCCTTCCTCGAGGTGGAGCTCCAGCAGCGCGTGGTGGAACCTGTTCAGGAACTCCGGTGACTCGAGAATGGACGGGTCCACGGTGTCAGGAAGCTCGGCGTAGCCCATGGATTTGGCGGATTCAACCAAGGCCGTCCAATCAATCTTCGCGAACATGTGGCGGAGGAAGTCTGGATTCATCTCCACCGCCTTCTCCACTACCTTCTCTGCTTCGATCCGCAGCGGAAATCCGTTGGTGACTCCCTTAATGTTGGAAGACAGCATGTTGTGCGTTATCAGCCTCATATCCCTGCCTTGGATTGATCCGCCGCTCAGAAGAAGCAGCTCACTACTTGCAATTCAATGGCGATTGATCAAGGTTGTGGGGGGGAATATGCTGCTGCAGCTGCTTCGTCAGTTGGCTGAGAAGAAGAAGTATAAAAAAGAGCCCTAGTAAATTAGACCCATTAAACCCGGTTCAATAGTGGTTTACTTACTTTACCCTAGTAAGCCGACACGAAGAAGCCATTCTTCCTTCCGTCGACCAACTCATTCGGCCTGCCACTCTCGACCGAAGCTTCATTCGTTGCTGCTTAGTCCAGTATCGCCTATCGGCAGTCTGTCCTCCACGGCGGCTTCCCAGACTGCCGCAGCAGCTCAAGCGAAGAATCTCATCAGTCCTATCATCTATTCTGACATCGAGGAGGTCGTGGAGTCTCCTCTACTAGAGCTGAATCAGCTACTGCTATTTGATCTGAATTAACAAGGTTAGAACGCACATTCATCTCCAAACAGAAAGAGCTAGTTTTTAGCATTGCGATTTTGTCTGCATTGATTTTGTTAGTGTGATTGTCTTCTGCGTCCATCTTTCTATGTTTTCTTAACAAATGGAATTTATGATTCGCTTTATTAGTAATTTTCACTAGAGAAAATAAATTATTGAGAGCTTGTTCAATGGACAAAATCAACAGTATTTGGCTTTGTAGATTATCTTGGCATCTACTTGTGGATTATCATTGTCTTTATCTTGTTAAAATGAAGTCTCAGTGTGAGAGGGATTGCTGTTGAGCTTAAGTTGACAGTTTCTTTGAATCAATTTGCAAAGTAGAGAATCAGCAAGAATAACCAAAACTCAGTATAAGGGTAGTGAAGAACCCGAACGAGCAAGGATAAGTGTGTTGTTCAAGTGCTGAAATGGATGATCGAGTTGATTTTAAGATAAATAAGAAGAAAAGTTAAAGACCAGTTGCATTTCAGGGTTGAGTTAAAGTTGTATAGATGATATGAAGGAGGTATAATTCCAATTGATTTCAATAATCTTAGTGTTGCTTACGTACTACTTCCATGGTGCCGCTAATTGACACAATTTAGATTCTTTGTATGCAAAACAATGTCTTTATTCATTATTATGTAGTTGTTAGAATAACATAGAGTTTGAACTATATACACTCTATACCAAACTTATGAACCACAAAGTCTTTAAATGCAAAACAATATATTTTTATCATTGCATGATTGTCGCTGGTTTCGTCTTGGTTCAGTCTCTTTGTCTTAGCTGAAACGTTGCCGGTTTGTAATTCATTCTCATGTTTGGATAGAGGCAAGACAGGAGCCATATTTCCTGTATCATTTTCTTTAAGGTGAAATTATGATTTCCTTTTCCATATAAATATATTATATAATTTGTTGTCTATCTGTCTGTTAATCTATTTTAGATTTTTGGCAAATGTGTTCCTGATGATGTGATTCCGATTTTGAAATTTTGAAGTTTTATTTGAAACCCTCTCTGATAATTGAAGTTCAACCAGGCCCAACTTCAACTTTTTCAAGAGGAAGCCATCTACCCCTTTGAACCATCAAAGCTTGTTCCTTGATAGGCAATCTTTGTATCAATTTGGAAATCGTTGAACCAAAAGCTAATTGAGTCTACACACCAGAAGTCACCATACATCATGATATGGAGCAGTTCGTCTTTTAATATATCCAATTTAATTCACTGATGGAAGTATTAAGTGATGTCCATATGGGAATATGAAATTTAAAAGTATTCATGTTCTTCATGTCATGCAACAAGATAGGGTTCACTGTGTGATGTATTTTATCCAACTGTATCTATTGATTCTTATGTCATTACAGCGTTAGGCACTCAATCACATTCTTGCACAAGTTGAGCTTCCTTTTTTGTTGGGCTTCATTTACCTTTATCATGCATCTTGTATGGACCACAATATAATTGCTGTTCACTTTGGCTACATATCTTTTCACACATTGATTACCAAATTATCCAAGTTCTTTGGTAGTTTCAGATAACCGGAAGTGACTGAAATTTTCATGTCCAAACCGACATATATATAATTCAAGTGGGTGATTTTCTCCTCTCCGACAAATCATGAAGCTTAACACCCTTGTGAGATCCACCCGAACCGTGCTCAAACTTAGGGGTATTACACAGCCTCTACAGTTGCGCACATTCCAATCTGATTTCGCCCCTAGAGATCCAAACACCAAGCCCATAAAGTACAAGTACCCAGCCTTTTATGACCCGTACGGCCCTAAACCTCCCCCAACGGACAAGATTATCCAACTAGCTGAGCGCATTGCAGCTTTGCCACCGGAAGAACGAACACAGATAGGGCCTGCTCTAAGAGACCGACTGAGGCATCCCAAAATGCAGGCAATCTCAGTGGAGGGCATGGATGTGGGAGCTCAAGGAGGGGGAGGAGCAAAGGTGGAAGAGAAAAAAGCAGAGAAAACGGCGTTTGATGTGAAGTTGGAGAAGTTTGATGCTGCTGCAAAGATCAAAGTGATTAAAGAGGTAAGAGCTTTTACTAGTTTAGGATTGAAAGAGGCAAAAGATCTTGTGGAGAAGGTTCCTGTAGTGCTCAAACAAGGAGTCACCAAGGAAGAGGCGAATGAGATCATTGAGAAGATTAAGGGTGCGGGAGGAGTTGCTATTATGGAGTGAAGTCTCTTCTAATTTGGCTAACAGGTAACAGTGCCACCTCCTCATATTGACTTAAATGACGATTCTTAGCCATTTTCTGTTCAAGTTACAAATGAATCATGTTTGATTTCCATTGTTTTGAATGCTGATTGTCAACTAGAAATAGACTTATGGTATAATTTTGTCATTGCTGTTTCCGTTGTTGATTTTTTTTTTTTTTACATTTCATAAATGCAGGATTATCATAGTTCATAGTTGTTTGGTAATTGGTATTGTATCTAATTCAGCCAAATCCAATGTGTGCTTTTTTTTGTTGGTTCTGTGAGAACTTGGTTTCACTAAGACTGTTCCTTTTCTTTTATAAAGAAACGTTACCATTACGTGTTTAATGTAGAAAGAAACACATGGAAGCAGGGCATTAAGATAAGGTAATCAGTGGTTTAGCAGACCACCTGCCTCCTTTCCTCTCCTAAAGTATTACTATATACATGCTATTGTTTTAGGTAATAGTGTAAATGTCCACGCTACCAAGAAACTTGGGTCCCAATTCCTCTAATATCTCTTCCCATGACATGATAATCCACACTGACATGCATATTTCTATATACACAATAGGACACTCTTGTTTTGTATTACTCTCCAGAAGAGACCTAAAATGCAACCAACCTGGTGAATGCTTGCTGCTTTTCTATATATAATATAGCTTTGCTAGTACTTGATTAATTGGACGAATTAATATTTGAAAGAAGCGTGTGGAGAATATGTTCACTTCATCATCAACCTACCCATGCATGCGTGGAAGAAGACATCTTATATTTCTATGGTTTGTGTAGATTTTGGGAGGGGTTTGCTGCACCAACTCCCCTAACTAACTCTACACGTACATTGCTTAGAGAGTATAGAGTAGAGTCATTCATTGTATAATTATATCGATCCAGTCAACACGAGCATGGATGGCGAATCTGCAATTGTCCAACCATCTTTCTCCAGGCATGTAACGTCGTCCCTAAACCACGACAGACATTATTAGAGACATTCATTTTGAAATTTTTATAGATTCTTTGGGGGAAATATTAGGCAAAATGAGTGGAGGGGAACCCAACGGCTAATAATTCCTCACCAGGGATTATGTAAGTGCATATGTCAGTGTCTCGATCAATATAATGAATATGAAAGAGGACCCCATGATGGCTTTGATTTTTCAAAGTCCACATTATAAAAAAAAATATCCAAATTTATGTATATAAGATGTCAGATATGTAGTATATATATATATTACTGGTCATTATTTGAAGAAAAAAATGAAAAGTATCGAGTAATCTATATGAGTGACGATACTACGTTACCTTGCGTGCATGGGGGTGTTTTCTTTTGACCAACTAGGGTCTGCGACGTGGCATAAGATTTGATTTCCCATGATACCCTATAATTGACAGTCCAATAAAATAATACGTTGCTTATTGAAATGAACATGGATTGTCGAATCTTATCCCAGAGACCCCGACAAATTAGTCTGTCGGATTTATACGTGAGTCCTATACAAGGGTCTGGCAATTGTGCCGTAAAAAATTCATAATTATAGTTATAACTGTTACTGTTTAATATGGTTAACTGTATCATTATAGTGTGATCCGGTTATGCTGATGATTTTTTTTATCCATAATAGTTATGTTATTTGAGTTATACTCATGGTTATTATATAAATATAATAATTATTTATTATTAATAAACTAATATATACGAAATAATGAAAGTTACTGTACATACAAGTAGTAAATAATCATGATGTTAGTTTTATTTTTTTTTATTGTTGACAATATAGATTTATATATTTTTTAAAATAAAATTTTCGGTCTTTTATTATATTACATGTGTAGAATAAATATGAGTATATGAGTAAAACCATGGTAAATAACCAGAGTTATTTCAATAAGATTATGGTATTGAAAATTGTATCTGTAATGTTTATGGTTATGATATGTGATTTAAAAATATGGTATGGTTATGATATTTGTCATACTCGTACCATACCTTAACCATCGAGTCTAGCTATACTCATTACTCAAACTTTACCATACAGACAAATAATAACACATGTACACAAAATCTACTTGCTACATACATCGGGTACCGTACGTAATCTAAATAATAAGTAGAAAAAAATGAGATTTTTCGGACCTAACTATGGTGGTACTTTCAATTGGCACCTCAACTTTCAAATATGGTATGAACTACTTCAACTATTATGATCAGTGTAGCTTAGACTATATTATAGTTTTTGGGACATGTTATGTTTTCCTACTCCCAATTATTATTATTCGCAATTTGAGTGTCGGGAAGACGACTACTACCCCCAGAGTAATTTCCACCTCATTTTCAGCCTTCATAAAATATTAATAAACAGTTGATTGTTAAATCTACGAAGCAACAAAGACTTGGGTGCTCTTTCAGACTATAAATAGATTAGGTTGGCCATAGACTTGAAGGAAGACAAAGATATTCAGCATAGTGATAGTGTTGTTGTTTCTGCTTTCATTAACCCTAAACAAAACAGAGATCCAAAGATGGGAAGATCCCCTTCAAACAGCAACAGCATCGACATTAAGAAAGGTCCGTGGGATCCTGAGGAAGACAAGAAGCTCCTTCATTATATCAACCAACACGGACCTGGAAATTGGATCGCTCTCCCTAAACTTGCAGGTAGGTAGTTAATAATTGGATGAAGTAATAATCTTGGGTTGCAAGCTAATTAAGGAAGTAATCAACAGTATGTATTATATTATGTAGTTTCTTACTTACTGATCAATATTGCAGGTCTGAATCGGTGTGGCAAGAGTTGCAGGCTTCGATGGATTAACTATCTGAGACCAGAGATCAAGAGAGGAAGCTTCACACATGAAGAAGAACACACAATTCTTCAGTACCATAAGATTCTGGGGAATAAGTAATACTCTCAAAACTTTTTCTTAATCAGTGTATGTCTTCCATCAGTTTTTCTGTACAACAGTTTGATCATCAAGAAACTGCTAATTTGTGGGAGATTTAGGGCAAAATTTTCACCAAAATTGGATGAGCTAGATGATGCTTGTTAATATGTAGATCTTTCTTTGAACAGGTGGTCTTTGATAGCTAAGAAACTTCCTGGCCGAACCGATAATGAAATAAAAAACTTTTGGAACACTCATATGAAGAAGAAGCTGATCAGGGCAGGTTGCGACCCGATCACACACCAACCAAGAACTGACCTCATGTCTTGCCTCAGATCACTCTTAGCTATAGCCAATCTCAAGAACATGATCCTCAGACAAAACCCTAATTTTCAAGACTATAAGCTACCCTATTTACAACAGATTGATCAAATCCCGGTCAATTCAATCTCCATCCCAGCTCTCCTGAAACAAAACCCTAATTTGATTTCTGATCACCAACAACAGCTGGAAAATCGAAATGAGGCCGCCACCAGCTTCCAACCACTCCATCATCCAATGATGATCAATAATAATCCACAAGACTCACACGTCCCTTTCGCTTATAATGCCTCTCAGTTTCAACCAACAACGTCGTTCGATGATGGATCCTTGGTCCAAAGTCTCGAGTTTGACCAACACGACAGCTTCTGGAACATGCTGTCTTCTAATTTTCCATCTACATCAGAGCAGACAACATCGATTAGCAATGCTGGAGAAGTCACGAGCACCTTGAGCTACAATCATGGCAGTGAAGAAGAAGAAGCAGCATACACACTGTGGGAGGAACTTCTCGTTGACCCAGTTATGGAGTGAGTTTTAGGTCTACTCTACATCTCAAAACAAAACGAAAACATAATTCAGTTGTTGGGTGTGGTTTACTGGTTTGGAGTTGAACCATCGACTGAATAATATATTGTTCGAAGAACAATAACGGATAATGGTGTATATATATGGATGGTATGGTATGGTATATGTCCCTTTGTTGGTTCCTTTCTTTGGGACATTTCTAGTAGCTACCCACATATATTATACATACAAAGACATATACTATATATAGAGAGATTTTCCAGTTAAGATTCATGTAAATTACAATGGATAACTTATGAAAATGTTGGAACTTTATCTGACGATATTTTGATCGTCTTGAATTTGATGACTTTATCTGTATTTACCCATCATTATATTATTTAGACTTACGTTCTTTCTTATATGTAAGACACTCGGGTCAAATTCCGGATCGATGTTGGTGGTCTAATTTTATTAGTTGACATGAGAAAATGAATAAGTCAAAGGAGGCATAAACTTATTTGGACACACATGATATGTCGTTAGTATTTCTCTAATTTAATAATAACACAAAAAAACTGATAATAGAGCATATTATTAATTAAACCAATAAATGGTGGACGCAGCTAATGTTTATTTCTCACGACAGGGATAGCTGGACAGGGGTAGTTGGCTTCTTAGCTTTTCCTACAAGACACTAACTGTTACTACACCCAGTGCATATAAATAATTATATATATAAATATGATAGATGTACTTTAGGCTAGGGTTAAATAGACTTTTTATAACGTGCTACCTTAACTTTAAAAATTTAAAACAGATTACCTCAACTGGACGTAAAAGCAAATAACTATCTCCGTACAATTTACTATCAACTGCAGACCTGAACTTTAAAAAATTAAAACGAATTACCTCAACTTGAACGAAAATGCAAATAACTATCTCCCACCTTACCAAGTTGAGGTAGCCCGTTTTGAATTTTTAAAATTCAAGCAGCTCGTTGCAAAACGTCCAAAGTTCAAGTAGATCTTTAGTATTTAAAAGCTTTAGGTTATATATATATATATATATATAAACATTATGAACAACCAACCGTGAGAATGCAGGTGGGGTATTTTCCCGCGAAAATTGAATTATTAAAAACATTATTTAGCAGAAAAAAAAAACATTTTGAAATCAATATTTGTTTAACAGAAATAGGATCTAAAAATAAAAAATATATGAGACAATGATATACATAAAGGTCGATCAGTTTCTAATTCTACTCCGAATCTCCGATCACCTGCTGCTATTTGTGCTTGTTTCGCCGATTGTAGAAACAGTGGTGAGCGACTTTGAAGCCCAAACTCGAGCATTCATGGCTCCTTCCTGAAAGTTGCTCCTCTTCCTGGACTCCATTCTTGTACAATAAGTAGAATTACTACTAGAATGAACAGTTGCCTGTTGCAGGTAACCCAAGAAATGCTCCAAGGAACCCAAAAAGCTCATGCTTCTCATGTAATTCACGAAACACTGACCACACACAAGGACAGTCGGGTAGAGGAAGTAAATCAATCGGGTTAGAACAAATATTGTGGCCAGAGCAAGGTAAATTTCATCTTCAACATTTATGTGTTTTCCTGATAGGTTTGATGGATCTTTGATTTCTTCTAAGGTTGTTCCCTCCAGAGCACGAGTTGTTGATTCCAAACCTATAATGATGAACATATTCTGCAATTTTAGAAAAGCATGGACATGGTGGGTTTTGTGAGAAGGTCATCATACCTGTGACTTCTTTGTAGAAGGCAAGAACAGAGGTGAGGTTTCGGGAGCCATGGTAATTTACGCGCATAGTGGAGTTTAGAAGGTACAATGATGGGAAGCCATGGACTCCATACTTTGAGAGGGTGCTGCAAAATACAATATCAATCAAAAAACAAACGCCAAAGAGTTGATTTGAACAGAAAAAAAAATCAGACCTTGGACGAAGAACAGATTCTTTAATTGAAAAATGGGGGATGGTGGGATACAAAGAGGAAAGCAGGGAGAAGCTTGGCTGAAATGCTCTCGAGAAAGGACACCATGGCGCATAGAAGAGCACAGCTGCATATTGGTGAGGATTGTTTTGCACCAAACGCAGGGCATGGTGCAACAAAGCATCGGCGCCCTTCAGAACAGAGAATATTGTAATTCTTTTAAATTTTCAACAACGAATATATTTGCAGGAAATAGATATTTCTAAACGATTCAAGCAATTACAGTAAGTGCAGATTAGAGTGAATGATGAACATTCTGCAATGACAAGTTGAAAGTGAAACAATTTGTTCAAACTGTGATGCAGGAAATGGAAAAAAGTCAAAAAACAGATTCCATTTCGATCTCTATCAAGAATAAATGCGAAGAACCCAGAAAGTTATGCTTTAAAGCAGAACTGACGAACGTTAAATCTACGGTCTACAGCACTCAAAATCAACTTCTCTTTACTTATAAAATATGAAAAATGTAGCATTTCCAGATCAATCCTTAACATTGTATAAAAGATTTTGGAAGTAGTAAGCGATTCTAGCAGCAAGTCGATTTAATCAATTTCAAAATAGAAAAAAGAAGGCCAGCTACCTCTTGAACTCCAAAAAAATTGATAGAATCGACACTGAGACAGTGGTTGTCCCGAAACCCTAGCATCAAATCCCCGACGGATTCTAGTCTACAAACGGCGTCAGACGGGGACCTTTTCAAGATATCGGCGCACGCTAGCCTCCCCCAAAACAGTAATACTATCATACCCGCTGCCAAAGCCCTCCTCATGGCTTCAAAAAAGAAAGAAAACCTACTCAATCAGAAATTTCAGCAGCAAATCCGAACAATAGTGTGATCCATATAAATTCCAGTAACTCCAGTTACATGGGGGAATCTGCTCCCCACTGAAATTGCAGTCAGCAGAAACTGTGCTGCTGCTGGGGATAGAATCTTGAAAGGGTAATCTTTTTAGGGTTTTCAGCAGCTCTCTACTTGGGAGGATGAAGAAGATACTAAAGAGAACATGGGTCTCGCTGCTAGATGATTGGTTTCCATGGACGATTCGAAGGTGACTTCGGCTAGACGGACAATTTCATGTCCCTCCCACTACACTTCTTTTTTGTAAATACCAAATTAGTTTTAATTATATATATAAAAACTTTAATAAATAAATAGATACATTTATTATTAAAAATCGAAATAAATGTTACACAAATTTTTCTTTTTAAAAAATAATATATTTTGCCTGTATAATATTTTTTTAATAAACTTATGCACTTTTTAAAATAATATAATATGATTTAAAAGTACAGTATGAATAACCTTAAATTGTAATCATGAAAAATAATAAACTATTTTCATATAGAATTTTCCTTAATTAATTGCTAATTTCAATTTGCAATTCTTAGATACTATAGGCCATAGGGTGCAATTAAGCCCTAAACCGATTTGCACTATCGATCCAAACTAGAATCCCTAGTGTGGATCTGATCGAGTTTAGCTCAAATCAATCAAAACTTTTTAACCAAAAATTATCAAATAATTTTTGTTAATTAATTAGAAGACCATTTGAAAACTTAGAATAATGGCGCCGTTACAGTTTTAATGTAAATGAATAAAATTTTGATTAGGGCAACAATCTAAAATTTCCTCCATTTGTAGCAATATTCCAAAGGGTTAATAGGTTCAATGGTACCATATGTTTGAGTCATGTGATCGGATGGTACCCCTATGTTGTTTTATGGTACCATATGTTTCGCAATGTTGTTATTTAGTCCAAATTACTTTTGCCGTCAAAGTTAACTAATGGAATGCTGACGTGGCGCTGATGTGACAGATGAAAAATAAAAATAAATAGAAAAGTTAATAAAAATAGAAAAAATAGGGAAAAAAGCTAGGGTTGGACCTAGGGGTCCAATTGACCCAGCCAGGGTTGAAACCCAGGGTTGGGTCAGACCCAGACCTAGTCGCCCAGGTCAGGCGACCTGGTGGGGGTCCAACCCAGCCCAGGGTTCGACCCTTGGCTGGGTCAATTGGACCCAAAGGTCCAACCCTAGTTTTTTTTTTCAATTTTCGACATTTTTTAAAAAAATATATATTTTTTTTTTTTATTAATAGATAAAGTTTTAAATATTTTTTAAAACATTTTTAAAAAAAATTCGATTTTTTCCCTATTTTAAAATTTTTTTCTATTTATTTTTTTATTTTTTAAATTAAATATTATATTATATATCTACGTGGCACTGACATGGATCATTTAACAGAAAAAACTAACGGTTGACTAACAGAGTACCATAGGACAATATGCTCCAAACATAACGAACCATTTGACCGCATTAAAAAACATACGGTACCATCCAATCACATAGCCCAAACTTATGGTACTATTGGACCTATTAACCCTACCCTATTCCAAAAGCAACCACAAATCTATTCAATCATTGCTCATGGCCTTGGCCAAAAAAAAAATCATTGCTCATGGCAGGACCAGCTCAGCTCTACTCATTCTTCTTTTTTTTTTGGCCAAGAAAAGGAATGGGCTCAACTCATTCATAGTTACTGATCCAGGAAAAAATGCTTCTTTTAGGATATTGACAGCTTGCACTTCAATTATGAATGAATGAACTGCATAACATTTCTCTTACAATATATATACCAGAAAGCAGCAGCAGGTTCTATGATTATTATTATCCCTTCAAATGAAAACCTTGATATCAGACATATATATAATAATAAAGAATCAACGAAAATAAACCCTCCTATAATCTTCTTCTTTTGTTTTTTCCCAGGTCTCAAATTCGTAATTACAGTTTCCTTCCCACCCTCCTTCTCCTATGGTTGCCTTGCAGCTTTTTTCCGTAGGAGATGGTGGAGTGGTGGTTGCTTCTCTTCCCTATTCTCTTTATGCTGTTATTATTATAATGGTGTATAGTTGCCTCTTCCATTTAGCCATGGTGACTTCTGTGTTCTTCTCTTTGTTTCAGCTGGATTGCCTTTTGAAGAATGGTTTCTGACAGAAGAGCAGTTTCTCATCTATATTGCTCTCTACTTCTATGACTCTTGCGTCCCACTTCAAACGGGTCGTCAGAGCTCTCACCGACTCAATCATAGAAGCAGTGTCTCGAATTATCACCCATCCCTGCAACAATTCAATAACATTCTAGAAAAAATGGCTATATCAAATAAAAAACTTCAGAAATTTTGAGACTACAATGATACCTCGGGGCGAAGAATACGATCAATCTCGATGAATAGATCAAGTATAGAGCATTTTTGCTTTTTGCTTGTCATGAGAGATAGAAGGCCTGATGCATGAACCATGTCGTATGATCTTGGGTAGGTCGGAAATGCTTCACACCTGAACCCAGATCAATAGATGGAAGTAATGTCATAAACGAAAAGGCAATTTTTTTTTCCAGTTTTTCACCAAATTTCATACTAAGTGCTGCACAATTTGCATTCTAAACGAGATTTATCTCCCATTTTCATGCATTATCTTTTGGCTGGACAGCATCTGAATCCAGAGAGAATCACATTTTAATTTCAACAATTACTCTATCATCACGATAGATGAGGAAGGTAAAGTGAATTACCAATCGTGTAAAACCCCAACAAATCCTCGGTCGAGAATAGCAGGCAAGTGGTTTGGAGCATTTGAAGGAACCACATTCATAACCCACAAGTTCTTCCCAGCTTCCAGAAGAGCTGAATTAAACCCGCCCAAGTGGGAATTCATGTCAAGCACATTCCTGACCATGTTATAAGGCGCAGAAGGATCTTCATCCCCTGGTCTCTTGGGATGATCTGAGAAAATCAGTGGTGACAGAAGCGACCAATAATCACGCACAGCAATTCTCCAGTTCTGTGTATCTCCTGCAAATACTTCTGCATTGAGACCTGAAAAATAAAAAATAATGATAAGTCCCAGTAACCATGGAGGTTATAAGGTTTATTGAAAGTATTGGAATTTATTTCACCATATAGTTTAAGTTCGGTTCCGTTTAAATTAGCTCTAGATGGCCAATTTCTCTTTGATTCTATCGGGATCCATCGCTTGCCGTTTGTTCCTCCTATGCAGGTTTGGAGCTGGCGGTAAAATGGAGATTCGATGTCCATGCCTTTACCACATAGAGGTGGGGCTGAACTAAGTTTCCTATTGCAGATGTAGTTAAATAAACAAGTTAGAGAAATGCAAAAGAAAAAAAAACTGCAGTGCAGAAATGCAAAATACTCCTGCTTTGCTTGATCAGTCGGTGAAAATGTATGACCAATTTATAATGTTTGCCACACCCTTTGTAAGAGACACCACACCTTTTGGAACCCATAGAACCTTTCGGCCTAAACCATGCCCATTCAATTCAAAATTTGGCTCCAAAGCAAAGGGACACCTTGGGATGATGACTTGGAGCCAAAGTCATTGCAACATTTCGGCCTAAACTTGGCTCCAAAGCAAGTGTCCAAAAACCGGGAATTTTGATGTTAAAATGTTAATTCATTAATTCCAAAAATTCAAATTTACGATAAATTTTTAGAATAGTAACTTTATTCAAATTTACAGCTCAATCCCAGTCAGGGGCTCTGCCCCTTGGACCCAACCCCTGTGACCCAGCCCAGGGGCGCTGCCCCCGGACCCCTGCAAAGGGGTGTTGCCCCCTTTAACCCCATTACTCATCCCTGATGAATCCGATACAGTGAATCATAATATACTTAAATAAACGTGTGATCCGCACCCTCCTGACTTGTTTAATGGTGACTTGTTTAATGAAATACTATGATCATATTGGTCAACTAGTCAATCCAATTACACTAAACTATCTAATTTCTTGTATTTAGAGATTATTTTTGCATTTTTGGATATTGATTAAGGTGATAATACACTCTTTGATGATACAATGAACAGTAAGAATCTTATAGAAGTCGATTTACCGTGAAGAATAACAGCTCTTTTTGTTTGTTTTTTTCCAGACAATGGTCTCATCTTGTTGTGCCACCAACTCCCAACACAGATTTTCTGCAAATTCAACAACGAAGTTCGGTTTCTTCTGAAACCCTTTCTTCCCCTTGTTATGATTCCTGGGAGAATTGGTTAATGGTGAAGTCCACACAAAGTACCCTCCCGGTCTCAAAACTCTATCTGCCTCAACTAAGAAAATCCCATCTGCATAAACCAAAAATAATGAGTACTCATTCAATAAATCCTGCAAAAGATTAGAACTTGAATGATTATAAGTACCTCTTTGGTCCCAATCGATCCCACATCTCAAGCAATGCAACATGTCAAAGGAAAGAGATGGGTATGGCAACTGCTTTGAGGTAAAAGAAGCAATCATAGCAGGAAGACCCCTTTCAAGATTGAGTTGAACTTGGCCTCCGGAAGTTTCGTAATTAGCAATACACATTGTCAAAAGTTGTTTGGAGAAGAGATGTGCTCCAAAGCTACCATATCCACATCCTATGTCCAAGATGGTTCTAATCTGAAAATGCATAATCTCAGCTATCAATATAATATGTATATCAAAAGAGCATGAAATGAGCAATGTGTCAATAGCTATACTTATGCATGCAGAAGTTTCAAGTTCATCATTCTTCATTAAATTTACAAACTATAGATATAAGTAATAATAATATAGATGAATTACCTGAGATGGAGGTAAGTATAAAAAATACAACAGAAACTACTATCACTAACCCCTGCTCCAGCAAGTTCATGATCACTTCTCAACCCGATCATCTTTGCAACTTGCTGCGCATAATCCTCGATACCATCAAATGTGAGAGAGGTGGACTGGAACGAGATCTGTTCTTCCTCTAGTATCATCATCCTAAAAGTAAATGAGAAGAATAAAAAATATCAAAATCGAAAAGGTGTAAAAGAGTTCCTCAATTTCTAAGAGAAACACAAACAAACCTTTTGGTTATACTACCAGAGGAGAGAACCTGCTCCGCAGTAATTTTCACATTAGCCACCCAAATGAAGTCTTTACCAGTAGGCCATCTCAGAGGAACCTTATAGTTAAGAGGTGGAATCACAAGGCAAGACTGCCTTGAACCGTACCCACAAAATCGGTCATTAACTAATTCATTGCTCTCAGAGGCATTATAGCAAGGGACATAATTTTCGTACTCTTCGGAGCAGAACTCCAATTCGCGGGACTTTGGAGACCCGAGGGAGAGCTCCCCGATGTCCCACAAATCTGAGATTACGTGTTCTTGTAGGACACGATAATGTCTGTTTATCTGTACTCTTGATGAAGTCGAAATGGACATTGCCCACCAAAAAGACCCCCAAAGAGTGGTCAAGGCAATAAAGAATAGGCTCATTCTGATCAAGAACATTATGTACTTGTGTCTTGTTCTCGGACTTAAGGTGTCGGATGCAAAGCCACTCTCGAGGTTGTTGTACTTTGAAGGAGAGCTGCTCGAGTGGTTTAAGGTTAATTGAATTGGGAGTTTATCTTCTTTCTCGTTTCGGTCTTTCATGAGATCAAGGGAGCCACCTGATAGACGAGTCCCCAAGCTTAATCTTTGTAGAGGCCTGGACATTTCCTATCTGAAAAAAAGTACAAAAATGAGTGAGGAACACTGATTCATCATATGTTCTGGTAAGAAAAATCCTGAAATTAACTACCTTCAAAAGAAGTTGAGAAATATATGAGATTTTTATTCCAAGGAACTAAGTTTTGATTCCCAGTACGGACACTAGATCTATGAACTTGGTAACACATGCTGAAGAACTGAGCATTCATCCATAGACTCTCCAATAAGAATCCCGGTAGGGAAATCTGAATGTGAAGAGTGTATGAAATTTATCTCTTCCAGGTTGCCGCTTCAAAATTCCAGAAAATTTATATCTTTGAGACTAGAATTTTCCAGTGAAACTTAAACTTGTAAACCCAGAAAAGATTGAAGACCAATAGAGAGGTGATTTATCTAGACAATTGAAACCCAGTTAGTAGCTATGATAGAAAGGAGATACCTTAAGTAGAGGGAAGATAGCATAAACTCTGTAGAGAAAATCGGAGGAAATTCACCACCTATATCTCCATGTCCAAGTTCCTTCTTTTAACTAAGGCTATCACAATCACAACAGTAGTTCAGTACAAAAGAGAGAGAGAGAGTTTAGGGGTAAGTTCAGCTCGAGAAGTGATGTGGATTTTATCCTTTCTAATAATACGATGAAGGAAGACAGACCAAATCTTCCAGAGTAAAGTGAAAACCCAGATTTTGGCCAAAAAAAAAGAAAGTGAAAACCCAGATTCACTTTATCCTCATCTGAAATTTCCGAATTTCAAGCCACTCTCCCTCCCTCCCTCCCTCCCTCCTGCAGACAAGATTAGTATAGAGTATAATACCTGAGTTGCTACAAAAATCGGTGTAAATGGAGCCCTTTCTTCTCTCGGTTGAGTAAGACCGCTCGTATAAGGTAAGGTTCCCAACTTCCCATGTTAGACCATTAATGCCGCTCAGTCCTCCCAGATCAAAAACAGAACTGAACAAAAGAATACTAATTCTGACTGAGAATCGAATGGATTCCCACCATCTATATTGCTAGAATATTGTAAAATATCTAACAAAAACAACTTTTTTCAGAATCCATTTTGCTCAAACATTAGTATAGGGTAGTTTGTTTGTGTATATATATGTTGTACATTGACCATACCTTTACGGCTTTACGCATATCCTTGTTACTTATTAGTGTTATTTTATCTTCTTTCTATGATGATTTTGTGCCCTAAAAGCAAAATGGAGTGGTTCAATCTTTTTTACTCTATATTATTATGCTATTGTTATTTGACTTCTTTTCTGGATTTTGAAAAATCATATTTAAAACAGATATTAATGCCAAAATAATAATATTTATTTACTATTACGTATGGAAACAAAGAAGTCAGCAAGAAAATTGATATTATATATATAATACAAGTACACAAGGGAATTTCACTGCTGGTATAATTTAATCGATGAATTCAAGATTATATTGAATACAAACAAAGTTTAGAGACTGAGTAGTTGGTCAGTGTGTGCGCAGCCAATGGTGTGCCAGTGCCGTGCCTTCTGTTTGTGTCGGTGAACAGAAGCGGTGACGTGTCGTGTGAAAAGGCGAAGGAAGGAATCTGCCTGTCGGAGTCAGCGCTTCCTCTCAGACGGAGACTGACTCCTCCCTTGAGTTGACATGAAGGAATCCTCCCTTGGATGCCGTCCTTCATGTCACCATTCCTATTGAGCAAGGACCCGACAGGCTTAGGTGGCCCCACACGTGTGATGAATTGGCCTCGGTTCGGTCCACCTATCATGTCGTCCATAATGCAGCGCCTCGGACCCAGGTAAATTTGAACAACCGACCACTGCCCGACATTGCACAGGTCTGGCCAGCTATATGGACGGCTCAGGTGTGGCCCAAGATTAAGGCGTTTATGTGGAAGTTGTCCATGAACGTGTTGCCAACGAGGGACAATTTGAGTCGAAGGGGGCTGCCCATACCGAACCTTTGCTCGGGCTGCCTCGTCGAAGAAACACGAGAACACCTTCTATTCGTCTGTCCTTGGGCGCAGCTTGTGTGGAGGAGTCACATCCCGATTGAGCTCATGCAGATCGGCCAGCAATCGGTGGAGGAATGGCTTTTACGGGCCACGGGACGAACAGGATCTTCTCAAAGGGACCTTGATCACGATTGGAGACGTTTGATGATTGTATGTTGGGTAGTGTGAAAAGCAAGGTGTAAAATGGTGTATGAAAATATATCGCCATATGCTGAGTCCCTATTGCAGGAAGTTCATAGGCTCGTGCAGGAGATGTGGCAGCCGGTTCCAACGGCTCGGCATCAAGCCACGGTCACGGCATGGGTCCGCCCGCCAGGAGACGTCATCAAACTGAGTTGTGATGCGGCTTGGTGCTTGAGCACAAATATGGGTGCGGTTGGGGTCATCGCCAGGGATAGCTCATTCGGGTCGGCTCGGTCGAGGAGATAGAGGCGGAGGCGGTTCTTGGCGCGGTCCAGTTGGCTTTGACACACGGGTGACCTAAGATCATTATAGAGTCGGACGCTTCAAATGTCATCAATCATATTCGTGGTAGGGAGTTTGCGTGGAGGATTGCTCCCATTTTGTCAAATGCGATTGTCTTATCGGCTTCGATACAGTCAGTCGCATGAGAGTATACCCCTAGGTCCGCCAACTCGTGTGCGGACTGGATCGCAAAACATGTGTTACTCGGGTTGTGTCCTCAGGATTGGGTGTTATCACCACCAACCCCGTTACTTAGGTGTATCTTTGCGGATAATATTTTGTACTCGAACTCTTATTCGGTTGTTGAATTGATATAGTGCGTCGTATTTGGCCAAAAAAAAAAGTTGAGCTACTTTAAAATATATATAAAAACAATTATATATATGACGTGGCATTACTTGTTAAATTCAATTCAGTGATACCTTCCATTTCCTAAGAATACAATTAAAATGATTAATTCTCTTATTTATTAAATATTTTATGATATAAATGAATGATTAAGGAGTAAGGCTCTTAATTAGAAATTTTGATGATATATATTTTCATTTAATTTTCAATCGTTATAACTTGCATGGTATCATTTAAATTTGGTTAATAGAAAACGCGTTGTTGCTTCAATAAAAATCAAGTGGTAGAAAATGTGATTTCAATGACAATTCGACACCTACAAGACCTCATAGGAAGGTATCAATCGGAGATAATATTCTTGATGGAAACGAAAAATGGTGATACTTTCTGTGAGCGGGTTAGAAGACAAGTGATGATGGATAAAGCATATTATAAGGCACCCCGGGGCGTATCGGGGGTCTGGCACTGTGGTGGAAGGAGAAAACAAGGGCTCAAATACTCTTTAGGAACACGAACATCATTGATACCATGGTTTGGATGAGGAATAGTGTGGAACCAATGTATATGACATGGGTTTACGCTGACACGGATGATAGACTAAGGAAGGGAAATTGGGATGAGCTAAGACAAATAGGGAGGACAAGAACGGGAAAGTGGATTTGCCAAGGGGATTTTAATGCGATCATGACTCACCACGAGAAAGAAGGTGGAAGGCGAAAATCACAAAGAAGTGTCGATGAATTTAATGAGATGATCCATGACATAGGGATGGAGGATATGGGAGCTAAGGGACAATATTTCACGTGGTGCAACAACCGGAAAGGGGAAGATCGCATCTACGAAAGGCTTGATAGAGCCCTAATCAATCGTGAATGGGCAAGCCAATTCCCCAATGCCCAATGCACGAACGAGGTCGCCATCGGATCTGATCACTCCCCGATAGTTATGCTAACCAATAGACCGATCCAAAGGAGGAAAAGAGGCTTCAAATTTGAGGAGATGTGGCTCGAACATCCCGATTGCAAAGAGGTAGTCCGTCAGTCGTGGATAGAACGGACCGTCCGACTACATGGGAGTAATCTTTGGCCGAGACTCGGTCACTGTCGTAGGAGCTTGATGCAATGGAATAGGGTGAGTTTTGGACATAACATAACCGAGATGAGGCGAACATCAAATCGACTTAAGGAACTCGGGGGTTACCACCCGAACCGTGAGACGAAAGAAGAGGAAGCGGTGCTCCACGACCGAATCAGGAAACTATGGCAAAGGGAGGAGATTTACTGGAAACAACGGGCACAGGTGAAATGGTTAACACAAGGGGATCGTAATACGACATTCTTCCATCTGACCGCAACCACGAGAAGGCGCAGAAATCATATGAGTCGGATCAAGGACAATAGTGGTCAATGGCTCACGCATGAGGATGACATTCAGAGGGAAATATTTCAGTATTTTCGGGGAGCTTTCGAATCAGAGCGAACACAAGGGAGTGATGATGACATCCTTGCGTGTCTTCCGTGTCAAATAGATATGTCAACAAACAATCAGCTTGAAAAAGAGGTTACTATGGAGGAAGTGAGGAAAGCTATATTTCAATTGGGTGGATCGAGAGCGCCTGGGCCAGATGGGTTTCCGGGGTTGTTCTATCAAAGGAGCTGGCAAACTGTGGGCCCCGACGTCTTCACGGCAGTCAAAGTCTTCCTTGAAACAGGTACTTTTCCTCCAACCCTAAACCAAACAGATATCACTCTTATTCCAAAAAAACTGAACTCAACCCATGCATCGGAATATAGGCCAATAAGCCTATGTAACTTTGCATATAAGATCATATCAAAAGTTCTGATGAATAGACTAAATATCTATCTATCAAATCTTATCACCCTCTTTCAGAGTGCTTTTGTGGCAGGTTGTCTTATACAGGATAACATCATGGTTGCACATGACGTGTTCCACCATCTAAAGGCGACAACTAGGTCAAATAAGGTTGAATGTGCTCTGAAATTGGATATGCAAAAGGCGTATGATCGAGTAGAGTGGGACTTCCTGTTAAAGAGTTTGGAGAAGAGAGATTTTGGAGCAAAGTGGATAACATGGATAATAGCTTGTATCACCACGACTACATATCGGGTACTAATCAATGGAGGAAGAACATCGAAAATCCGCCCATCCAGGGGAATTAGGCAAGGTGACCCACTCTCACCTTACCTGTTTATCCTATTGGCGGATGTACTATCAAGACAGATAGAACAGGAGGTTGCACAAGGGAGAATCAAAGGCCTCAAATTGAAAAGAAACTGCCCAGAGCTCCACCACCTCTTCTTTGCGGATGATTCACTGTTCTTTATCCAGGGAACAGTAGAAAATGCGAGAAGATTAAAAGATGTGATTACCACATACTGCATGAGCTCGGGGCAAAAAGTGAATGAGACAAAGTCTAACATCTTCTTTAATAAAGGAGAAGATGGGCTAAGATGTCAGGCGATTGAGGAGGAGCTCCAAATTACCACAGAGCGAGTCCTGGGGAAATATTTAGGATTACCCACGATATGGGGGTGATTCAAACGTGAGGCTCTTGGATACCTAAAGGAGTGAATCAATGAGAAACTAAACGGATGGAGGGTGAAGACGTTAAGCCAGGCGGGGAAGGAAGTCCTTATTAAATCGGTCATCACGATGATACCTTCCTATGTGATGAGCTTGTTTAAGATACCAAAGACATGGTGATCGGAGATCAATACCTTAATAGCGAACTTTTCGTGGGGACAGACTCCAGAAGGAAGAAAGATACATTAGAGAAGATGGGACGTATTGGCTCAAACAAAGGACACGGACGGTTTGAGATTCAGGGAGCTGGAAACGTTCAACATTGCCCTCCTAACCAAGATGGCAGCTCGAGTAAGTAAAGAACCTGATTCACTATGGGTTAGGGTGTTGAAGGGAATATATTATCCGATGGGGGATTTCAACACGGCCAGTAAGGGTGCGCGGGCTTCATGGGCTTGGGCAAGCCTCTTGCATGGGCGTGACACACTTATAAGAGAAGGGCTGTGGATTGTCGGGAATGGGCAATGTATAAGGGCACTCTCGGATCCTTTGGTGTATACAAAGAATGGTTGGCGTATGGATGAGCAGCAGGGGATGCACTGGACAAGCGATACAAAGGTTGCAGATTTCATCACACCAAACAGGACATGGGATGAGCATAAACTACGAGCTACGATTTGTCAAGCTGATGTCGACCATATTATGCAGATACCAATCCCAACCGAAGAATGTCCCGATATGTTGATTTGGCCATTTACAGAAGACGGAACTGCAACTGTCAAGTCAGTATATCACTGGTTAAGAGAAGCGCAAGAAGGCAACCCAGCTGAGCTGAATGGACGAGCAAACAGAGCGACGTCCATATGGCGCAGTGTTTGGAAAACGAACACATCACCGGCGATCAGAAACTTTGCATGGAAGATGCTGACAAACTCCCTAGCGGTGCAGACAAATCTGGTACGTAGACACATGAATGTGAGCCCGAATTGTTATATGTGTGGTGTACAGGAAGATATCGAGCATATGCTGTTCAAATGTAGCTAGACAAGGGGTGTATGGCAGGGCACACTGGGTTTAAATGATGATCACAGACTCAGCGACTCGATTCTCAGCTGGCTGCAGACCCGACTGAATGAGACAAGCCCGAACCAAGCGACGAAGGAACGAAGATGGCAGACCTGTCTATGGACCTGTTGGATCATATGGAAGAAACGGTGTAAAGCTGTGTTCGAGCTGACAACACTCAATCCAATCCAGACTGTCGAAGAGATCAAGAAGATGCTGGAGGAATTCAATCGATTACCCAAGATGGTGGCTGCTCGAAGTGGAACACCAACACAGGAGACTTGGAGAAAACCAGAGTGTGGGACAACGAAGATAAACGTGGATGCTGCATGGTGCCACCGAACGATGAATGGCGGCATTGGAGTGATCGCCAGAAACGAGTTGGGTGTGGGTACAGGCGGAACAAACAGGGCACTGACTGGCCAGGGTGTCGAAGAACTGGAAGCGGAAGCCATCAAGATCGGTATGCTCTTTGCAAAGGAGAATGGCTGGACGCGAATCGAAATGGAATCGGACTCGAAAACGGTGATCAACCAATTTCAAGGACGAACCAACCATTGGCGCATACGGACGATCTGTGACAACATCCGTCAATTGATAGTGGATTTCCAAAAAGTCGAGTGGAATGCAATTTCACGCACGGCTAACGAATGCGCAAACTGAATTGCGGTTCATTCTAGATTGAGAATGTGTATTGATAATTGGGTTGAACAACCACGCCTTAGTAATATTATTCGTAGTAATTATAATAGAAAAACGCTGGCGATTTTGGTTAAGTAATGAAATTGTTATTGATGATAAAAAAAAATGAGATATACTGATTTTGCATGCCCTTATGACGTTGAAAAAGCTGCCAAAGTTCGTACTCCGTAGTGTGACTAGTGTCTAGTGGCAGTTGGGGTCTACTTTGTCCACTATTTTGCAAATTATTTATTATGTGATATTAATAATAATTAAATAATATGCTTTTATTTTGGACATGATCAATCAATTCATCACACAGTTATATATCAATATCTATACAAAAACCCTATCGCCTTAAATAATTAATATTCTTTTCAATTACATAAATGTGAATTTTTTTAAAAAAGTAATCATGTTTAAAAAATATTTAGAAAAGTATATATTCGGAAAAAATATTTATTAAACTATGCATAAGCGCTACCTAAGAAAACATATAATTTATTTTTACCAAAAACGCTACCTTGAATAGCATTTTTACACAAACGCTACCTAATGTAGCGTTTTCACATTAATTTTTTTTAACATTTTTGACGACTCGATATTTAATTAAAAATAAAATTATGTATCTATTGAAAACAAATTACAAAACGTATATATTTTAATTGTGATTCAAATGATGCAAAAAATATTAAATTTTAGGTTTGTTCATTTAAACTGGTTCGGGTGAACTGGTCTGGTTTTGGTTTGGTTCGAACCGATTTGGCCGAACTAGTATCAAAACCAGACCAGTTTTTTTAGGCTTCAAGTAGACCAGTTCAAAATAGTACCAAAAATTCAGTTCGAATCGACTCGGTTTTTTTATAATAGTTTATACTTAAATTTAAATCAAACAACTTTAAACCTATATTATATAATTTTAGAACCAGTTTGAAGCAAAATAATTTAAACCAGTCTGAAATTAAACCAAACCTAGAGATGTCTTCAATAAACCAAACCTAAAGATGTATTGGACTCTCGTATGTTGATGTTAGACAGGATTTTCGTTGGTTGGGGAACATATTTTTAGTCGGTTCAATGTTTTTTCAGTTGGTTCATTGTTTTTTCAGTCGCTTCAGTGTGTTTTTCAGTTGGTTTAGTGTTTTTTCAGTTGGTTCAGTGTGCTGGACAGGATTTTTCGTCGGTTCAATTTCGGTTTGAACCATATTATTTCTTAACTAAAATTGTTATTAAACAAAACATATCAGACATGTTCGAACCAGTTCTGAATCGGTTCGAACTAGACCAGTTTTTTTACCTAAACCATACCAGTTTTTTTAGAAACATAAAAAAATACTCGTTTTTTACAAACCAAACTAATTCAGCTCTGAACCGATTCGGGGTTGAACCAGTTCATGAACAAGCCTATTAAATTTGGACTTACGAATTGAATGTACGCTCTGCTGTAAGTTGAGATATGAAAATTTGACTTAAAAAAATATAACTAAGACTCTGTAAGTCCAAACTCACCATGGTTAACGACATTTACGTCCTAATTCAATTATCTACCTAGGGTAATTTTTTTAATTAAAGTATATTTAATTTTTTAACCTAACATTGTATCTGAAAAATTAAATATATTTTAATCCAAAAAATTACCCTAGGTAGATAATTGAATTACGACGTAAGTGTCGTTAACCGTGGTGAGTTTGGACGTACAAGATGTGAGTTATATTTTTTTAAGTCAAATTTTCATATTTCAACTTACGGCAGAGCGTACAGTCAATCCGTAAGTCCAAATTTAATATTTTTTGTAGCATTTGAATTGCAATTAAAATATCTACGTACTATAATTTTTTTCAATAGATACATAATTTTATTTTTAATTAAACATCGAGTCGTAAAAAATGTTTTAAAATTAAAAGAAGTTAATCTGGATTTGTAAAAAATAAATTATACGCTACCCCATGTAGCGCTTATTCATAATTTGATAAATATTTTTTTGTGGATATATACTTTCTAAATATATTTTTGAACATGTTTATTTTTTGAAAAAATTCCATAAATGTACAGCAGTCGACGTACCATCTCTAACAACGTGATTCCATTTTTACTTCGCAAGGTTTGGCTGTCCCGGACATGATTTCTGTAACTCATTATTATTTGTATTAATTAATGTGAATATAACATGTTCGACAGCGCCATAGTCTAATTATTTTCACGTTCTTCATGTGTACAATATATATACAGTCAATTATGTTCACAATAATATTGGTTTGTTTATAATTTATATATAAAAAAATGTATCGTAAATAATTATTTTTCAACCATTATATAGCTAAGTGAACACCTGTTATTTAATCTCATGAGTTGATATGATGTCTCAAGTGTGGGTCGGTTTAAACGGGGACAAAACTAAAATACACGGAGTAATAATTAAAATAAAATTATATAATTAAATAATAAAAATTAGGAGGACAAATCTAATTTTTTAGAAATATTAGATTGAAATTAATTTTAAAAAAAATCTACACATACAATTATACAACACTTATGTTTATATAAAGATTTTTTATGCAATTATTTTATAAAGATTTTAATTAAAAAATATACAATTTTTTAGAAAGATTAGAATTGACGGAATAGCAATACATAATCTCATAAATTAAAAAAAAATGAGAATATGAAGTTAATTGTTTAAAATTAATGAAATAATAATATCAAATTCAATATTTGATGGATAGAATACGTAAATAAAATGAAATTAAGTCAAATAACATATATATTATTCATTTCAATATATCTAATAGGCAAATTAACTTATAAACCGGTTAATTAATTTTAATTAAAAATATAATTTATTAGATATTTTAGAATATATTAGATTAAATCAAGAATATCATATATTAAAAAAATAGAACAAATTAATTTAAATTGTTAAAAAATAATTAAAATAGTAGATATTTTATTAAAAATATAACTTATTAATAATGGGACGTCCACTCCACGTCAATATCCTGTCATCATCATCCCATCTATGATCTATCCTTTTCTAAGTGGAATAGAAAATTAATAATGGGACACGTTTAGGATGGGAAGTGGGAACTATCAATCTGAAAGTCGATCCAATCCAATCCAACAGCTATTATCTCAGTTTTGTACACTATAAATCAATATACATAGGATACGAAAAATAATGCATTATATTACATTCAACATTCATTCAAAATCTAACTCAATATTTATTTTTAAAAAATACTACATTAAATAGGAATTTATTTTTTACTATTAAAAAAACGTTAAATTTAATTTGTCTACCATATTTATTTATGAGTGTGAAGCTAACTTCTATGGAAATAAATAATTTGGTCCCACGAACATGACAACTAGCTTGAAGGTGCATTTATTATAACTAGATTCGACGGCCGAAAAAGAGGGGGTGTGAAATTACAAAATTTCCTTACACATTCAAATTTTACTCACGTAGATCTTATCTCATGCAAATTAAAGTCTCAAGGTATTTATTTTAATAAATAATGTCGGTGCCTTAAAGATAAATTTGAATGATATATTATAAGATAAATTCGTATGTACTGTCTAATCCAAATTAAACGTATGTACGCGTATATATATATTTGAATGATATATTATAAGATAAATTCGTTTGAATGAAAAAAAAAGAGTTTATTAAGTAATCACAATTCACAGAGTATTTATTTTAAAAATATTTATACATTCCTCCATTATCTCTTCCAAAATGAATAAAAGACAAATAAAAATCTTGCAGGTAATGCCAAGTTGCCATTAACTAAGCTTCATCCAGGGTATTTCATCACTGGTCACTCATTCAATCAAGAAAATGACATGGCTACTACACTACACACCTAACCTAACCTAACCTAACCAATATGTGTCCATAAATTTAGGGGGAAAAAAGGTGCATACCGTAATGAAGGGAAGAAAGGGGTGTCTTTTAAATATGTAAAATATGAGAACTTGAGTATCCCAAGTAAGAAGAACGTAGCCCAAATTGGGCCCACACTTATTGGTTAGTTGGGATTACTTTTGGGCCCAAATGTTATTTTAGTTTTTTCACAATGCCCAATACTAGTAATGTAAAATTGATACGAGAGGAGACAAGACACACACCACACGGTCTACAATTGATGCTTAATTGGACATGTGTTAATCAGCTCACGATAACGTAACAGTTTAGGATTTTATACTTTAATTAGAAGTTTTAGATTCGAGTTTTGAGAAGGTAAGGAGACCAGTTTAATTATGGATATGTTGAATATTGTTAGGATCGATTTCGCAACACACACAGAAGCTCATGAAGAATAACAATAATTGAGAAATTTTGGAAATCTAGAGAGAAAACGTGTGTGAGAGTTTTACGTGGTAACACCTCTTCGAAATAACATCCATGACAGTTTCAATGTATTAATGATTGTTCAACTTTGTGCAATGTTGTCTAAAATACATAGATGAAGAAGTATATATAGACAAAACTATGACTAGTGCAAAACTTCAACTTGAACACGTTTTCCAGCCAGCCGCCCGTGTTGACCATCGTTCAGCCGCCCATGTGCACCGTCCAGTCTATTGTCTTGTTATGCATCTACCACAGCTACAGTGCAACCTAAACTATGGTCAATACATTTACATTCCATTGTAGGTTGAACCGCGAGACGCGTAAACATTAAAACATACATTAATATTATATATTAATCAGACTCCACAACCTAACCGAATATAATGTGACTCCATTCCTACTTGTGATGATATTTATAAATTGATTCTTTCTGCAGAAAATCTTTAGGGTGAAACAGTTTACTAACTTGAGAACATGTCATTAAGTCAAATTCATTAGTCAATAACATAATTTACTCCTTTGATTTTGAAGTTGAACATGGCTGTAAACTGCATGGTTGGTTAGTTAAAAGCCAACTAACTCAATTAATGAGAAATTACCAATATTAGACAACTATTTAGGCACCCAATTCAAAGTACTAGAGCTAGGTGGAAAACATTTGGTTTCCCATAGAAAAAACTTCCTTCAAACCTACAAATCATGTATCTGAAATCATTTGGTACAAAAATTTCTCTAGTAAGGATAGAAATTGGACCATTCAATCTAACTATTTTAATCAATAAATTTAAATGAAAGATGACGGGATAAGCTACGATCTAGCCTAGATTCGTTGACTGTGGAGAGTATATACTTACATATATATATATATACCCAAGTCAATTAGTGTGGTGAAGCTTGGTTGATTTTCAACCTTCTGATGGTGAGTTCTTTCTAAATGAAGGAGTCTAGGGACCACTGTAATGAAGTGATTACCATATAATCCCTAATGTAGAGAAAGCAGCTAACAGTGATCCATTATTATGCTCTCTTATTGTCAAAGGTTGTTTTCATTTAACAGAAACACTCTCCCGACACACCTTACTCAATATAACCACACATATATACATACATACATATATATATATATATACAGTCACATTCGCATATCTATGTATTGTTGGTGCATTTGGATTTTGGTTGGGTCTTCCACTCATGGCTTCCCTCACCCTAATACCAGCTAAGCAACTAGAATCTCCTTCCAATCCAGTTGAACCTCTTCCGTTGATTGGCTGCTTGCTTGGAGCTTCTTTTGATGGAAACCCTAACCCTAGTCAATATAGCGAAGAAGCACTAGCTGGGAAAGAGGGTGAAGGAGAAGATGTGACTGTCGCCTTGCACATTGGCCTCCCTAGTTGGTGCATCAGTGCAGGTGTCTCCGATAACTTGTTAGAGACCGGAGGCAGCCCAAAAGAAGATGCCCAAGTGGCGGCGGAAGACGCTAACAAAAGATATTGGATTCCAACTCCTCAACAGATCCTCATTGGCTTCACAAATTTCTCCTGTCAAGTGTGTTTCAAAACCTTCAATCGCTACAACAACCTCCAGGTCCTAAACTATATATATATATATGTAACAACAATATCTTTTTGTATGTGTTCCGACCGATCTCCTATGATGTCGTATACATACAGATGCACATGTGGGGTCATGGATCACAGTATCGCAAGGGACCAAATTCCTTAAAAGGCACGCAACCCCGAGCGATGCTTGGGATCCCTTGCTACTGCTGTGCGGAGGGTTGCAGAAACAACATTGACCACCCAAGAGCCAAGACACTTAAGGATTTCCGTACACTACAAACACATTACAAGAGAAAGCACGGAAGGAAGCCTTTTGCATGCCGAAAGTGCGGGAAACTGCTTGCTGTGAAGGGGGATTGGAGAACACATGAGAAGAACTGTGGGAAGCGATGGTTCTGTCTCTGCGGGTCAGATTTTAAGCACAAACGCTCGCTTAAGGACCATGTCAAAGCCTTCGGGCTGGGACACGCTCCCTTTCCACCGTCTACCTTAGGCAGCGAGGAGGTGATCGGAGATGGTGCAACCTTGTAATTTGATGAAGTAGTTATTACACAGTATATATAATATATATACATATATGTGTTGCATGCTGCTGTTAGTTAAGTATTGTTGACAAGATCTCGACGTACGTATTATGTTAAATGGCCTTGTTTTACGACATTCATGTTTCTTTCATATAGAGGTTGAACCTAACTCGATGAAAATCACCTTCTTTGATCATAAGCCTCTAATGATCCAGTGAAGTCTTGAAAAATAGGCCAATATTTTCGGGAGCTCATTAGTTAGTACAGCCTAGCATGGGAAAAAGATACTTACTATCGCCGGATTAAACAACGCCGGCGAAAGATACTTACTCCACCGATATCTGCCACCACCAGAAGCTTCCCCACATAACCCGGATACGCACCCTTAAAGGGGTTGGTCGCCGTCCCGGCAGAAGGCTCGCGATATTGATCACCGTCTCATCAGCCGGGACGAAGTCAAGATTTAAATTTAGGGGGAAAAGATTAAAAAAAATGGTGAGACAAATGTCTTCTCATTCCAATTAGATTCGTCCCTGCATCAATCCCAAAACATCCCCGTTCGGCGTCCCGAGCAGGTCGGACTATGGTTCGTATATTGGCTGGTGAAACGTTCACGGTCCATGTACACTGCACAGTGGAGTTCCCAACCCAGATGAACGCCGACTTTTCCGGTGCGGTTCGAATCGTGGAAGCCACTGCTGGTTATGCAAAACTTCTCAACCGCTACATCATCAGCGATGGGCCCGGAGTTGGCTTTTTGAGCTAACTCACCTATTTGTGTCCGCTTCAGGAACTTGTCCACATAGTAGCTATCGTCCATGTTGGGTATCAGTCCGCAAATCTTCGGTTGACCCGGCCGAGAACCGACCCGACTCGGAGTAATTGACGGCACTGTCTTGACTCGCCTAAAGATGCGCCCCACGAACCCAATGATACATAATCCACTTAGTGTTTATCGTCGTCATCATCCTATAAACACATCATTGACACTTCATGCTAAACCTTTGAACGCTACAATACAGAGGCGTGCCATAGTGGTGCGTTCTAGAGGCACGCCATTAGGAAGTCAACCTTCCTTAGATTACTTCATACGACACAAACACAACACAAAACTCGAGGTCAGACAGAAGGTAATGGGGGACGTAGGCACGAGGGACAAAGACCTAGAAAACATGGGACACATGCACTAGGCGTGGGGCAGAGACACAAATGCACTATGCACAAGACAACATGCAGCACATGACTCAAGACATAATATGGTCATTTAACCAGGTGACACCTAAGATGACCATGGTCAGGATTAACTCAACCCAGGTTAGAGGTGAGGGTTATAAATATCATTACTTATCTCCATTCTTAGACTAACGTAACATTGCATATCTTGACCTGTTGCACTTTCTTTGCTCTCATAAACGAACATCAGACTGACTTAATCATAGGGGAAACAACGGGAACTCTAGGGCTTTCCTTATGTGCAAGTTATTGGAGCAGTAAGGAGACCGACCCGGAACGCTCATAATAGAATTATACATAAAAACGTGATCCAAAATTCCCCTCCGTTCGTTTGGTCAACCTGGTGACCTTCGTGCTTTTCCCCCCGCGTTTTTTTAGGTAAACTTGGGGTCTACTCCACCCTTCACCGACCGAAATGGGTCTGTTATCCGTCGTCTTGACACGTAGATGAGGAGGATAGCATGCAATAATCCTTAGCTATCCACATTTTTGTCAATAAATTATTTCATTATTATGGATTGACTTATCTACCTACAATCTAATATTACTTGACTAGTTTATTGTAATTTATATATATATGGTTAAATATTGAAATGACTTCATACAAAATCTTATTTCTTTTAAAATCTAGGTATATATTGTTAAAATGACTTAAAAGTATACTGAATGACTTTACTCACAAGTTCGAACTTTTGAGACAGTTTGTTAAGACGTATGTCTTAAGTTTAACATGGTATACTGAATGTCTTCATTTACCAATTCAGAATTTTGTTGAAATAATTTGTTAAGGCGAAAGTTTTAACTCATATATTACCAAATATATAGTATATGGATTGCATGTGTTTGAGGGGGCTTCCACATGAAAGGTCATCTAGTTCCACGTCTAACTCTTTAACCAATGCTATATTTTATTCAGTTTACTTGGAAAAAAACATCTATCAAAATTTAAACTTGCCAATAATTAGTTAATGAGGCTCTTGGAAGTAGGGATTGCCAGTGTGTAACTCATTGTTTGTAAAATAAAATAATTTTTGGTAATCAAATCGAGATAATAGAATAATGTCTGAGTGTGTAAGTTCATGCTCTGAAGTCTGAACTTTGAAACCAGAAAGGATGCAATGAATTTGCTTATCATCACGCTTGGAAGGAGAGTCGAGAGATAGTAGTCTGTAAAGTTTAAAAACTTATAATATTTTACACATTTTCCAAAGATTTTATTTTTATAGTAAACATTCCTTAATGTGAACAATAATCTAACAGTTGATCAAAAAAAAAAACAATAATCTAACACAGAGTACACATATAGTGTTACTGGCAATTATATAAATTATCGTGTCGAAAGTAGCCGACAGCTGTGGATTAGGAGAATATACCAGAAAGTAGTTAATATAATAGTGCTAATGGTCAATCATCCGCCTAAAGTTTGATCGAAATTTAAGAATTCTCCTGAATGTTTAAAATTTTAAATTTTAGTCATAATGTTTAGACGAACTTAAAAATCCTCCATTTCCGTCATAAAATCGTTTATTTGAAACGGTGAACATGTGTCGTGCACGTTCCGTGACTTAAATTGCCCTTATTATTTGCAGATTCAAATCTGCATATTCAAACTAACTGGAAATGGGGAAATGACTTCCATCTCCGGCAACTGCTCGCTGCTCTGTGTCAAAGATTGACAATACCCTCGCTGCTCTGTGTCAGTTTGCAGTAGATGTACGTCGTATTCTCCGCTTCAACTGGGCTACTAGCAAGCTCTCACTACATCCTCGGTTGGAGCCTCGCCGTCGGAGGAGAAGCTGAGTCGCTTGATCTCTCTGCTCTTCCTTCACTCCAAGTGCCTAAGAAACACCACACTGTTCTAGCAGTCAGAATTTCCACCGGAGCAGCTTCTACTTCATTAAGAAAATAAAGAACGTCGATGTGATTGAAGATTGAGAGGTTGATATCGGCCCCCACAGATTCTCCTACCAAGAACTGAAGCAAGCCACGCATGGATTCAAGGACTAGGAGTTGCTTGGATCAGGCGGCTTCAGCAAGGTCTACAGAGGAACTCTCCCGTCCAACAAGAAGAAGATGAGGAAGAAGAATTGTGGGTAATGAAGGGTAAATTTATAATTTCAAATTTTAAAAAAGCACATCCCAAGCACATGATGGATTTTCGTCTGAACTAAACGAAAATTGGACGGAAAAAGGGGGATCTTTGATTTCGTCCAAACATTAGGACTAAAATTTAAAATTTTAAACATTAAGAAGGATTTTTAAATTTTGTTCAAACTTAAGGGGGAATGTTGACCATTAACCCTAATATAATATTACTAATTTTGCGTAATAATACAAAAAATAAAATAAAGAATATGCAATTGCATGCATTGCATGGAGACAAACCCAGCTAAGTGATAATAACACAGTTGCGAGAATAACGGACAAAAAGAAATCCATGGGTAAAGGAAACCTTTTTTTTTTTTGACCGGAAACTCGTTTCATTGATTAAAATTAAAACGATAGTGACACGAGTGTCACACATGTTCATTGTTACAATCCTTCGATAATAATAAAACAAAAGGGAGTGGGGGTCGGGTGACCCAATCGTTAAGACGCACTCCCATTCTAGCTTGCTTCGCGATCCAGTTTGCGCATTCATTCGCCAACCTCGGGATAGCTCGCCATTGCACCACGTCGATCTCTGTCGCTAGTGTTCGTGTGTTGGAGATAAGTGACTCGGTTCTCCATTCAGTCGGGCCTGACTCTAGTTGTTTTATTACCACCTGTGAGTCCGACTCCATAATGACATCCTTCCACCCCTTCTCCTTAGCCAAACGGATGCCTTCATGAATCGCTAGGGCTTCCATTTCTGTGATATCCTTACTCCGAATGCGCCTGTTGATGCCTCCTACGACCCGTCCCGCTCCGTCCCGTGCCACTACTCCGATGCCTGCCTCGTGTGTTCCGGGCCTCCATGATGCATCGCAGTTTATTTTTATCGTCCCGGTCTGAGGTTTCTCCCACTTCGGCGTCGGTTGTGTGTCCCGCACTGTCGGATTCACCCTCGGTCTGCACACTTCCCGGGCGTCTCTTCTTATGGCCTCTATGATGCTGTCCTGGTTCGGAGCTTCTCCCTCAAACTGAGCCTTACACCGAGCCTTCCATATGTGCCACGATGTAATCAAGCTCAGTTCCCATCTCGACCCCAGTTCGCAGCTTACGTTTCCCTGTTGTCGTCTCACGTCCTCCATCCACGCAGAGACATCTTCTGTATTCGTTGGTGCGTGTCCATTCCCAAGCAGCTTGGACCATACTCCTTCTGTCCATCGGCATCCCATCACCATGTGTTCGCGGGATTCGTCTTCATCGCATACAGGACACGCAGGATCCATTGTCATACCCCGGCGTAGGAGATTCATCTTGACGCCGAGCCCGTTCGTCGCCAGGCGCCATCCGAAGCTTTTAACCTTGGGTAGGACGTCTGCATTCCAAATGGCGCGCCACAGCTCGGGATGACCTGTGTTGGTCTGGTTGCAGCAGCTAGCTTGGATCTCACGCAGTCTGTGGTACACCGATCTAGGAGCTGGGGTGCCTGTCTTTGAATGGGGCCAAATGAACTTGTCTTCGGTCCGGGTTAAGTGTATCAGCATCTGCAGAATGATGGCAGCATCCTCTTCCGTGGCGTGAAGACGAACCTGCTGCACGTTCCATTGCCTCTCCGGTTCGATGAGTTGGCAGACCCGCGGTTCCTGGTGTGGCTCGCCCTGAAAATCCCCATCCACTCGGTACCCCAGTTTGTTGGGAAGCCAAGGGTCCTAGATTCGAATATTGTCACCTGAGCCCAATTGCCATAGTCCCTCCTGTTTTAGTACATCCCTCCCGACAAGGATACTACTCCAACCCCATGATGCTCGACCCCCCTTCTTAGCCTCGAGGAAAGAGCCGTTTGGGAAATACAACCCTTTCAAAATTTGGACCCACATTGCCGATGGTTCCTCTATTACTCATGCCGCCATCTTTGTTAGGAGAGCCTTATTGAAGGTTTGGAGTTCCCGGAATCCTAGGCCCCCCGAGCTTTTCGACCTTGTCATGATCTCCCATCTCTTCCAATGTGTTCGCCTTCTATCCGGAGTTGAGCCCCACCAAAATTCAGCAATAAGAGAGTTTACCTCGGAGCACCATGTTTTTGGAAGGTTGAAGATACTCATGACATATGTTGGGATTGCCGTGATAACCGCTTTGATGAGTACTTCCTTTCCGGCTTGGTTTAAGGTCTTCGGTCTCCATCCCATGAGTTTGTCCCGGATTTTGTTCTTTAAGAAAGCCATGGCTTCCTTCTTTGATCTCCCCCACATTGTAGGCAATCCTAAGTACTTTCCGGGGTCATCCGTACTTGCAATGCTCAATATGTGTTCAATCTCCCTCTTTACAACCGGTTCGGCCCCTCTATTGAAAAAAAGGGCCGACTTTGACTCGTTTATCCTTTGGCCCGATGCTTTGCAATATGTTTGGAGTACCTCCTTTAAGTGCTTGGCATTTTCAGTCGTCCCTCGAAGGAAAAATAAGGAGTCGTCCGCAAAGAGCATGTGGTGTAGGTCCGGGCAAGACCTCCCCAGTTTGATGCCCATTAACCTGTTTTGTTGCACTTTCTGTACCATGTATCTTGACAACACATCAGCAAGGAGGATGAATAGATATGGTGATAATGGGTCACCTTGTCGGATACCCCTCGTCGGGTGTATGGTAGATGACCTCGTGCCATTCACTACCACATTATATGTGGTCGTGATGATACATTCCTTAACCCATTTGAGCCATTGCGCCGAGAAACCCCGCCTCTCCAAGCTCGCCAGTAGGAAATCCCATTCCACTCGGTCGTACGCTTTCTGCATGTCAATTTTCAGGGCACACTCCATTTGACTGTTTTGGTTCCTTGACTTGAGGTAATGGAATGCTTCATGGGCAATTAAGATGTTGTCTTGGATTGCTCTTCCTGCCACAAACGCACTTTGGTACGGGGTAATAAGTTCTGGTAAATAGGTTTTGAGTCTATTTACCATCACTTTTGAGATAATCTTATATAAGAAATTGCAACAGCTAATTGGTCTGAAATCAGTGGGTGATGTGGGGTGTTGGATTTTTGGGATTAAAACAACATCAGTCTGATTTATAGGGTTTTGTAAGATACCTGAGTTGAAGAAAGCCTTGACTGTGGTGATGACAACTGGCCCCACGGTGTGCCAATTCTGTTGATAAAACAGACCCGGGAAACCGTCCGGGCCGGGAGCCCTTGAACCGCCCATTTGGAAGGCAGCTTTCTTTATTTCTTGGTCAGTTACCGGTCTGGTCAAGTCACGGTTCATGCGGTCAGAAATCTGAACCGGGATGCTATTCAATATATCGTTGTTCGGGTCGTGGGTTTCAGATTCAAAAGATGGAGCTGAAGTATTGCCTCATCTCCTTGGCAATGTCCATCTCCCTTGTTAGCCAAGTCCCCTCTCGGCTCATCAACCTACTGATCGTGTTGTGACGCCTTCTCGATGTAGTGGTAAGGTGGAAAAATGTTGTGTTTCGATCCCCGTCCCTTAGCCACTTAACCCGTGACCTTTGGCGCCAATATGTCTCTTCCCGCTTTCCTATTTCCTTAATTCGAAGTTTGATGTTTTTCTCCGCATCCACCTCCTCACAAGTCATGTTCGGGCCCGTCATACCCCGTAGTTGTCTCTTCAAATCCGTGAGTATCCGGGCATTGTTCCCAAATTGCCCTTTACTCCATGTAATTAACTTCCTGCGGCATCTTCTTAAATTGTGGGTAATATTTGTTCGGTTACCTAGGTAAAGGAAACCTAACACACGCTCCATTCGTATATACATAAATAAATGGCATTATGAATCGAATTCACAAATATATACATTGCTTGTCTGCTAGTTTGATAGCAGGCAACCTCATGAATACGAATACAGAACTATGTTTTCATAATAAAATTATGATGACGTCATATTTGTCCACAGAAGGATGCATACTATACACTATACAGCTAACTAAACTATAATTAAATACGGGTGAGCGAGAAAACCGCGACCAAACCAAAAAGAACGGGTCATTTGTGGACCGAAATCAATAGTCTTGGCTTATAGTATTTTTCGGTCTTGATCTTATTTCGATCCTAGACCGTGAAGACCTTGAGTATCATTGGAGACCATTAACTATTTTTTAGTGAATTTATTATATATGTTTTATTTCGATAGAATTAATTATAAAAAAACGCTAAAGAAAAAATATAATATAATTTGAATGAATTTTTTTTGATAAATAATAAATTATTATAACATTAATAAATTATATATTAGATACTATCATATTATAGTAATTTATATAATTCTATATTATGGTATTAAATTATATTGGATAGTATAGTTATTTTGAAATAATTTTTAAAAAGTCATTATAATCGGTAGATTTCAATTTAGAACGAAATTATGTCAATTGAATAAAATATTATTTTGATATATTAAATATTTTATAAAGAAGTAATAAAAATAGGGTGTTGCCTTTGCACGAACCGGTTCGGTACCAAACCAGTTCAGAAACGTACCTTTACCACATTGTAGGTAAGATACGTTTTGACAATTTCAAGAAAACCGCTCCAGTTTTTTATCGATTTACCGAAGCTTATATGATCTAATTCAAAAATCGATTCAGAAGAACCACTTTAAAGTATCTGTTTATCATCTATCTAACACTTGTTTATGTCTAACCGTCCAAATGGTCTAGACCGAACCAAAATCGAAAAAACCAAGGTCATATAAACGGTCAAAATGGTTCTGATTTCGATCTCAACATCGGACCAGATCACTTTTTGCTCACCCCTATAATTATAAAATAGAAAGTTATTAATCTATATTTTTAGTAAATATCTTTTTAAAAAAATAATATACTAAAATATATAATATATGTTTCTTATTTTTATAGCAACATAAATAAATTTAAAACGATATCTTAAAATTTATGCCGAGGTACATGTCAATGACTAGTTAAATACATGTATAGACGTTGAAATAAGATAATAGTATTTAATCAAATCGAATTATATGTCAATGCAAATAAAGTCTGGCCTAAACATATTTAACCATTTTCATTTTTTTTCTTCAACCATATGGTCGGCAATTTGGGATCTCAATAACATTTAATATATATATATATATATGAAGTCAAGAAAAAAACTCCTATTTGTCTTTTGGTAAACGGAAAAGTCGGAAAATGGTACAACATATTTGATGAAAACTATTTTTTGGCTCAAAAAATTATTTTTTGTTTAACATGTTTGAAAATTATGGTAATTGGTACATCCGTTACTTTTTTATTAAAAAATTCCGTTAAATATTTTTCATATTTAAAAAATTTACCAAATATTATAATTAAACCCTACAAACTTACAATAATGTTTCAAACAAGTTCCGACTCGATTTGAGTCAAACCGGGAGTCCCCTAAACAAGGTCTGAACCCAGATCAGGTCACCCAACCATGGGGACCTGTAGGGGTGGGCATAAAAAATCGGTTCGATCGATACCGTACCTTTTGTGAATCGTATCGGGTTTGAACCGATTTGGCCGAACCGGAGCACAAATCAAACTTTTTTTTTTTGCAAAAATATGGAGTGGTTCAAAAGAGGTAAAAAAACCAATTCGTAAACGGCAAATCGTACCACTTCTTGTACTAGTTTTAATATAATATAATATTTAATTATTAAAATATATACTCTAAACTATTAGACCAAAGTTGACCCGGTAATGATTAACAATCTACATTAGTATAATATATTATGTATTATGGTTTATAAATTATGAATTATGGTTTATGGATTATGGTTTATAGATTATTGGTTATTGATTTTGGATTATGTTTTATGGATTATAATTATGGTTTATGTATTATATATATAATGGTTCTGCCGAATCAGTTCTGAATCAGTTTTTGAACTGATTCAGAACATGTATGGTAAGTCGGTCAAATTCTAGAGCGACCAAAAATTGGAGTGGTAAACCGTATCTTTTTAAAATGTGGTAAAAGTACGGTTCATGAACCGGTGCGACCTTAAACCAATTCATGCCCACCCCTGGGGACCTGGTATGGGTTCTGACCCAGATCAGGTCGAAGGGGGTGGGTGACCTGGAATGGGTTCGGAAGCTGGTTAGGGGACCCCAGGTGTGACTCAAATTGAGTCGGAGGTTGCTTGAAATATTAGTGTAAGTTTGTAGGGTTTACTTGTAACATTTAACTAAAAAATTTAATAGAAAAATAAGAGAGATACCGATTACCTTCATTTTTAAACGTATTGAACCCATTAACCATCACAAAAAACACAAGTTGCATCGAAAACCATTTTGTGCAAATATGTTGGATCATATTCAGACTTTTCCTTTTGCTAAATACAAAGAAATATTACTTTGCCGAGCTGTTTTTTCCTTTTAAAAACACGCACCAAAATATAAGAATGTGTTAAATTTATAAGAGTGTGGGAGTGTTTGATATATCATTTATGTGATGATTAATTATTAATTAGCTTAAGTTATATAAAGCAATGTTATCAGAAACGGCCCGACCCTAGAAGAGACGAGGGTGTCGGTTCCCGGAACTTCCGGTCCAATCTGAAATTCACTGTTCACAAGCAAAAAAAAACTGAAAATACAATTACAAACTACATAGTCTCAAACACACACATAATTACCTCAAACTACATAGTCTCAAACACACACAAACTACATAGTCTCAAACACAATATAACACAACACAATTAACTCAAACTTTGAACATACATAACACAATAGTCTCAAAATCAAACACAATAGGTCTAAACTTTAAACATAACTTCTAAACCGAAAAAGTTGCTTGGTCAAACCGAAGAAAACCACCTAAAAAAATTAAAAACCTCCAAAAAAAAGTAGAATCGAAAACCATCCAAAAAAAACATTTGCTTTTTCAAAATTTGACCGGTCCAACCTGGTTCAAACACTGTTCATATACATTTATGTCTTTTAGCTGAACCAAACCGAACTGGAGTTCGGTTTCCGGTCGGACCACCGGTCCGGTCAAGTTCTGATAACCCTGATATTAAGTGTCATACCTACGAATTATTTTTATTTTCTTTCTTTAATCCCTCCATTTTGTTATAAATCAAAATTACAATCATCCCTCCGGATCAAAGAAAAGACGCCCGCCCCCATATAATTTGTCTGGCTCAGATGCGCCACGTCATCCAGGCTCTAAGAGAGGGAGGTATTCCATTGCGTGTTAATCTGTGTGGAGTGATCCAGTTGGACCCATCAATGCGGCAGCTGGCAGATGCATTCATTCTCTCTTTTATTCTGGTCACGAGTCTTCTGCTTAGCGCGTCTCCCTCACGTGGCTCCTAAGCTAAGGAAAGGAAAGCAACGACCCTGGGCTTGGATGCCTCCAGAGTCCAGCGGTTTGGAATCTAATGCCAGTTGTCTCACTCCACATATCCCTATAACCCAGCCTGGAATGCCCGAATCTTTTTATACTACAGTAAATGCGCATTTCAGTTCCACAGATAAGAAAAAAATTATACTAATTTAACATTTTGTTCAGTACTTAAAAATTTTGATTTTTAAAAATAAAAAAATATATTTATAAACAACAATTGAGTCTTTACGGACTAATCCGATGATAGTTAGACATAGGGTGGTGAAATAAAAAACCGGGTGGTCCGAAAATCCGTTGAAAACGGATCCGGTCCGAACCGAAAAACGGTCCGAAAATATACGGTCAGATTTTTTTTGTTTGAAACGGTTTTTTAGACCGTTTGATCTACAAATATAAAACTATAAAAGTATGTGGAGTCTGGTCCGACCGTTTATACGTATATAATTTTATATATTATATTAATTAATATAATTAATAAATGAAAACAAACAAATAATAATTTTGTTATTTAATAGTTATTTTAGTTGTTTAATCGGTTTCGTAGAAAGTTATGTAAACATTGTTAAATTGAGTTATTTTGTTGTTTAATTTGATTTTAAATGTTTATTTCGATTTTGAATGTTTTTTTGTTATACGGTATTTTGGGTGTACTTTTTTTTTTGAAGAAAATCCGATCAAAAAATATAGGTATCCGACCGAAATAGTAAAAATCCAGTCCGACCGGCCAGGTTTCACCCCTACTTATAACCCACTAATTTGTTTTGAGGTCTGTGTTCCTTATTCTGTAAGTCACTTTCACCAAATCATTTGTGTTTTCCAGCTGCCACGCTCGTCCCTTTCTATGCACCTTCCCTCCCTCCATCCACTGTTACCCCACTATCTATTCGTTCATAGAATTATTAAAATGGAATCATGGATGCAATACACATATAATATATATATTCATTATATTTTTATATAATAACATACATATATTATACATATACTCCTATATTCCTAACAAAGCAACAAAAATCCCCATTGCAACGTACCATCTCCATGCGTCTATAAATACCTTCTTCCACCACGGAACCAACATCCACACTCATCCAAAACCCCTAACTCACCTCTCTCGAAAACCACTCTCGAAAACCCTGAACCAGCATGGCTTCTTCACTCTCAACCGCCTTCTTCGAGCTCTTCTTCTTCGCAGCTCTGCTTCAAGCAGCCATGGCCGCCAGGCAGTTGAGTGAAGACGACTCCTCATCAACCGACCAATTGAAATACCACAACGGACTCCTTCTCTCCGGAAAGATATCAGTTAACTTGATCTGGTACGGAAACTTCAAGGCCTCACAGAAGGCAATCGTCACCGACTTCGTGACCTCACTGTCTTCTTCTTCGCCGGCGTCATCGGGTCAGTCGCAGCCGTCGGTCGCCGCCTGGTGGAAGCAGATTGAGAAATACTACCGCCTCAGCTCCAAAAAGAACTCTCGCCCCCTGACTCTCTCCCTCGGAGCTCAAATCTCCGACGAGTCCTATCCCTTGGGAAAGACTCTCACGCAGAGTCAAATCATCCAGTTGGCCGCCAAAGGGCAGCAGAAGGACGCCATCAACGTCGTACTGACGGCCTCCGACGTGGTCGTTGATGGGCAGTGCATGAGCCGATGCGGGTCTCACGGATCAGCCCAGGGTCGGGTCACCGGACTGAAGAGGTACTCCAAATTCGCCTACATCTGGGTGGGGAACTCCGAGATCCAGTGCCCCGGTCAATGCGCCTGGCCTTTCCACCAACCCATTTACGGCTCGCAGAGCCCGCCTCTGGTTGCCCCGAACAATGACGTCGGCCTCGATGGGATAGTCATTAATCTCGCGGGTCTGCTAGCGGGTACAGTAACCAACCCGTTTAAGAATGGATTCTTCCAGGGACCCCAGGATGCCCCACTCGAAGCAGCCACAGCTTGCACAGGAATATACGCCAAGGGGGCCTACCCGGGTTACGCGGGGGACCTGCTCGTGGACCCGACCAGCGGGGCGAGCTACAATGCCAACGGCGTTAATGGACGGAAGTACCTTCTTCCTGCTCTGTTTGATCCTTCTACGGCATCGTGTTCGACTCTGGTGTAATAAAATGTTATATTTGGGAGGTTTGATAGATTTTAGGATGGAGGAATTCAGGAATATGTACGGTTGTTACAAAAGTATAAATTCATTTATTGTTTTTAATTGATTTTTCACTTTCTATATTTCTGTTTATTTTTTAATTCAAATATAACAAAATATATTTTAAATTTTGTAAAAGTAATATAATACTCTTTCAAACACTAATTAAAATATTATATGCTTAACAATTTTTTTGTATGTTACAGTTGTAACTTTTAATTATAATCTATCAGGTTTGAAATTTTTTTTGTGGCCATTGTATCAGGTTTGATTGACTGAGGTGTACTCTGAGTCTCTTTAACCCAGACCGCCTCATCACTGTTAGTCTTAGATAAAATAATTTAGATTAATACCTAAATCTTAGCCACTTCAATACCTAAACTACTTGGCCAAAAAAAACAAAAAACCTAAACTACTTGGCCAAAAAAAACAAAAAACCTAAACTGTGTTTAGATCAGAGTCCTCATCAATTTATTACTAAATTAGACTCACCATTCAATTATATTTCAATCGAATTAGAATTCAATTCTAATATATATAAAAATTTGTACGAGGTTACAAATTATAACTCTATTCAATTATTTTTACAACTTTTAAAATATATTTTATTAAATTTAGAAGGAAAAAATGTACGAAATTAAATTAGAAGAAAAAAGAAAAGCATTTTATAGAGATTTCTTAAAAATACCCAAATATTAGGTTTCTTAAATATCTTGATATGAGTGCACAACTTGTTGGATTAGGTTTGCTCAAGTACACATGGCGTTACTCCTAAAGTGTTCCAAACCTGCAAAAGGGAACCTCCTGAGTGAGTGTTCCCGTTCGTTTCCTCTCCGAAACTTAAATTAGTTCGGGAGTTTAAGAGCAATCAATGTATTGTGTGAGGTTGGTAGATTTAATAATAGTAATAGATGAGATATTATTTATAGGAAGAGTTAACTCGTTAACAGAGTTAACTTTCTTTATCGTGGTTAAGTGTTTTAATTGTGGTTACTCATTATACTCTTGGAAAACAGAACGAAGTCACATCACCGATCAGAGGGATGAATGTCATGTCACGTCCTTTCACCAGGCGATGTCTGGATTAATGCCCCTGTCACTACTCAGATAAGAGAAGGCAGCTACTATTAAAGATCGATCTCATGTGAGTCATCCTCCAAGGGAAGAAGCAGGTGGCGCCCTACTAGTAGGAGTGAAAGCAAAAATCGTGTGATCCGAAAATCCAAAGAAGATCGAACTGGACCGAAAAAAATGTTTGATTTATGGTAGAATTTATTTTTTTCAAATGGTTTTTTAGCCCGTTCGATCTACGAATCTAAAAGACCGTGGAGTTTGGTCTGACCGTTAATACACATATAATTTTATATATTATATTAATTATTACTAATTAATATAATTAATCAATGAATACAAACGAATAATAATTTTGTTGTTTAATCGGTTTAGTAGAAAATTCTGTAAACATTGTTAAATCAAGTTATTTTGTTATTTAATTTAATTTTGTTTACTTATTTTGGTTTTGAATGTGTATATTTATGTTGTTGTTTTTTCGGTTTAAACCAAAAATTCTATCCGGAATCTGAATGAACAGTTTATTTTTCCTCATACAGTCTTTTGCTCAGATTTTTTGTTACAGAAAATTCAAGTTGAAATTATAGGCACTGAGCCGAAATAGTAAAAAAACGGGTGCGACTGGTTCGATTTCACCACTACCTACTAGTGGGTCTAATTGAAAGGGGTGGCTCCCATCGTGAAAGGACGACACCTTTATTGTGAAAGAAGGAAAGGACATCACCTCTGTTATGAACGAAGGTTTAGCCATTAGGGCCTTTTCATGGGTGAAGCCTTTGGACATGCACCATGAGTGAAGCCTCTACTCCCATCATCTCCCCCGAGCTAAGTAGGATCACCCTCTTGCTTGGTTGAATCTGCTAGAAGGCGTCGCCATACAATGAAGGAGTCTCTAGGACCATCCTTTGTAGGTGTCACCCATTCGAAGGTGGGAAATTCGAAATGGCGGAAAATTCAAATTTTGAATTTATGAGGAGGAAGTGTGAAATTTGTCGAATTAGGAGATTTTTGAACCGAACTGTACCGGTTCATCTCCTATGCTGACATCATCATCAATCATGACCGTTGTGATCCAACTATTAGATTTACATGACGTTTCAACTTCCTACATATGACCGTTGAATTGTTTTTTAGGATAACTATAAATTGAGTTGTTCCCTCATTTTTTTCTATCGTTGACAATCTATTTGCTCTCCCTTCTCTCTAGAAAATTTTGGAAGTGTCGCTCTCTTCACTCCGGGCTCAAAGGAAGTCATCGCTTGCTCCGAGCTCAAAAGGGAGGTGTCGCTTGCAAAAGAAGGCTCGAGGCATCAAAAGCTTGAGGCTTTAGGCCAAAATCAAAAGGCAGGCTTAGTCTTTGAAGCTGCCGCATCCGTTAGGAAACACAAGAAACCAACGTTTAGTTTCACTAAGGAAACACAAAGGAGGCGTCACTCATCTCTTCAGCACAGAGGAAGGTGGAATCCTAAAGCATGCCCCGTTTCAAGCACAAGGTGAACACAAACAAGGCACCGCTTGTCGGAAAGGAAAGGAAGCTGCCCATCTTCTCAAAGGCGTCCAGGAATAAGATATTTGTCGAGCTCCATCCATCTATCAGAATCATCTTCACGTCACAGCCGTCGAGATCAGCTGTGATAACCAGGGCATCATTGTGAGGGGTGGTGACATGTGCCAAATCGTCTTCAGAGAATGAGATGACAATGTCCTCTTACGGTCGAGGTCGTTTTCCCAGCTGGACCGCTGTAGAGATTTGAGTCGCATAGACCTCCCTTGCATGCGATCCCTCGCCTCCGGCGCCTAACCCTTCAGCAATCAGATTGACTACCTTCCTGCTCTGGGATGGGCCGGCTTGCTCAGGCGTAGCTGGTGAATGGTTTCTCCTTGGTGGCGTTCGACTCCTATCTTGTCCCGCCACAAACTCTTTAAGCACCTCCCTCTGAATCAGCTTCTCAATATCCCGCTTCAAAATGCAGCAATCATCAGTCTTGTGGCTCATGCACTTGTGATATCTGCAATAGCTCTCTGTATCCTTCCCCATAGGCTGACCACCCCTTCGAGGCATTGGTGGTCTCGTCAGAGATCTTCTCTCCATCTCGACTAGTACCGCCGAGATATGCTTGTTTAAGGGTGTAAAATACTTGGGGACCTCTGGATTTCTAGGCCCTGGGTTTGATTTTGCTCGGGGATTGCTGTCTCGTCCCTTCTTGTACTTCTTTACCTTCTTCTTACCATCGTGTCGGGGCTCAGGAACCACCCTTAGCGAGGTCGTCAGGAAATTAGCCTCGGCGTTTGCCCTTTCAAGGTCTATGAAACCCTTCGCCCTGGCTGCCAGCTCCTCCATCGTCTCAATTTCCTACACATGGTAACTGTTGCACAGCTTTCTCGAGGCCTTGTTGGCCACGTCCAGTCCTCGATAGAAGGCTCAGATAATCTCCCCGTCTGAGACTCGACGATCTATCTCCGTGACGTTTTGATGGAAACACCCATAGAAATCAGTCAGTGACTCTCTAGGCTGTTGTTTGACCGCATCTAGGGCGACCACACTATTCATCAGTTGGCGCTCGCCCATATACCTCTCCAGGAACTTGCTTCTCAGCTCTGACCAAGTCCCTATGGATCTTGCAGGGAGACCGAAGAACCAGGACGACGCTGAACCCGATAGGGTTGACGGAAATAATAAAGTCAAGTGATTTGGATCATTTGACTTACCCAAAAGAGAGGCATCATGCTTGTTGACATGTATGGTGGGATCTCCTCCACCACTGTATTCGGGTATAGCCCGGGCAATGACGTCTTTCGGGATTTTGATGGCGACGAGATCATCGACGAAGGGATGAGCAGATCGCTCCTTGAAGGGAGCTGCGATTGTCGTTCGCCTTTCCTGGAGCCTTTTATTGATAAGCTCGTCCACCTGGTCCAGGGTGCATTAGTTTGGCTAAGCCCCATTCGGCGTTAGACCAGATGGATTGGTGGAATAGGTAGCCGTCGGCGGTTCGGTGGACGCCGGGGGTAGGGACTGGTGTCCCGATGTCATCTCCTGATCCTCCTGGGGGGCTGTGGTGCCCGGATTTACAGTTTCAGTTGGCAGGGGCCCAGCTGTAGCGGGGTGAGTGTTTTCCTGAGGAGCAGGGGCTTGTCGGCGAGCCTGCGCTAAGATTGCCTCCAGCAGTGATATCATCTCCGGAGTTAACTGGATGTTTTCCCCAGCAATGTGGACGGTTTGCGGTGCTGGAGTCTCGGTGTGGTTGGGAGCGGGAGTACTCCCCAGGGGGAGTCGTGGGTTCGCTTCCCACAGACGGCGACAAATGTTGATCTTGATTTCCTGAATGCTGATCTGGCAGCGAATTGAATGTCAAATGATGGTTGAATGATGCTCTCGCCTTAGCTCCGGTGAACCTGCAGGAAGGGGATCGCAACATAGGAGGTGTCTCTGAGTCCCTCTCCGATGCTTAAATGAGTATATGTGTGTGTATAGCTCGAAACGTAATGAATGTATGTAAAGCAAATGTATTTATAGAGTAGGAGAGACCAAACCGTAGAAGATAACTGTATATCTTTGTAAATATTGTGATGTTGAAGATTATGATAATAGATATTACGGTTATGGCGTGATATTGTAGTTACCATATCTAATCTTTAGCGAATATGCGCCTGAATATGCGGAATATCGTGGTCATATCTTTATTAACGGTTGGTGGAACTAGAGGAGAGAGGCAAAGCTCTTTTCAGGGCGAGCAGTAGGAGTTCGCGACTTGGTGATGAATGACGACCAACGATGGAATATTTGGCGTCCATATTAGCTTGGGCTCGACCTGGGGCCACTCTATTGCGAGCCAGATCAACTTTAGCATAGGCCAGTCTAGTTCGAATAATCTGGGTTCACCCCCTCCATGGTTATTGGGTCTTCGATGCATTTTCTTTATTGAGATGTCACTATCAATACCCAACATTTAGATCCAACAGGCGGCGCCCTCATATAATTCATCATCGTGAAAGGGCGGGGCCTTATGAATGAAGGAAAGGACATCTCTCTTATGAAGGAAGATTTTGCATTTAGATTATTTTCATGGGTGAAATCTTTGGCCCTGCAAAATGAATGAAGCCTCTACGACCACCACAACTTATTAGGTACATGTACATGTAGACACTATTATAATCTATTTATTTGTATTTTTCAATTATAACTTAAATTCCTAGTTACTTGACTGGGTGTGTACTGTAATGACGTTATGATGATATAAATATATATTTCGAAGGTTGCCAATTTATATAGAATATAGATAGATACTAGATAGTGTGTTTATTCTTCCGTGGATCATTCTAATTCCATGAAGCCTATTTATGGAGGTTTATTTCAGCCTCCTTAGACACAGACGACTTTAAAAAGGCCCAAATATTGGGCTTTGCATTAATTAAAAAAGCAATTATTTCATTCTTCAAACGTCCTTCCTGGTAAGGATATTATTTTGAGTATTCGAGGTGAAAAAAAATATATTTATTATAATCGTACTATCTAATAATTTTAACATCATATATAACTTACGGGATTATTTAGGAAAAAGTATGAAAAACCACCCGGATGTTTCGCCAGATTGGTAATTGCACCCATATAGTTTGTCGTTACACCCATATGTTTGCAATTGTTGGTAAGTAAGCCTTTCCGTCACTTCGTATCATATTCCGTTAATTTGAAGTCACATGCTTTGCACGTGATGTAATTACAATGCTATATACCTAAAATACCCCTATAGCATGTATATTTCATCCTTTGTAACGTCTGAAGGAGCTCTCTTAGAAACAATTTTCATTCCATTTTACTTCAGTGACTCATATTATTTATTAATTTGCCCAATAAAACCTTCTGGATTGGAGTTCATCTTCTTCCTTCGTATCTTATCCTCTTCAGGCATGACTGAGAAGGGAGTCCATCTATCAATGTTTTTCTGTTTCATTGTTGTTGCAGAAAATCAAGACATCACTTTCTTTGCAATCCTCTACATGGAACAACTTAGATTGACTGTAATTCTGATTTTAGAGTGGGAAGTAACTGAATTGAGCATAGAAGATGGAGGAAAGAAAATTGAATTTTGATACACCACTCTTGTGTGTGAGGCAACCTATGATGAACCGGAGACGTGAACTCATCTATCCAGACACCAACATGGAACAACAAATCACCGAACCTGTTGCTGTTCCTTTTATGTGGGAGCAGACCCCTGGACGTGCCAAGGAAGAAGACACCTCCTCTGTTTCTCCAAGCTTCAAGCAGATTAACAAGTTCCAAAATCAACTCGTCAATTTATCTGCTGAAGTTAAGAAAGAAGGAAATCTGGATAATGAAGTTGATGATGATGTGTTTTCTGATGCAGTGGAGACACTGTCCGAAACAGAATCGTTCTCATGCTCCTTCAATTGCAGTAGCATGAGCAGTCAATCGAGTGGTTTGGTCCAGAACCCTTCTGGAACTTTCTTGGTGGATCACAAAACTCGAGACTTGATGATGAATCGTTTCTTGCCTGCAGCTCGGGCAGTGGCTATTGGCTTGTCTCAGCATACAGGGAAACATCCACTTGCAATCATTCCATTTGAACCGCCAAAATCTGATTTGGTTAGGGAGGAGACGGGTAAGGTTCCATCTAAGCAATATAGTTCTAATATCATGCTCCACTACTATCAAGATGTTGTTGCCAAAGAGGAGACTGAAGACGAAGATGATAGTCCGACTGAGTTTGATGTTCAAAGTGTTAAGACTAATAAAGGGTGCAGCTTACTTCCACGGCTATGCCTCAAAAGCTGTCTCTGCCTCTTAAATCCTGTTCCAGGTCTGAAAATTAGGTCGTCAGGGATATACTTGTCTTTTTACACGACTCGGTTCAAAATTAACAGTGTCACGTGCAAGACACGTGACATTTAACCGCTCAAATTGACGGAAGGTGGGATTACCAACAAAATGAAACATACGACACTTATTAATTGCGACAAAAAACATCAGGGTTCAGTTGCTAAAAAAACGAAACATCCAGGTGATTTTTCATATTTTTTCCGATTATTTATTGAATACTCTATAGCAATATGTTTCTAGTTTTAAAAAACATATTTTTCAGTTAAACAATATGGGGTTATTTGTGATACAACATTTGGATCGTTATTCATAATGTGGTGCTTCTCATTACACGATCGTTATTTATTTGTACGTGTTGGGATGAGTAGTTGGACGATTATATATATATATTATTATTTATTAAATGCATAAGGTGGATAAGGGTTGGTAGGCTTTTCCTTCTAGTTGCATCGTTGGTAGGGGTTTTGTTTGTATTTTTTTAAAAGTAAAAAAAAATGATTATAATCTTTTTCGTCACGTAGTCTACCTAATAAACTAATTTATTCATACTTTAACTAATATATATAGTGTTGGCCAAAAAAAAAAACTTATATATATAGTCGGTGAAATTCTCTGTAAATAAGGCTATTTTATTTTAAAAAATAATAATTAAATAAGCAAGAAAAAACTGCAAATAAGTACATCAATCAATTGTTTTTTTTTATTATAAAAACGTATAATGGGTTGGTAAAGATATTATAGTCAAACTACAAAGTTCAAATATGCTTCTTTCTGATAGAGCAGAAGTAAAAAAAAAAAAAAGTAGGTGAAGGGGTGAGGAAAGAGACGTAAAACGTAAAAGTATCGATTTGGTTAGTTTCTTCATTATATACTTGATTATTTAATTTTGTAAATATTAATTTAAAACTGATTATACTGTATATTTTAAAATATTATTATTTTAAACTAATTATACTAATATAGAACAAATAATGGTAATCATATTTAACCATTGATTTATTAATTAAATAAAACTTTTATTTCATGTCTAATTTGTCCTTTAAGTAAGTAAAAATTTACAAAAATATCCATCTATGTCTTGAGAGAATGAGAGTGTCCCCAACAACCATCATTTTGGTTTACTCTTTCTTCCCTGATTAATGAATCTGTTGAATAAGGTCCCCATCATGTATGTATGTCGGTATTTGATTTAAAAAGTTTGAGCTCAAGTTTGTAATAAATAAAGTTTAGGGTTCATCTAGTGCTTCAGGCTAAAGTTGAGGATCAATGGTATATTTTTCCATAATCTTTGCCAGAAAATAATAAAAGTCTCGATTAACAAAGGTAAAACCTGTGCGGCAAAATCTTATAAAGCCATCGTCACCTTCTTTTCCATTTCTCAGGTACTCCTTCTGTGCCTTTTCTTTGTGTTCATATTTGTATCGGGAGGAGCTTGAGCAAAGAAGTAGCAATGTCCCTATCTTACAGCTCCACCATGATCCCTTCCAAATCCCTGATCAAATATCAGGCCCCCTCCTCTTTCCCGACAATCCAATCCAGATCGCTTTCCGTAGTTGCCGTCCATGCCGCTGACAAACCCTCGGCGAAGCAACAGAAGCAGGCGACATCAGTGAAGGCTGTTTCTGTCGCTGCACCTCCTGCTAAGACGTCTGGCAATGTGAGCCAGTGGAGTATCGAGAGCTGGAAGACCAAGAAGGCGTTGCAGCTCCCTGAGTACCCGGATGTAGCGGAGCTGGAGACAGTTCTGAAGACGCTCGAGGACTTCCCGCCGATCGTTTTCTCCGGAGAGGCGCGAAGCTTGGAGGAACGACTGGCGGAGGCTGCCAACGGCGAGGCGTTCCTGCTGCAGGGTGGCGACTGCGCGGAAAGTTTCAAAGAATTCAATGCCAATAACATCCGTGATACCTTCAGAATTCTGCTTCAGATGGGGGCGGTGTTGATGTTCGGCGGTCAGGTGCCGGTCATCAAGGTTCGATCGTCTCTGCTTCGCAAATTTTCTTTTTCAGTATTTGAATTTTGGAATTCTTCATCCGAATTGAAAATTCTGATTTTAAAATTGAGAAATTATTCTTTAATTAAAGGTAGGGAGGATGGCTGGTCAATTTGCGAAGCCAAGGTCAGACGCATTCGAGGAGAAAAACGGCGTGAAGCTGCCAAGCTATAGAGGAGACAATATCAATGGAGACGTTTTTGAAGAGAAGTCGAGAATCCCAGACCCACAGAGGATGATCAGAGCTTACTGCCAATCTGCAGCCACTTTGAATCTCCTCAGGGCTTTTGCGACTGGAGGTTATGCAGCCATGCAGAGAATTACGCAATGGAATTTAGATTTCACCGAGCATAGTGAACAAGGAGACAGGTAGTTCCTTTTCCCCACTTTGATCAATACCCAACTGAATTTTTCTCTGAAAACATTGTTGTTAGGTAAAATTTTGAGATCAGCAAATCGTAACTTTAATAAAAATAAGTCAAATTTAATGGATTAAGCGGACGGATAAGGTGTTATCTGTCAAGACAAATAGTTCAGTATGCTTTTTGCAATTTGTCCAATGCTTTATATGTAATTTGGTTATTATCCCTCAATATATTCTTGAAAAGAAAACTGGAAAGTTTGAATTTTGGATAGTTGGTGTTGGTACTTAGATTAAGGGTAAAAGATGATCTAAGAGTCGTTCATGAGCAGTTTCGTGGGTTCTTTATGCTTCTTTTGTTACAAGAAATGCTCAAGAAATCCCAGAATTTGCGTGAAATTTAATTGGATAATGCAAAAGTAATTATCTATCAATGGATATGGTTTGTTGGTCTTTCCGTAGTTTTATGCTTTGTTGGTGCACCTGTAAAGTAAACAAGTGTTTTTGTCCTTTTAAAGGTCTATGCTTTTGTTCTATCAATGAATAATAGTCCAGTCCTGACTCTGGTTCTACAAATAGGCTTGGTTTATATCGAATTCTGACTTTGGTTCTTCTACATGTGGATCACAATGTGTACCTAATTTTTTTTTGTTCCTTTCCCTGTTTTATTCATCAATCCTGCACTTTCTTACTAATTTTATCATTTGAGAAAATAATGGATCGTTCCTACCTTTTGACGTGACAGGTACCGAGAATTGGCTCATCGAGTTGATGAGGCTCTTGGATTTATGACCGCTGCTGGTCTCACAATGGACCATCCTATAATGCAGGCAACTGAATTCTGGACTTCCCATGAGTGCTTGCTTCTTCCCTATGAGCAGTCACTTACCAGAATGGACTCAACCTCAGGTCTCTTCTACGATTGTTCTGCACATATGCTTTGGGTTGGAGAACGAACCAGGCAGCTTGATGGTGCCCATGTTGAATTCCTGAGAGGAGTTGCTAATCCTCTGGGGATTAAGGTATCTTAATCCCCATTCCCTCTCTTTATATAATGATCAAGCCAACTAGATTCAGTACTCTGGAAAGTGATGAATTTTTTGTAGTTAATAATGAGACAGTTGCTTATGCTCAATATATGATGCAGGTGAGTGATAAGATGAACCCAAGTGACCTGGTAAAGCTGATTGAAATATTGAACCCACAAAACAAGCCAGGGAGGATAACTATAATTGCAAGAATGGGAGCTGAGAACATGAGAGTGAAGCTTCCACATCTTATCAGAGCGGTTCGACAATCTGGCCAAGTTGTTACTTGGGTCAGTGATCCGATGCATGGAAATACCATCAAGGCTCCATGTGGTCTCAAAACACGCCCCTTCGACTCCATCAGGGTATGACCTCATTTTATATTATTTATAAGGAAACTGTTGGAAAATGATGTACAAAACATGCAATCGATTAAGGTACAACATAACACATAATTAAGTTACCTCCCTGAATGATTGCCTTAGCGGAAGCGGATCTGCCTGAGGTTGGGATCACGGTCTGACGGACGGGAGGACACGCCACGGTTTGACGGGCAATGACCTATAATACCTCAGCTACTGACCTCTGTCTTAACTGTAGGGCGACAGGGTATCACTGTCATCATCAGGTTTTCCAAACCCTGAGCACCCCTATATACCCCTATATATACTGATATATAGAGTGATAGGTTTTAATGCAAGATACACAACTTAGTTTATGTAAATGGGCTCCCACTTATGGGCGTCTCATTATCCTAAAACCAACATAAACTTTATTGAGTTGCCCAACTACTTCTATGAACCCAATGATGCCTAGTTAAGGTCTTATCTAACACCTGTAAGTAGGTTGGTGGTATTCTGAATTGATGCAAATGTGTTGAAGTAGGTAGGAACCAAACATGATTTCTCCATCCCATTGTTGACAAGAACCGGTTAAGTCAAACAGACAACAATTAAGTCTTTTTCAATGAGTGAGTTGGGGTGGCCTATTCAAGACTTTAAGAAAAATTCCAATCCATTACATAGTGTTGCTCAAGCAATCTGGGGGTGGAGGGGAAGGTGGAGTCTGCTGTATCAACTACATCCATAAAATAATACATTAAATATGCGGTTGATGTATTCTCTAAGTTGTGCTACCATGTCTCTTTACCAACCACAGATTTCTTAACAATTATATAGTAAGCTGAAATATTTTTATCATTTTTTTAAAAAATAAATTCAGGCGGAGGTGAAAGCGTTCTTCGATGTTCATGAGCAAGAGGGTAGCCACCCGGGAGGAGTCCACCTCGAGATGACGGGGCAGAACGTTACTGAGTGCATTGGTGGGTCTCGCACCGTGACATTTGATGACCTCAGCTCTCGCTACCACACCCACTGCGACCCAAGACTGAATGCATCACAGTCTCTTGAGCTCGCCTTCATCATTGCGGAGCGGCTCAGACGGAGGAGGATCAGCTCTCAACAGAGGAGCAACTCTCTATCGTCTCCTTCGCCATTGGGTCTGTGAAAGTGAAAATAAGTTGATGCCTCTTTAGGCTTCAAGTTTGGGCACATGTTAGTGAATGTACGACGATATCTGTTACTGCTAAAGTTATGTTGTGATTGTTTACGTTGTTGTAAACCAATTCAGGGTTGTGATGAGGAAGGGTACTACAAAAATAAACAAGGCTATACGATTGTTGTAACTCTATGGACAATCTATATCTATATCTATATTAATTTGAACAATGATGACAAGTAAGCATAATTTATTTTTTATTTTATATATTATTTGTATAATTAAAAATTAAGTGTAGTTACAATAAAAAGGAAACATAATTTACTAATATTTTAACATTTTTTAAATATAATTAATTTTTATATTATATAATTTTTAATAAAAATTAATATGATGATTTATTTTTTTTCGAATAACGAATGTGCAACTAGACTAAATAATAAATATACTTAATAAACATGTTATAAAATATATCATAATATATATATAATTTTACATAGATTTCTTACTTATTAATTGCTATATAAAAACATTATTTATCGCGCAACGCGCGATTCAGATTCCTAGCATATATTAATTTCGTTAGAATATATACAATTGTGGCAAATAATTCTTTTAATGCATTTTATAAATGTTATAATAATCAATTTTAATTAGTCTATGTCAAACATAAAATTCTCATTCCTAAGTGTAAAATAATATATGTTTTGAACCGGTTCACAAAACAATCGGTTTTCTTGCAAAAATATGGAGCGGTTCAGAATAGGTACAAAAAAACGGTTTGCAAACGATAAACCATACAACTTCTTGTACCAGTTTTAATATAATATTATATTTAATTTTTAAAATATATACTCTAAACCATTATACCAAAGTTGGTTCGGTGATGATTTACAATCTACATTAGTATAATGAATTATATATTATGGTTTATGGATTATGGTTTATAGATTATGAATTATGGTTTATAGATTATGGATTATGGTTTATGGATTATAAATTATGGTTTATGAATTATGGTTATGGTTTATGGTTAATGGATTATGGTTTATGTATTATGTATTATCATAATACATAATAAATAATCCATAAACCATAATACTATTATGTATTATTATTGTTTTTTTTAAAATATATATAAATGGTTCGGCCGAGCCGGTTCAGAAGAGGTACAGTAATTTTGTCAAAATCTGGAGTGGCAAAAAACTGGAGCGGTAAACCGTATCTCTTTAAAATGTCGTAAAGGTACGGTTCATAAACCGGTTCATGCCTACCCCTAGTGGCATGTCATGTAAATCACTTTAAAATCCTTCAAACTTTCTCATTCACTTTCAAGATAAGTTACAAAATCTTAACATTTTTTGTTGATTTTTAGATGTATATTTATGATTTTATCTTAAATATAATGTTTATAATAAATTTTATAAAATACTAAAATACATAATATTATATTTGATGGATAATAAATATGAACTTATAAAAAAAATTACAATTAAAAATTAAATAGATTATTTAAGTATAAATTTAGATTATTAAATAATAATTTTATCATATTGCATATCAACATTGTTTAGCTTATTATAATTAAAATTGTAATATAAATTTAGCATATGAATGATAATAATAATATGAACTTATATTTTTGACATTTTTATATAAGTATATAAAACTAATAGAAGTCAATAAGTCATAATAGTTAAGTTAAAAGTATTATATGAATATTAATATATTTAAAAAATATGAAAAATATTTTTATATTTAATATATTTTATAAATAGAAGAAACAAAATATTTGTAGATATTTTTACTATCATTTTCATTTTTAACATATTAAACAAATAAAAGTGACAAAACCACAAAAAAATAACTTGAAATTATTAATTAACATTGTCTTAATAATTGTCACTATTTATTTTCAATAATCATTCATGTATTTTTTTTTTAATAAGTTTTATAAATAAATAGACTTAATCTTGATTTTATTTAAGAGATTTATAATATTAAATAAATAAAATAATTTATATTATACACAAATATTAATAGGGTTAATATTATTTATAAATATACCTTATTTTTTTATTGTATAATATTAAATTAACTCTTAGTTAAAAATACTTTTATAAAATAAAAAATTAATAAATAATAAGTAAATTATACATATATTTTCATTTAATATTTAATATAAAAAAATAGATATCGCACAAAACACGTGTAAGCTTTCTAATAATATTATTAAGACGTTTGGTTTGTCAAAGAGAATATATAATCTACGTACCACATAAATATCATACTTAGGAGTTAAAATACAGAATGCACTTTATTAATACAACAGACAAAGTCATTTAATAGTTATAGTCAATATAATAAACGGAATTTCAATTAGTATTCTTACTGGCCAATCATATTCCTCTAAGATTTCTTTCTCTAAGTCTACAAAGAAAGCAAAAATTATATTATTTTAAAAATGATGTTGACATATATCAACTATATAAATTATAATGTAGGTTATGAAAAATATAAATAACTCCTTTAATAAAGTACATTACCTAAAGTATCTTATTATATTTAATAAACATTTATGTTTTCTCACTGTAAATATTATATTAATAATAATAATAAGATATCGATCCAACTAACCCTGAAGTTTTTCATTCAACGGTGCAGTAAATATTTAAAAAAAGTGAGTTTTTATATAATTAACCATAATATTATGGTGTATTACTGTTATTGTAATGAATTTCTTTTACGCATAGTAGTTATAGTATTTGATTCACAACTATAATTATAACAAATAATCACATATATAATATTTATTTATTAACATAGATATACGTGATTATATGTAAATAAATTTCTATTTCTATTTAAAATTGATTATGTTAAATTCTAGTATTTTAATAGTTTAGTTGTTATTTTAGAGCCAAAACATTCAAAATTTGACTAATATTAAAATAAAATATCTTAAAATATAAATATACGAATATAACAGTCATTAATAATCATAAATAAAATTATAATATTAAAAATTAGATCCGTAGTAATTATATTTATGTAATATATTTTGGAAAAAAATATTATACTCCCTCATTAGTCATTACCAACCGTAACTACGAGTCATGTTTTTCACGTCTATTTTTGTCTGTATCGGATTCGACTAAACTTGGATGGGGTCCACTGCTACGAGACACAACATATCCCGCACACCCACTAAACACAAAGATACTTTGGTCGTCTGATTTCACGTGGAAATTAATTTCCACTAGAAATAGCAAGGAAATTATGAATCTTTGAATTTTCTTATATTACATTTGTTAGTTTTCATGGAATAATATTTAAGTTAGGATTTTACATGACATGATAAGAATTAAAGTACGATTAAAAAATAAGAATTTAGAGTTATATAAATAAGTATATTTTTATTAGGTTTATAATTACAATGCATCGTAAGTTAAGTGTCTACCCTAAATATATAATTCTTTGCCTTTCTTTGTTGAATTAAGTGTTGTACTCATTCTATATAAGTAGATGTTCAAAGGGTAATGGCATCCCTGCGATAGGGTATGCCTCGGCATCCAGTTGTTGAATATCTGAATATCTCTTGGTCGAAGGTTGCGATATGGTTAATGGTGATAGGGATGTCAATTCGTGTAGATGGGTCAACCGCAGGTTGTGTCAAGTACAGGTTGTGTTTGGATTTATGACACGACCCATGATTCATGATGGACCAATTTTGAAGAACCAAACACGACCCGTTGGTTCACTGGTCAACCCGTATGATCTGTGGATCTTTATTATTTTAATTTGTACTGAAATTTGTGGGTTAACTCATCAATCCATATGACCCATTGATTAATTGTAACTCACGTGACTCATGCAATTTAAGTGACTCATGATACCAGTGTCCCACACGACCTATGCACCCATGAACTTTTATATAATTTATTATAATCACGAGTTGATCTAATGGTCGATAGGTACAATCCAAATTCTATTTTTTATACAGGTTGTACGGATTGTGTCAAAATGATCTGCGGATTAAAAAATTTCGATCCAAACACGATCCATAAACGGGTCACCCATGAATCGTGTTCAAAATTGATACCCAAATGGTGGTTAACATTATTTTTACTGATGGCGAGCTTGCAATGTATCATTGTCTCGAGTCCATGGTTGCTAATTAAGTTCCGATCAAAATTCATGAAACATGCATGTGTTAGAAAGTTTCATAGCTAAATGTCCGAAAGTTTCCTAACTATTTCCATGCAAGTGAAGCGTTCCCACTTCCAACACCATCAACGAACTGTTGACTTTGACTCAACTACTATAAATTGGTCTATTCACTTGTGGTATTATTATTCAAAATGAAAATTCTATCTTCATTTATTATGTAGAAACTTACATTCAACACCCCAACACCTCCATTTCCCTTTAAGGAAATCATACGTTTCTCTCTTAATAAACCCAGGACTGATACCGTAGCCCCGAATCTTATTCAATATTATGGGAGCAATGTGAACTCATCGTGCAATGCAAAACAATAGAGGTAAAAGTTATGATGCCAAAAACAAGGACAGTATGCATTAAACAGAACATATGCGTCGTCTACCAATCAAATTAACAAAATAAAACCCGAAAATCGTCCAGAGAAGATACCAATCACCATAACTAAACCACGAAATGTAAAAACAAGTAACAGGCAGTTTTCCTATGCTGTGGCAGACGGTTTAGAGGCAGCAGAAAGGCGGGATCTTTTCTTTGCCAAGCTCTCACTGCGCCTCTCCCTCTGCTCCTTCAATCTCGAGGCAAGGAGCTTTTGGTAATCAGCAGCTTCAGATTTGGCCTTTGCAATTCTCTTCTTCTTGTCGGCAATTCTCGCCCTCTTCCTCTGCAAAGTCAGAGGAGTCACCAGCCTCTGGATCTTAGGAGCTTTGCTCACCTTCTTCCCTGTAGTTGTTCATGTATATTGTTAGTTCAGATGCCGAATGGGGAGACATTAGGTCATGAGATTAAGAACAAGGCATGCCTGCTTTTGTGGTGAATGTTCTGCGATAAGTGTTGACATACTTCCTGACATCATCATCCTTGGAGAGATTGAAGAGCTTGCGGATCTTTGAGGCCCTCTTGGGACCCCTCATCCTCGGCTTCTCTGTATCAGTGAGCCCAGGAAGATCATTGTCACCCTTCTTGACAATGACCAAGTTCAGGACTGAAAGGTCGGGGCTCACAATGCAGCCACGAACGGACTTCCTCCTCCTCTCTCCAGTGCGCCTTCCGTATCCACGGAAGCAAGGGGTCCCTAAACCCAGATCAGTATAATTAATAGATAGTAAAATCACTGATCCCTAGGAAGCAATTGCTAGATGACGGGAATATTGGAAGGACGATACAGTTGAGTTGTTGAAAAGGGAGAGAATCATCTGACCTCTATGAAGCAAAAGGCGGACACGGCCTGGGGTCAAGACTCCCTGCTTCATTGGAAATCCTTGCTTGTCACATCCTCCCATGATCTTGAAGACATATCCCTTGAATTCCTGTTGGAATTAACAAATGATTTGCGTAAAAATCATATGTATAGAGTAGACTTTGAATTAAGAGAAGTGAGTATCTCAGTGATTTACCTCTCCAAGGGCATCACCACTCACTTCTTGAGAGATTCTTTTGTCATAGAACGCTCGTCTGAACAGTTAAGTACACTTTCAATAGTGAAACTATTTGGAAAAAAACAACTTCACGAGATCAAGCAACAGTTCACATAAAATCGTCAATAAAGTGAATGACAATCTACTTGTAATGCTACAAGAACGACACCTTGTCAAGATTTATTGAGGTGAATAAATAAGTCCAAGGGAAAATGCCAAGTTTATGAATTACTCCGGAAGTTAAAAGGTTCAGGCAGAATATCCCCTCCCTTTCACAAAATGTATGCACATTGTCCACTTTGCAAAAGCTTTCAGGACAGTAACATATTTGGTCTAACATGAAATAATCATGCAAAAAGCTAGAGGCAAAAAACTTAGCCATTTTTAAGCTCCAGTCAAAATTCAAGCTCAAATCACGCTCCTAACCGACTAGATTCAATCAGTCCACAGAGAAAATAGCCACATCCTTCTATTCAATTGTTTGTTCTATCCGCTCTATCTTTCCTGGACATCCCGCCACAATACTCCCAATCCAACTGAAAGCAACAATCCAAAATATATGGTAAAGAACAAATAAACGGAAGGGAGAGAACTCACAGCTTCAGGTCATCGTCAATCTCGAGCTTCTTTTGGCATCCCGTGGTCGGGTTCGCGATATTGAACTGAAGCAAAATGCGCGCAACATAATGAAAACCGGAACCTAAAAATAACTTCAACAAGAATCTTGAGTTTTCGAGGAGGAGATGGAACGAACCTTCATCTTGGACAACTGCCGGCGGGTGAGACGGATGCGCCTGTAGAGGTAGAGCAAGAGCTCGTGGAGGAGGCCAGAGAGCAAGTTGTCTTCCTTCTGCTTAAGGTTAGGGTTTTGCACCATGCCATAAGTAAGTACAACGCAATGGAAAAGCCCAACTATACGAAATGAGCGGCCCAACTTTAAATATTTTTTGGGCCTGATTGAGATGTATGTGACTGGTGATTGAGTTGTACGCGCCTAATTATTTGTACGACCATCCCTGCCCTACACCAAACCAACGGCTCAGATTGCACCACCCAAATCGCCGCCCCCGCGGAAATTGTCCCCACTGTCCATATCCATCCATCAAAAAGTATCCAAAATTAATTAAATAAATAAAAATAAAATCAACCCCTCCAATTCCACGAAAAGCTCTCCACCATTTCTTCAAAGAGGAGAAGACAAAGAATCCCCAATTTCACAAATCAAACACCAGTCCAAGATCTAACCCTAATTCATCCCTTCTCCCCTCTCTTTCTGGAACAATGGCGTCCCCGCGTGACGAGTTCGTCTACATGGCTAAGCTTGCCGAGCAAGCCGAGCGCTACGAAGAGATGGTTGAGTTCATGGAGAAGGTGGCCACCGCCGCTGATTCTGAGGAGCTCACCGTTGAGGAGCGCAACCTCCTCTCTGTCGCTTACAAGAATGTGATCGGCGCTCGCCGTGCCTCTTGGCGTATCATCTCCTCCATCGAGCAGAAGGAGGAGAGCCGCGGCAATGATGACCACGTTTCCATGATCCGAGACTACCGCAGCAAGATCGAGTCTGAGCTCTCCGACATCTGTGCTGGAATCTTAAAGCTCCTCGACTCGCGCCTCATTCCCTCAGCTGCCTCTGGCGACTCCAAGGTCTTCTATTTGAAGATGAAGGGAGATTATCACAGGTACTTGGCTGAGTTTAAGACCGGAACGGAGCGCAAGGAAGCGGCCGAGAGCACTCTCTCTGCATACAAGTCTGCTCAGGTTTGTGAGTTTGCTATATTAATGTATTGTATTCAACTACTCTTTTTGTTAACACTTTTTTGGATAGTTAATTTGGGGCAATTCGATTGAACAGTTTGGATCTTTTGGTTACGACTTTAAGTTTTCACATTTTTTATTCTTGATTGCCAATATGCTTGATCGGGTTTAGTTATGGAAAATTAATTATTGCTGTGCATCTAAAAATTGTGACCAATTCACTGAAATCATGTAAAATTGTGGACTTTTCTTTAGAATTAAAGGAACTGAAGGGATAATCTCTGTTAGCTAAATTTATTTGTTATGTGTGTTAACTTTATCTTTTACTTTTTAGTGGGGAGGACTAGGATACCTAAACGATTGACCTGAATTATGAGCAGTCTTGTTTGGAAACTACTCCAGGTCTGAGTACTGATGTTGGATAAATTTCCTTGAAGTACTGTCTTTTTTTTGTCAAATTTAGTGGTTGTTGCGAAAGTCTTCATATCTTCTTGCGAAAGTCTTCATATCTTCTGATATTTAAGTTATGTTGTATTGTTGTTTATAGATTTGATTTTTAAGCACAGTGAATCTGTTTGCAGGATATTGCAAATGCAGAGTTGACTCCAACTCATCCCATCCGTCTGGGACTGGCCCTTAACTTTTCAGTGTTCTACTATGAGATTCTCAACTCTCCTGATCGTGCTTGCAATCTTGCCAAGCAGGTACTTACCCAAAAGAACACCTTTCTTCTTTTACCTTCGATTGTTACGCATGATGAGTTTTGATTTGTGGTACAAATGTATTTTCTCAATTAAAATTTCTGCTTTTGACCATCCAAGAGAAAGGTCCTATGTATCATATGATTTGAGTGATTTGTGGTGACTTGGGTTCTTTTAGAAGACCAGATTAGAAGCGAATGTTCACACAAAATTTGAAGTTGTAGGAAATCTTTTGCATATGAGGTCCCCCTAGCATTTTTTTTCTTTTAAAGCACTAGGCCATTTCGGATCAAGGGATTGGGGATCAAGTCTGCGGTAGGAGTTAGAAGTCAAGGGATTGGGGATGTCACTCACGTTTCAGATTCTTAAAAGTGTAAAATATTGGTGGGCTCTAGAGTTGTAAGCCTGTAGGGGGGCTACACTGTATTATATATGAGGTACGTGAAAGTTCATACAGCTTGAGGAACTTGTATTTGCTGTGTGGATAGGCATTTGATGAAGCAATTGCTGAGTTGGATACGCTTGGAGAGGAGTCGTACAAGGACAGCACTTTGATCATGCAACTCCTTCGCGATAATCTCACTCTGTGGACATCCGACATGCAGGTCATAGTCTGAGACATAAAAGATATATTTGCTTTATGGTTCTTTCCTTTTGGTCTTACTGTATACTTTCTGGTTCTATCAAGCAGGACGATGGAGCTGATGAGATTAAAGAAGCAGCATCCAAGCCAGACGAGCATTAAAAGCTGTCGTCTGCTGTTATCAAGATTGGTGCTTCAAACTATTTATTAGGAGAAGGAAGCTTGTTTGTGACGTGACTTCCTTGGTTGGGTTGGTTGTTTCATCTGCAATTCTGAATCAATGTCGAAGGCATAAGTTTGTTTGTTTGTTCTAGTTTTTAATTTCTTCCTTTGTTCGTTCTCCCCGATGGTGGATGGAGGTTCATATTCAAGTTGAGCCACCTATCCTTTTTCGTTGTGTTGAACTGTCTAAAACTAATACAATTCCAATTATGCGTCTGTTTTGCTTGCAACTTGTTATCTCGTCAATATACTACGCTAACAATATGATAAATATAGGGGTGTCAATTTCTGACACGACGATTAAACGATCTGCAATTTACACGTTTAGACACGACACGATTACTAAGCGTGTCTAAACAACTCTTAACACATCCAACATGCAAATACACGACAAACATACGTTTAGACATGATTAATTAATCGTGTGTAGACGTGTCTAATCGTGTCGTGTAAGGTAATTTCTATAAATCCTCAATGTTGAAATTTTGAAATACTCAATTACTTTTTAATATTGAACTTTGAAGACCTTACTTTGTATATATAAATTTGTGTATATATCTGTTCTAAAGCGTATATGAGTTTGAAGTTAACGAATCTCGTGTCTAAACAACTCTATACGTTTAGACACGATTAACGATCTATACGTTTAGACACTATTAACGATTTATACGTTTAGACACGAGACATGTTTAGACACGTTTAAGATTTATCCATTTAGACACGAGATATGTTTAGACACGATTAATGACATGACACGATTGCCACCCTAGATAAATATATGCAAAACACTGTAATTGTTGAGAGAATATTAGTCCAATCCCTCTTCTATTTATTCCTTATATACTAAGATGTACACTCAACACAATTCTCCTTTGAGTTGTATTGCTTAACCGCCCTAACTCGACGAGACTGAATCTATGCACAACCCTGTCATTATATATACACAAATAAATAATGAAGTCTCCAGATCCCATTTTTATAGCTATATTGCTCTTGTCAGGTTACCTCCTGATGACACAAACAATCGGGCAGAGGATTTTCATAGAAAGCCTCTTCGGACCGAAACCTGTCCATGCCCTTTGTTCCTGAGACTGGACCCTTTCTTCTCCGAGGTGATCCTTGCCTGATTCACACACCAACAAGTAACACAAACCATAAGACAGTAAGTTACAAGATTTGTAAGTATAAAAACAAACTCACCGTCTTCTATGCAGTTCAGTGATCCGATCCGATAATCGTTTGCCTTCTGTCAGGGTTCCTCTCTCAATTTTATCAAATAGACGAACAAGAGCTTTCCTGATACATCAAAAATATCATATGTATTATGTTACTTATGGTAGAAAAGATGTAATGTTGTGGTTTTTAACTAGAAGAAAATGGATACCTGTCAGGAGAAATAGTCTTCCTATGTCCATGGTACCGTCGATGACCTTCAACTGCTCTCGCCATGTTTCCAGAGTAGGTTGGAATAAACACATCGCTCTCTACTGATACGATGTAGTCCAGGGCTGCCATTTGAGATGCATGACTTGTAAAAGGTTCTAGTTCCTCCACTGATGCCAATACTTCCTGCTTTGAGTCACGAGACGGTATGAAACCATTACAGTAACAGCAAACCCCCAAGTAATTACTTCTAAAAGTATGCACAAGAGATGAGCAACAAGAAATGCAGACCTTACTCATCAATATGGGATACCGAGATCTGAGTTCAGCCATGCGTGAGTCGCCTCCGTATATCTCCCCTGCAGCAATGTATATGGGTGTACTTGATGGGTATCCAAGGGCACTAAGAAATATGCCCACTTCCTTAGGGGTTAGTGGGCAAAAGCCCTTGAACCTCTGCCCTGCTGAATCAATATTCTTTACCTTCCAGTGCCCGGTATGTTCCCTACAGTAACAGAACATTAGAAGCTGAAGCTAGCATGTCCTTTTACTGGTAAGTAAGAATACCTTATTGTTCTTAATTCATTAGCTTCTGCAGAAGATAAACCATGAGTGCATCCACTAAACGCAAGCATGTCCTTCTCATATCGTAAATGAAGAGCTATATACTGCCCGTATGATCTCATCCGCTCAACCAATAACTGCAATCATGAAAGACAAAGACATCTTTTTTGTATTAACAGTAGGTAAAAGAAGAATGACACAAGGAGTCAGGTGAATCTGTCTGCATTATAGTTACTTTTCCGAGTCTTTCAATTCGAGGTGCAAAGCGGAGGGCTTCATAGCAAGCACGGCAGCGCAGCTTTTGGATGTCTTGGGGTAGTTTGTTATTTGCAAGACGAGAATCCGCTTTAGATGCTCGAATAACCTATTGACATTGCATGTAACCAATCATACACATTAATTTTTCATTTACCTCTGTTGCAGCGAGATTAGTCACAAGAAATACAGACATAGAATTCACCTTGTAATCTTCCCACATTTTAGCTATCTCATGGTGGTAGTACTCCATGCCAGACCAGCTCTTGAACTGTGTTATTGATTTTGTAGCACCGGTTAGTTTCTTGGGAAGAATTTTTACGACTTTTATGTCATCAGCTAGAGTTCTTATGAAATGGGCTTCGTCGAAAACATCCGAGAAGTTACTGCAATTGAGCAAATGTATCAAGTTACTGAACTATGCCTAAACTTGCATTATGCAATAGTATCTAAACTTGCCTGGAATCTTTCCAAAATGATCTTTTATCAAGCTCTGGAATCACAAGGGTGGCGTTTATAATACGGGCTACAGCAACCATGTCACATATCTGCAGATAAAATGAGCTTCACCCTTAGTTATTCTGTGTAGTGAAGAAGTAAACTTTGTTCCCTAGAGATATATGCAATTCAGTCGAGTTTATGAGAATTTACTATCACCATCATTGAGAAAAATGAAACAAGATCCTTATTATTCTACATTCTCAATCATAACTAAGAATCCTCAGTGTTGGATCACATAAACCGGATACTTCTTCCTTTTCAGAGTTGTCTCTTAAGAGAGCGAACCGTGGTTACTTTAGGAATATTCGTTTGTAGTGGCTATCCCATTCCCACTGTAGACTGTTCTTTTAATTTGTTTAATTCTAGGCGTGCTAAAAGCAACCGGCCTAATCCGTAGGTGTGCCGGCGCACCAACTGAGGTAGTCAGTGGATGTAGTGGCACACACTCATTCTGAGTACTTTACATCTTTGACGCATCCTTATAGGGCGACGCCTTGCATACATGTAAGTCAAAGGCGACGCCTACAAACAATTGAGCTAATAAATCCAGTTCTAAATATCATTGGGACAAATATAAAAATAGCTCAGCCCAATGTTCATAATCCTGAGTAAACTTATGCTGGACAAAGTGATAAATTTTAATATAAGGAACTCTTCAAAGTGATATGATGCATTCATATATATCAGAAAAGGCATCCAGTAAAACCGTCTAAACAGAAATAGTGGGAAGTGGAAATTTTCCTAAATACTCAAAAATCAAACCCGTTTTTCTGGAGTAGAGGAAAACATGGCAAAACTTGCCCTAGGAGCAAACAACATGGTCTTGCAGGAGAAACGTTCTCTAAAGTTTTTAAGCATTAAAGTTTAAAGCTGCTTCTTATAAAAAGTAAAGACTGCACAAATTGAAAGAAGAAAAAGATTGGATATTATTTACCCCAGCACGCATCTGGTTAAGCCCGCCATTAGTATGAACTAGAAGGTAACCTCGTGATGTACCAGGAACTGAGAAAAACAAGCGGTCAATGGTATTCAGTAGATACTTTGTTGACAAGGTGAACACAGCAAGCAGATAAAGTGTTACCTGTATAGTTAGGACTAGCATCTAGGCAAGGTAGAAAATCATGACTTGATGGAGATCTCCTGAGCTTTTCAGAATCCAGAGTCCGGTTTGCACCTTCCAACTGTCAATTCTAAGGAGTGTAAATGGGAAAGATGTATGACTGAAGTGAATTGCATCAAATCGTAATTGAACCACAGACATTATTATAGATAGTTACTACCCAGAAATGCTACTATCAATCATCTCAGCTGCATTTGTACAGCACGGTTCTTGATTCGATGAAACTATCAATATAATATTAGTAGATAGAATCGACGGTGTTAGTGATCACAGAAACACAACCTTATGGGAAAATATAGGAGGTTGGGGTGCAGAATCTCCTGCTTCCTACTCTTCTCAGTTCCTAATCTCTAGGATTTACCAAGTTCATGTTGCTACAGATTTATCAAAAAAGCAAAGAAGTTGAGATCAAGATTGAATCTTTGCTCCACAATAGCACTACGGATCCTAAATTTCACTTCCAGGTATGACCTTCCATATGAACAAGAAATTCAGCAAACAAGGACGCGCATGCTGCTGACCCCATTCAATAAAACGGCAGAAAATGCGATTGATCGCAAGTCGACGGATTTATCAAGATTCAAGTGCACCAACTCAAAATGCAAAGATTCTGATACAGTGTACGTAACTGAAGTTGGGGAAATGAGATGGATCGTACCTCGTTGAAGTGTCGATGAAGCTCGGTGATTCTACGGATTTTGGATGAAGGGAAGATGTGAACGTCGACGGAAAGGAGAGCAAGTAATGAGATTGCGCCAATGGCGCAAGTTAACAGCCGCCTGAGAACCACCAGCTTCACCGCCTGACGCCGTTTCAGCATGTCTCCGTTGTTACTTCTGTCTTTAACAAACAACCTCAGTGAGAAAAACGGAGTCGAAATGGAGGAAGAAGATAGTCGGCATTTCAGGTCGTGTGCTGCGAGTTGCTCGCGGTGGTGCACTTTCATAGTCTTTCTGAAACAAGCGTAGTAACTGTCGCGCAGACAAATTCATTCATTCTTTTGAATAGAAAACTGTTTTAAAATAGTAATAATAATATTAAAATCAACCATTTAATTTTGTAGATCGTCAATGCCAGGCATTGCCAGTAAAATATTATTCCGTTAGATTTTTAACTACGTGTAAGCTAATGGAGGCTTACATGGTAATTATTTTTAGGGTTAATTACCAAATAGGTACCCAACTTTACATGGTTTGGCAAGCAGGTACCTAAACTTTTTTTTGCTGCAAATAGATTGTCCAACTTTGTGAAATTAGCAAATAGGTACCTACCGTTTATTTACCGTTAAGAATAAACGGAAAATAACGTGAGGAGCAAACATGTACCTGGACTTGATATGGTTTGACAAAAAGGTACTTGAACTTACACGAATTAGCAAGTAGATACTTGGACCGGTTCAAAAATCGGTTCGGTCGAACAACTTTTTTTTTTTAAAGTCGAGTTTAGATACCAAACACATGCATGACTCAATTCCAGACGTTCTCGGTGCATTAAGGAAGCATCATGAACTCATCGCTTGGATCCATCACCATCCCGACCCCATCGATCCCTATTATCCCCGATCGGGAAAAGATCGCTCTCGACTTCGTTTACCTTATTGTCGATTTCGTTCGCGTATTTCCTTAGTTCAGTCCCCATAAACCCTACTTTGATGCACCGAGAACGTCTGGAGTTGAGTCATGCATGTGTTTGATATATAAACCCTATTTTTTTATATAAAAAAAGTGGTTCGACCGAATCGGATTTTGAACCGGTTTAGGTATCTACTTGCTAATTAGTGTAAGTTCAGGTACTTTTTTGTCAAACCATGTCAACTTCAGGTACATGTTTGCTCCTCACGTGATATTTTCCGTTTATTTTTAAGTGTAAATTAACGGTAGGTACCTATTTGCTAATTTCACAAAGTTGGGCAACCTATTTGCGGCAAAAAAAAATTAGATACCTAGTTGCCAAATCATGTAAAATTGGGCTACCTATTTGATAATTAACCCTTATTTTTATTAAATTAAATTCCGCCGAGCTATCTATCCACTATTATGTTTATGTTTTCTTCTTCAGATAGTTAATTGTTGTTTTCAAGTGACAACGTAATTATTATTATTGTATTACAACTAGTGTTATTAGAATCGAACCGGACCTTGAACCCGATCTGACATGCCAATTCAGTGTACATAAATTAAAAATAAAAAATAACCATCTTCTCTTCTTCATTGTTCATTCTTCACGGCTTCACCTTATTCTCTTCTACTCTTCTCTAACTCCTCTTCACCTTCACTCAACTCCCACCTTCCTCCCCTTTCACTTGCTCTCTCCATCTCGCCGTTTCCCGTCCCCTTCTCAACGCTTCCCTCCCGCTCGTCCTCTACTCGCCCCTCTCACCCCCACCAGTCGCCCCACCTTCGTCGGCCACCTCCAGCCCGCCCTCCACTCGATTCCCTTTTGTCCGCCCTCCACTCGCCCCACCTCCTCTCTGGCCTCTCGACTCGCTCGAAGCACACCAAAAAAATTAAGAAATTGGTTTAAGGTTAAACATCGGTTTATAGTTGGTCGGCTTACACAGAAGAAAACCAATTGGTTGGTGTTTTTTTTTTTAAACCCCCCCCCCCCCCCCCCCCAAAAAAAAAGAACCCTAAACTGGCTCGTTTATACTAGTTCAAACACTGTTATGCAAATCAGTATTTTAGCTAAACCAAATCGGACATGAGTTCAGTTTTCGGTCAGACCGCCGGTCCGTACTGATTCTGATAACACTAATTACAAGAAATGACTTATCTTATACACCAACATCATCATCATGTGACATGACATGATCATGTTCCTTTTTCCTGTGAAGAATACGAAACTCTGTAATAGAACATGACAGAGCTTCCCTTCAAAGTTAAAACCATTTGGACGTGACGTTCGCTGTCTAGTCTAACCACTTAATGGTCCTTAAAAAATAATAATATTGGAGCTGAAACCGAGGTGGGAATCGATCCTGAATTGGTGCACACTTAAAACTATATAGCTTTCCATATTTATGAACATATGAATATTAAATATTTACTTATTATTATACCATGATTACAATATCATAATTGTCGGCTTAAACATTTATATAATATAATAAATATATATAGAAGTTGAAACTTGAAGCTCCCCCGGGCCCCGCCCCATGAGTCACGCCGTGCGGCGTGATAAGGCTCTTTGTATATGTACTCCTTAGAATGCAACCATTTTTTTCGGACCTCGATAAACGGGTTGACTAGAGTAGAATCATAAATGTCACGTTTTTCCACCTCCGTGACGTTTATGTCCTAATTAGTAGTAAATTAATAATTTTGCTTCTAAATAATAATCAGTAAATGTAAATCTAATTGGATCAAACACCAAATGGAGTGAGTATGAAGAAAAGAAACACTTCAATTGTATACCTACCTTACCTACCCTGTAATTTCTTTGAAAAAACATTGTAGTGAATTTTGCCACTTGTCCTCTTCCTATTAGCTAACAGAAATACAAAGGATTACCTTTCTTCACTTTGTATTGTGATGACCTCTAAAAACTCCGTATCTTGTTGATGAAAGTGTCAGCATCTTCTAGTGTACTATAATCAGCTAAGCAGTTCGAAACCTCAGATGTGCGAATTGGGTAACAACAAGATGATATATCGATCCCTGCAACTTCCATCGCGTTGCAGACCCATTCAGGAACATCGCCTCTAGGAAACTACGAGCAGAAAGATATCGCAATCAGGCATATTCATTAACAACAGCAGAAAGAAAGAGAGACAGCAATGATGATGTAAGAATCAAGTACCATTTTCTGCAGAAACTCGCAGACAAACCTGCAAACAGCATACAAGGTTAATGTTACAGACCAAAAGTTAAGTTGATTTTGGGGTTAATAACTAAATAACAAACCGAACTTTGAGAAAAAACCAAACAGCAAACTGAACATTTTTTGTTGACAAACAACAAACCAAAATTTAGAAATTTAGCAAACAACAAACTTACCTCAAATTTTTATTATGTTTGAACAAATTTTTCAATATTTGAGGGATTTATTAAGTCGTGATAATCTTTCTTTAAAATATTTCAACTAATGTTGACTTAATAACTCCCTCAAACATTGAAAAATTCATTCAAACATAATGAAAATTTGAGTTACGTATAAATTTGTTGATTGCTCAATTCTAAAAGTTTGGTTTGTTGTTTGTCAACAAAAAAAAGTCTGGTTTGCTGTTTGGTTTTTCCTCAAAGTTCGGTTTATTTTTTGGTTATTAACCCTTGATTTTGTACTAGGATTGATGGAACAAACTTACTGAGGAAATCTTTCTTCGACAATAGATGAGTGCAGATCACGGCTTAGCTGTATAAAGTTGTGGCGTATAGTTAGTGAAACAAGATATAGACTGAATAATAGTCGAATCAAATAAACGTTATGCATCAGTTTTTACTGCACCTTCATCATGTAATGCAAATTGTGATATGAAAGAAGTTGAGATCCCATGGCATCTTTTGTCACCAGGCAGTGAATATACGCCCGTGAGTATGTCTTGCATACCTAAATGATATAATCCAACAGTAAATTCGTAGTTTATGACAGAGATTGTTGAATCTCTCTACTAACATTGTGCCATTCTCATCACATACCATGCAAGCACATGTAGGATCAACCGGTCGAGTATCTTCAGCCATCTTTTGATGTTTCAGTCTAAGAATTCCCTGAAAGTTACCGCCATTTCGCATCTTTTAAACAGAGTAAGACAAGAAATAGTTCAGATTTACATTCATGTCATCCATGATAATACCTCGGGTACAAGAGCTGTGCCAAAACGAGCAGTACGGGTAGGGTAAACACAATCATACATGTCTGCCCCTAATGCACTGCACACAACAATGTCCAATGGATAGCCAACACCCTGAAAAACATGGTATCAAAACCGTTAGATATTTTAGTGTAATTGGATTGACTGGTTGACCAATAGGATCATAGTATCTCATTAAACAAGTTAGGAGGGTGCGGAGTGCACGCTTGTTTAAGTATATTATGATTCATTGTATCGGAGATTCATCAGTTGCTTAGAGACGGGGCAATGGAGGTCAAAGGGGGGGTCCAGGGGCGCGCCCCTGGCTGGGGTCGAGCTAATGACTTAACATTTTGGAACTAATGACTTAACATTTTAATCTCAAAATTTCCAGTTTTTGGACACTTGCTTTAGAGTCAAGTATTAGGCCGAACCATTGCAATTACTTCGGCTCCAAGTCATCATCCTAAGGTGTCCCTTTATTTTTGGAGTCAAATTTTGAATCCAATGGACATGTTGTGATCGAAATGATACATGCCTTGGCTAAAGGGTGTAGTGTCTCTTCCAAAGGGCATAGTGTCTATTCCAAAGGGTGTGGTGTCTCTTCCAAATGATGTGGAAAACACTATAAATTGGTCATAGGGGAGGTCCAAAAATTTCATCTCAAACATTCAATATCCTTCTCAAGTTCTAGTTCAGTATTCTGATTTTATCCGATTGAAAGTTTGGGTGCCTCCAAATTGTTTCAATCTGAAAGTGTCGTCACGACTTCAGAATAATCCAAGCAACCCCAATTCGAAAGTTCAACAACAAAAACCATGTTATGATGTGTAATCTAACTCATAAATATTTTCTACATTTCCTCTACATAAGCTTAGAAATCGATTACCATAACATATCGTGGTTTATCTTCGGGCAATGAGGCAGTGCACTGAGCAACAACACGCCAAAAGGAATCTTTATCCTCACCTCCTGCAAGACCACCAATAGCATAGCTGTCACACAAGTAAAAAAGCATGTAAGTTCACCCGAAAGAATAAGTTCTGATTATAAAAAGAAGAGATTATAAACGACAGAGAAGTGACTTCTATCTGGAAATCCAACAATTACTTACCCGGGTAAATTTCGTTCCACCAAGCCCTTGACACATATATCTCTGATAAAAGCAACATAGAACATTGTAAGTATGAAAGCACTATTGAGTATTATCCTCAAGGAAAAGAAAGTTTTAAAGAAACAGTATGAGGAAGAGCGTTTACCTAAGAACAGGATCTAGTCCACCTTGTACTATACCAAATAGGTTCTGTTCATGTGGTCGTTTATGAGCTGTAACAAAGATGTGGAGCAATCAGATTACAATGTAAAATGACAACTAGATAAACGAAGCAAGTAACCCTAAATCACTGACAGTATAATGTACAACTGAAATCCTAAGCGTTAAACCAAGTCAACAATTTTATATATATGTGTGTGTGTAACTATACCTTCTATGCATCTATCGATCCAGCGAAGAGTCCGATACATAGCCTCCTTAATACGAGGACCTGTAATGGTTGTTTTCACGACATCGTCAAGAGCCATTATTATATCAGCTCCAATTCTATTCTGCATAGTAGAGAAAAAAAGAGGGTTGAAAAATACAAGTCATGAAGCTGCTACATGGTAATAAGGATAATATCTTTCACCACACCTTGACCAAGTAAGAGAAACATGAGGCAGATATGAAACAAGAAGAAAAATACCAAGTTTATATAAATAATACAAAGCATGAGGGGAGGAAGGCATTACTTGAATTTGAATTGATTCCTCAGGAGTAAGGAGCATTGGCTTTCCATCGACAGGTGACTGCAGCCAATGACTAACAATTTATTGGAACGTGGAAGAAACAAAGATATGATACATGTATTACAAAATGCAGCTGAAAATGGACTAAAAACCACAGAAACAGGAGAAAGATCATAGCATACAGATCACCTGAACCCAACACCCGATACAAAATAATGTATTCAATTGGCATGATCATAAGATCCATCCATGATAATAGATGTTAATCTGATTTGAGAAACGTTACCTGAAATGTTACGCCTTTCTCAGTGATATCAGCCAAGTGCAATAACGATACCTGAAAACTACAGTAAATTACACATAATAGGAGAATGAACTGAAAGGTATTGGTAAGAGGAATAATGTTTGTTCTGCCTATAGTAAAGTGCAAATCAAATGTTGTTACAAGTTATACTCTTCATCCATTATGTTTTTCCTTCGGGTTAAATAGTCACCTGCTAACTAACTTGTACCATAATATGTGCAAATTGCTAGCTAAACTTTCTTTCGTGGCATTTTGATAGCAGAACGTCCAAATGAAAGCAATTTGCTAGCTCTGTAAAATTTCATAATTAATTTTTGACAGAAAATCTTTAACAAACAGCAAGACAGACTCTGAATTTATGTTATGGTGATAAAAATGAACTGAACTCAGATTTTACGCAGAATCACATAAAAAAATATATTCTCAAATTGAATGTAAAAATATATATGTTATAAATTATCAAGGTAAATTAACTATAAACCACAAATATCAAGAGTAAAATTCTAAAAATCTTTATATAATTTAAACAATATTAAGTATAATATTACTTTTATTAAGCTTAAGAAACATAAAATAAAAATGTAATAGACATGAGTCAAGATGGTTCAGACAAGGATCATAGTTGGTTATCCACATGTTTGAGTTCGTCTCAAAAAATATATTTTACTTTTGTGTTGTAGTTAGTTTTATTTATTTTATTATTTATACTATATGTTATATTTAAATTCATTTTGTGAATTATAATAAATTTGTTGACTTTATACAAATTTTAAAATCATTTTATCATCCTAACAAAACTTTTGGATGTTTTTTGTAATTTTTTAAAGTTTTTCTGTTAAAGTTATCAGAAAAAATGGACAAAATGGACAGAGCTAGCAAATTATTCTATATTGGAAGTTCAACCAGCAATTTAACAGGAAAAAAAATGTTTCAAGTAATTTGCATATAAAGTATTAGTTCATCTTAAACATTTTTCGTTCGTTTGAGGATGTACAAACAACACAATATATGAAAAGAAGAAAGATATAAGCCAACCATTTGAAATCCACCAGAGTCAGTAAGCAGTGCTCGAGGCCAATTCATAAACTTGTGAAGACCACCCAGTTCATCTATTAGCTCAGAGGTAGGACGTAGTGCCAGATGATATGTGTTCCCAAGAATTATCTGGGCTCCAATTTCCTCAAGCTGGTCATTTGTTAGCCCTTTTATTGTCCCTAAATAAATTTAAAAAGTGTCATCATTACCATGTATTGGAAAAACAACAAAGGCCTAAACAAGACTAGTCATCTTAACATCTATCCGGTCATACACTATATGCATGTAGAAAAGATGCATCACAAATTATAAATATGCAACTTAAGTTGGAAACCTAATGCTGCTCAGTAGATATTGCTTTTAATTTTAATGATGATAGAGGAATGCTGTGGACCTAAATGAATAGCAACAAAAATATTGCAGAATTCAACTGATCAAACGTATTTGGAGCTAAGTTAATGGTAACCCTCAAGGAAGAATGAATCAGATAGACACTAGTTATACATGAAGAAGAGCATGATTGATTACTCACAAACCTTGCGTTCCTACTGGCATAAAAAGAGGAGTTTGGCACACAAAGTGAGGTAGGGTCAGACGAGCAGCACGAGCACGATTGAACCGTCCAAGAACCTAAAACACAAAGATATAATCAACTACAAGGAACATGTTACAATATTTTGACCTTGTTGGGTATCGATAGTGACTGCCCAATAAGGGGAAGACCTAGAAGGCCCAATTACTTTACAATGGATGAAACCCACATCATTCAGAACTAGGCCGGCCCACAGTAAGGGTAAGCCGACACTCATAAAGCGGTCTAGCCCTAAACCCAAAACTAAAGTGGACGTCAAAACCCTATTTCAGGTCGCCCTCAGCCAAGACCAAAGCCTCCTACTGCTCGCCAAGAGAGTTAAATCTCTCAAATTCTGGTCCCACAAACCGACACCGAATTTATAGCCACGATATCCCGCGAATATTTGTCACATATTCTATAAAGATTGCATAAGGTAACTGCAATATTACGCAACAACCGTAATATATGCTATCCTAATATTTATCGACATAATATTCACAAAGATATTCAGATACCTATAACGGTTTGTTCTTCCAACTCTATAAATACTCTTGATTTACATACGTTCATTACGTTTTGAGTTCATACCCACAGTATACTCATATAAGCATCGGAGTGGGACCCGGAGGTACCCCTCTGTTGCGCTCCCCTTCTTGCAGGTTCATCGGAGCTCATGCGAAAACGTGTGATTATCAATTCTTTGACATTCAATTCACTGTTAAGTCAGCACCCGAGAAATTCAGACCCAGCATTTGGCGCCGTATGTGGTAACACGAGCAAACAGTCATGCAAACTCGCTCTAACCGCAATCGTCGGAAACAAGCTAACGAGCAATCCTCAGATAGCTCGTAATCCGCCGCTGCTTCGCCGCTCCATCAAGAACACGCTAGCCAGACAATCCCTGATGTCGTCCCTCCGAGACCAGCACAGGAGCACGTTGGCAATTCAAGACCGACCCCTGTTCCAAATGCCGCCGAGATTCCAATTCGACCGACCGTTTAAGTGGTTGGGGAAATCATTCAGGTAACTACGGAGATGTTATCCCTATTGGAAACCATCATAGGACAGACTCGCAGACAAGCTCCTGCTCCTCATGAACATTCTCGTCCCGCGGGATCACGGAAAGCAGAAACCGAAAATCCAGGTGTCGCTGCTCCTCAAGAAGACCCAGAGATGACTTCCGGACCTCAGTCCTTGCCTCCGGCCTCCACTGAAACGTCGGCAGTCACTCACACTGTCAACCCGTCGAGTACCTCACCGACTGGAGAACAGCATCCCCAATTCACTCTTGGCCAAGTTGAGGAGATTATCAATAAAAAAATCAAAGAAAATCGCGGAACGGTCATGACTCCCTTCCGAGAGCGATCATTTCATCCGTTCACCGCCGACCTTATAGCGGTCATGATACCAAAAGATGTGGTCGCGAGGGCTATCCCTGAATACAGTGGCAGAGGAGATCCTGTGATCCACGTCAATAAGCATGAAGCTTTTCTTTTGAGTAAGTCGAATGATGAAAATCACTTAGCCCTATTATTTCCATCAACCCTCTCGCGTTAGGCGTCGTCCTGTTTTTTTGGCCTCCCTGCAGGATCGACAAGGACATGGTCTGAGTTAAATAGCAAATTTATGGAGCGGTATATGGGCGAACGCCAATTGTTAAAAAGCGTGGTCGCCTTGAACGTCGTCAAACAGCATCCAGGAGAAAAATTGACCGACTTTTACGGGCATTTTCACAAAAACGTTGCAGAAATAGATCGTCGAGTTACAGATGGGGAAATCATTCGAGCTTTTTATAGAGGGCTTGATTTGACCAACAAAGTCTCAAGAAAGCTACGCAACAGCTACCATGTTCAAGAAATAGAGACATTGGAGGAGCTGACAGTAAGGGCGAAAGGTTTCATAGACCTGGAAATGGCGAACTCTAAAGTCAATCTCCTGACAACCTCGACAGGGGTTATCTTATTGCCCCGACGCGATGGTAGAAAGGAGAAGAATGATAAGAAGAGCCGCGAAAAGCACAGATCAGAAACCCCAAGACCAAGTCATCGAGAGATCCTCGAGTATTTCACGCATTTAAACAGACAGAACTCGGCAATACTAGTCGAGATGGAAAAAAGGTCCCTGACAAGGCCACCTATGCCCCGAAAAAATGCTCAGCCAATGGGAAAAGACACAGTGAAGAACACTTGAGCTCTGGAATGCAAATGGCTTGAGTGCGTAAAGAGCTAATACCAAAGTTTGACTTTTTATAGCCAAAATTGGAGAAACTAAACGGGTACATCCGAAACGGCTCAGACAATGATTACACCCCTTTAGGTAAAATCGAAGCGATGTCAGAATTGCAAGGGTCACATAGGGTAGACAAAAGGTTGAAACAGTACGAAAAACTGTCAGTCTACCATCTGATTACGGAAGACAAAAAGACAGATATGGCTAAAATGTACTATCGACTTCTTAATAACAGTGCATCTATTAAATGCTCAATACTTTACACAAAAAAGGTGATCGCTAAAAGTTATACTAAGTCTCTCCTAAAGCCCTCGCAACGGTAGTGTTCGCCCAAAGAGTGGTGAATGAGCATGAGCATCCATAAACCCTGGCAACCCAAAACGTTCGATTAACAGGGTAAGTGAGATCAAACATTCCACAAACTCTAAGCAACCAAAAATCGTTCGCCAAAAGATGTGGAGGCTCAAAAGGCACTAATAGCAGGTAATGACAGCTAAATGTCCAATCTAGAAATCACTATCTCGAACCCTACCACAAGATCAAACTCGACCGAATAAACTTCACTCAAGTTTCGGGGGCAAATGTTGAGTATCGATAGGGACGACACAATATGGGTAAGGCCTAGAAGGCCCAATCACTTTACAAGGGATGAAACTCACATTATTCAGAACTAGGTCGGCCCACAGTAAGGGTAAGTCGGCACCCATAAAGCGGTACAACACCAAACCCAAAACTAAAGTGGACGTCAAAGCCCTATTTCAGGTCGCCCTCGGCCAAGGCCAAAGCCTTCTACTTCTCGCCATGGGAGCGCTCGCCAAGAGAGTTAAATCTCTCAAATTATGGTCCCACAAACTGACACCGAATTTATAGTCACGATATCCCACGAATATCTGGTACATATTCTATAAAGATTGAATAAGGTAACTGCAATATTACGCAACAACCGTAATATCTGCTATCCTAATCTTTATCGGCATAATATTCACAAAGATATTCAGCTGTCTATAACGGTTTGTTCTTCCAACTCTATAAATACTATTGCTTTACATACGTTTATTACGTTTTGAGTTCATACCCATAGTATACTCATTTAAGCATCGGAGTGAGACCGGAGGTACCCCTTTGTTGCACTCCACTTCTTGCAGGTTAATCGGAGCTCAGACGAAAGCGTGTGATCATCAATTATTTGACATTCAATTCATTGTCAATCCAGACTCAACAGACTTCTCTGAAGTTCCTCAACAACTCAATTAGCATGGATATTGTTGGATCCTGTAAATCTTTGTCTCTACCGGCGTCGCTCCCTTGGGTTTAACCTGCGTAGAAATGACAACTTCGGGTCGACCCGTTTATTCCACTCCGAAACTTAAGTCAGTTCTAAGGCTTTGAAGAGCTTTTATATGGTTGTGGTAAAAATCAGAATGTAATAAATGATAATGAATGCTGGTATTTATAGGCTTTGCTTAACCTGATGAACAGCGCTTCCTTTTTACCTTGGTTAGTCAGTTTAACTGAGGTCAAACTGACCTTCGGATGGGACAGGGTTTCTTATTTATTAAATATCAGAGATATTTAATCCCATTTAATGTTGTCAGACCTCCATTTAATGCGGCATTATCCTGGCTTTGATGGGCGACGCCTTCGTATGGACGACGCCTTATATAAATGGGCGACGCCTTATATAAATGGATTATATAAATCAATAAGATTATGTTTAGGTCAGTGATATAATGTCTTTTAAAATAAGGCGTCCCTTATAAACCCCATCAGATATAGAATAATCAGAGACTTTTCCATCACAATGATAAAAATGTAGACAGTAGATATCAGGGAAGAAGCTACACCCAAATTAGAGGGCGCAATTGGCTTCACTGAGCTGAAACGTGAACAAAAAATATAGTGGTACAACAGACTAATGGCCCGTTCGTTTGATGGATTAGGCCCGGATTTTGGCTTACGGAATCCATATCACCTTGTTCGTTTCACAGAATTGGCAATTCTGAGGCTTAGGGAATCCGGGCGGTCCGGGCTTAGGGAATCCGGGTAAAAACCTCGGATTCCCTAAGCCCACACGGGTCGGAATCCGGATTCCGACCCCAAATGACTGAATTGCCCTCGACTGTTTGGCGTAATTACAACCCTGCCATCGTCTTCATTACGCCTGCAATCTTCTGAGGAGCTGCGCAGAATCGTCTTCAATCCTACTGGAGAATCACATCTCACCGAACGGTTTGTCGGATTCCGATTTGGCTTTAAACATCGATTCTTGCCAGCATTCGATTCTGCGTTCGTCTGCGATTAGGGTTGAGTTCTGCGATTTTCGTCTGCGATTCAATTCGTCCGCCTGATTCAATTCGTCTGCGATTTTCTTCAACAACAGAGGTAAGTGCTGCTTCAATTGTTGTTCGTTTTCGTCAATTGGTTTCTGTATGTTGAGTTGATTTCAAAGACTGTATGTTGTTCTTGTTCGTATGTTGAGCTGGTTTCTGTATGTTGTTCTTGTTCGTTATATTGTCGACATATGCTGTTAATTGTGTTTAGGAGCATATTCAACCCAGAATTGATGATTCTGGGTTCAGATCAACCCAGAATCATCTGTTTCTGGGTTAAACTCAACCCAGAAACAGATGACTCTGGGTTGAGTTCAACCCAGAATCGATTCTGGGTTGATCTGAACCCAGAATCAGCTGATTCGGAGTCTTCCCGGTGTCACGACGGAGGATGTGCACAAGGCGCACAATCTGTTCTTCACTAAGGAGAAAATGGTTCTGGTATTTTTTGGGATGGCGCCTGCCAACCGGCTCGAGTGGTTGCGGGCAATTAAGATGTAGACTTATCATAGTTTCATCGGGTAGACATGTATGTATAATTTTGATTAAGGACAAACCCACGTTTTGTGTAATGTATGTGGTGACTAACAACATTTTGTATTATGTATGTAAGATGTATTATGTATGTGGTCATGTTTACCTTCTTTATTTTTTTTTAATAGAATTAATAAGTTGGTCTTTTTAAAAAAAAAAATTCGTTTTTAATTTTTTTTTTTTTATAAACGTTTTTAATAATTTTTAAAGTTTTAGAATTAATTAATACAAATTATTTTTATTATATACTATACCTATACATAGAGGGGCAAATATGTCATTTTACCACATTCCATTCCTATTCCGTACACAATTCCACCAAAGAAACAACAGAATTCCGTATTCCGTTCTATTCAATTCCACCAAAAAAACAACTTCATATTCTTAACTCCTATTCCGTATTCCCAATTCCTATTTCGTATTCCGTCAAACAAACGCACCGTAAGAGTAAGTTATGTACCAATGCAAGCATGCATAACCAACTATACAGGACCAAATCCAAGCATACAGGTTTCTCATCTTAAAAAATGTTTCAGCCGCAAAATGCTTTCAAAAGCTGCAGACATGGAAAAAGTTCCATTTCTGGATCAGCTGAAGTAGAAAGAAGATACACAGAGACGACATTGATTAATAATACTAAATAGAACCGACATAGTATAATTTCTAATAGCAATGAATCAATACCACACCTCAAATCGAAGAGCCATCATAGCAAAGTCTACCCAAAACCACCGCCGCGCCAACCAGGAGAAACCTTCCTCCTTGTCAAACAATTCGCAGAGCACAACAGCAAGTTATGGTGCCGCCGGGTCGACAAAGAAGGCCAGTCAGCGTTGGCGGCGTGGAAACTAACCAATGCGTGTTTGGCGGAGGTTTTGGATTAAAGATGACGGGCAGCAGCGGCTGTGTTGTTTTATTGACCGTTTATTTCGCGCGCAGAGCCGTCGTCTTGCCCTAGACTAGAATACAATTCCCATGAAAACACCGCGGGAATAATTTGTGGGCCTTTCATGAGCCGGGCCCGTTACTACCATTTGGGCCTTTTTTAATTATCAAATAAATTACTATTACTATAATTATAATTATAATCTTTATTTCACAAAATTATTAGATAGAGGGAGAGAGATTGCCCTTGAGGTAGGTATATTATGATAATAATATAATTTTTAAAACAACTAAAAAATATATTATGATAATAAAATACTTTAAATTTATGTAAAGTAAATTTGAATTGTAGTTAATTTTATTTATTTTTATTTCTTATAATATCTATTATATTTAAATTTAATTTGTAAGAAAATTATTTAACTTTATTCATAATTTGATATCAACGAATCCTCACGATAGAATTTTTTAGTTTTTTTTTACAAATTAAAAAAATTCATTAAAACTAGCAAAAATTTATTAAGCTATCAAACTGGATAATTCATATTTTACAAATTCTAACCAATTATTTACATATAAGATATAACTTCGGCCAAATTATGAGACTGAAATCAAGATCACTCTCAATAGAAACAAAGTTCTTACTCTATTCGCCACATTTTAATACTTAATCTCCTAGTTGACCAACAACAAAACATATAAATATTTTTTAACATTATTAAGGATATTTTTTAATAGTATTTTTTTTTACTTCCGATTTCACGACCAATTTTTATAAAATGTGGAGATTATAATAGGGGAAGAGATACAACTAAAAGAGGAAAAAGACAAGAGATATTGAAGCTGGAAAACTTAGCATTCAACTTACTTACATATATTGCAGATTACATATATATTGTATTCTAGGAATTACTTACATGATTTGAATTACTCTGTCTGTAGCCATATTTTTTCATAGCAATAGTGAACATTCCAAACCATGTCATAGGTTATTGTTTTAGTCCGTATAGAGCTTTCTCCAGTTTGCATACAACTGAGCCATGTAGCCCTGACGTGAAACTTGGTGGTGGTTTCATATAGACTTCTTCCTCTAGATCACCATGCAGGAAGACATTTTTTTTACGTCAAACTGGTGTAGCAACCATTTTTTATTCGCCGCTATAGAAAACAAGACTCAAATAGTATCGATTCTGGCTACTGGAGAGAATGTCTCTGAGTAGTCAATGTCGTAGCTTTGAGTATAACATTTGACCACTAGTCTTGTTTTATACTTTTTAACATATCTGTCAGCCCTGTGTTTTACAGTAAACATCGATCTGCATCCAACCATCCATTTTCCATGTGGAAGAGCACACTTCTCCCACGTTTGGTTCTTCTCTAAAGTTTTCATTTCTACTTTCATGGCCTGACTCCACTTTGGGATTTTTAATGTTGATTCTACTGTGCTAGGTATATCCTGAGAATATACTACAGCAGTAAATGCACGCGCAACTAGCGACAAGCTCCCCCTGACTAAGTTTGCTATTCGGTACCGACCTGATTTCATACTGTACTTCGGCTCATATCGTATAGGAGGAACACTTATGTTTCTTCTTACTGGTAATACATATCTCTCATGTACTGGTGACCCTTCCAAACCAACGTCATTAGAATTATTAGATCCAGGAGTTACCCAAGTAGTACTACTAACCTCAAGAGTAATAATCGGGGTTGACGAACTTGAAACATCTGAGACATGTATGATGGGAGTCATACATGTCTTTCCCCCTCGACAAACTACTATCATGACTTTCCCCCTCGACAAAAGATTGGGATGTATAGTAGAACTCACTTTCTAGAAACATACAATCCATCATGGTATACATGCGATGTTTTTTAGGATTAAAACAGCGGTAGCCTTTCTGATGAATCTCATACCCCACAAAGACGCACTTAACAGAACATGGATCGAATTTTGAGCGATCCGATTTGAAAATATGTGCAAAGACAAAACACCCAAAGATGTGTGGTTGAAGTGTTAAGGTTGTTAGAACACTCATGTGACTGGATAAAACCTAGTGAGGTGTTTGGAACCTAGAGGGGCAATTAAGAAGATAGACCGAAGTCGCTACGGCTTCCGATCAAAAAGAGGTTGGAACATGTGACTCCAGCATTAGTGCTCTTGTTATTTATAGGATATGATGATTTTTCCTTTCTACTACCCCATTTTGTTGAGGGGTATGTGGACATGAGGTTTGATGTATGATGTATTTGTCTTTTAGGAACTGTTTAAGTGAGGAATTTACGAATTCTCCGTCGTTATCAGAACGAAATACCTGTATTTTTGTACTAAACTAAGTCTGGACTAGACTGTTAAATTCTACGAACTTGGTGAAGACTTCTGATTTATGTTTGAGAACTTGGTGAAAACTTACTTATTGAAGATATTTATCTTTTTCATACAAACTATCACCATGATTCAATCAATTTTACTTAGATATTGTTTTATCACATCTTCTAAATTACTTCAAATTACTTTTTTTTTATCAACACTAATTCAAAATATTTGGTGTTGTCTCTACTATAGAGTTCCATATGATGAAACACCCCTTATCACACTCTTATTAACTTTTTAATTCGTAAGTTGATCATCCGTTGACCTAGAAAGCTTCAATTTGTTATTGTAGACTATGGTTGAAAGGGAAAATTGGCGAGATCGAAAAACCAACATAAACAGACCAAACCAAAAAAAAAACAAATCGATTTTCTTATTTTGTTTTAGGTTTTCCGATCGGAATGGAATTAGGATTACAAAATCATGGAACCCGATCCTACCGTTATCAATTATATATATTATATTATTTAATATGATTAATATTTTTTTAATTGGTCAGTTAGTCTTTTTATCAAAAAATTATATAAACATTGTACAATAAAGTTATTTTATTGTTCAATGTGGGTTTGAGTGCCCATTTGAGTTTGAATGTGTATTTTTGGATGTTGGTTTAAATTAAAATTTGTCATGTGAATGGACAATTTGTTTTTCTTATACATTTTTTTGGTTGGGTATTTGGAGTCCGAAAATATTAGTATCCAACCGAAATAGTGCCAAATTGAGCCAATTGGATTAGTATCACCCTTGAATCCACCTTGCTGTTTGATTTCGAAACTGAGAAGGATAGGGATCAAATCTTAGAGCTGTCTCCATGGTCGGTTCACGGTCACTGCCTTAATTTAAAGTTTTGTCATACATATATGTCAGTGGATGAGATTGACTTTAGTAGGGTTCAGATGTGGACACAAGTCCATTGTCTTTGCCTCGACATGATCAACAATCATAATGCCCAAAGAATAGGTGACAGTATCGGGAGGCGCACGTCCATGGAGGAGGCAGGGGTCATGCATAACCGAACCTTCTTCCGCCTGCAAGCAGAAGTCGACACATATGTGCCTCTGTTGGCAAGGTTCTGGTGGGTTGATTTCAAAGGGAATGAGAAGTGGGCGTCGGTTAAGTACGAACGGTTGTCGGAGTTCTGTTATGGTTGTGGAAAAATCGAGCACACATCGAACAGTTGCACGGGGGAGGTGGTCAAGGATGAAGCAAGACCGGGCTTCCCGCTATACGGGTCGTGGCTACTTGGAACAAGACCTAGATCACACAATCGATGGTTCCATGTGGGTGGTGGCAGCAAGAAGCTAGAAGTAAGGGACACGGGAAGGCAGTCGTGGAGGGACGTGATGAAGGAGGCCAATAGCATGGGCAGAGAGGACACCTCCTGCAGCTCAAAAACCCAAACACCACTTGCACATACCAGGAGCGAGCACTAGTGACAAGCAGACTTGCACACAGCAAGTCAGAATGGACGCTTATTTCAGCTGGGGAGGCACGCAAGTGGACGACCAAACTCAGGCTCAGCTCAAACCAGACGAACAGAATGCCCAGGGTCAATGCCATGCAAACGAAACCTACGTTCCAGAACAGATGCATATGAACAACACCGTGAAGGAACGAGAGAGACCAGTGTTAGTGCACAACATCCACAACCAGAACCTTTCTTGTTTGACCTTAACTCCACCCCGGAGAAGGAGATTGCAGAGCTGGACACCGCAGACCATAGCCTTGCCGACCACTCTTTCAACCTGGACCTATCACTAAACCTTCGCAACTCTGGCTCTCAGCCACAAACTAGTGTCATGAACCACAAACCATCACATGTTTCGCAGGAGGAAGGACGTGGGAACAGAACAGGAACCAGCACCTTACCATTACCTGCTCTGTCGGGTGATCCAACACACCTTCAGGGGCAACAGACTCAGCCTAAAGGCCCAGCGCCAGAACCTCCTCGGAGGAACAACAAACCATTCAGGGAGGGAGCGAGGTACAGACCTTCCTCGGAGACGAGTAGAGCGAAGGGGCAGCAAACCAGTGGGTAACGAACTAACAAACGTAGATGAGGACAGATCATGGAGGGTGGGGGAGAGAAACGACATAAACCAAACAATGGTGACACTCCCCTACCGAAACGAGATGCACCATCCATCGCAGTGTCACATAACCAGACTACCATCCGTAGGTTTGTTGCGAAGGGGCAGAACGATGTCCCACAGGAGAGACGTGAACCAAGCACGAGTAAGGGTTCCGGTGGTTGTCCCCGAACACTCGAACAACCACGAGGTCCCAATGAGCTTCATCAGTTGGAACTGTCAGGGGTTAGGGTCTCCCTTGACAGTTCGCCACCTAAAAGACCTAGTGAAGGGCTCTCAATCAGTAATTGTTTTTCTAATGGAAACAAAGCAGAATGAGGCCCACTATGAGAGAGTACGAAGAGAGGTTGGTATGGACAACGCATCATACGTCCATCCAACCGGAACGAGCGGGGGACTCGCTCTATGGTGGACCAATGAGGTGTCAATGCAGATTCATAGTAAGGATAAGAACTTCATTGAGTCCACCGTAACATGTACAGCTTTAGGAGGGGGAAGCCGAATCACTTGGGTCTATGGAGACCCGGTTTACACGCGGAGGTCCAAAAACTGGGAGGACCTCAAAAGAATGGCCACAGATAGAAGGGAACCTTGGATCTGTGTGGGAGACTTTAATGATATTTCTCATCATAGGGAGAAAGTGGAGGGGGCGAAAAGACCAACATAAAATTGACGGGTTTGTTAACCTCATGGGGGATCTCAGACTAGAGGACATCGGGTTCAAGGGACAAATGTTTACATGGACAAACAACGGGAGAGGAGTGGACAGAATCAGGGAAAGGTTGGACCGAGTCCTCGACAACCAATCATGGTGCTCAAAGTACCCTTCGGCCCAATCCATCCACGAGTTGATCATCGGCTCAGATCATGCACCACTTGTAGTCACGTTTGAGCCCACTGAAGATAGAGGAAGAAAAGAGTTCCGGTTTGAGAATTTGTGGCTAGAGAAGACATAATGCTTTGAGATCATTAAGAACGCATGGAATGAAACAAGGAGGGTTACTAGGGTAGCCGACCTAAAGAAACAATTCGAGAGCTGCAGAATATCTTTAACTGATTGGAGTCGAAAGGAATTCAAAAACAACCTCATCGAGATTACTAAGGTGAAAAAGAGCTTGCGTCTTATGGGGAACCAACCAACACATAGTACTGACGAAGGTGAGGAACGAGCCCTAAAATCAAGACTACATGCATTGTGGAAAAGAGAGGAAATATATTGAAAGCAGAGATCTAGGGTAAGATGGTTGACAAATGACGACAAGAACACAAAGTTTTTTCACAAAACAACCTTATCTCGGCGAAGAAAGAACAAGATTATCAAACTTAGAGGCGAGGAGGGTGTATGGCTGGATAGGGAGCGAGACATCATGATCGAGCTTCAATCCTACTACACCAACCTATTCAGCTCGGGCAGATCGGTCGAGAGGGTTGGGACAGAATTTAAGGAAACGCTGCGGGTCATCCCTAACCAGATACCAAGTGAAGCAAATATTGATCTGACCCGCACGACATCGGGAGACGAGGTGAGAAAGGCATGTTTCCAGATGGGGGAGCACGAGCACCGGGGCCGGATGGGTTTTCTGGGACTTTCTTCCAAAAGAACTGGTGCACAATAGGTCTAGACATAGTCACATCCGTCAATGCTTTCCTCACAACAGGTACCATGCCTTTTTTCCTTAACCAAACCGATATTACTTTAATTCCTAAAACTGCGAACCCTTTGTGCGCTTCGGAGTTTAGACCTATCAGTCTATGCAACTTTGGTTACAAGATTATATCTAAGGTTCTGGTGAATATGCGAAAAACCTATATGCCAGAACTGATCACCCCGTACCAGAGTGCGTTTTTTTCAGGTAGACGAATTTGGGATAGCATTATTATAGTCCATGAGATGTTCCACTTCCTCAAGACGAGGGGAGGCCAAGGGCCTCCAATGGCCGAACGGAGTGCGCACTCAAGATTGATATGCAAAAGGCGTATGACAGGATCGAGTGAGATTTCCTCCTACAAGTATTGAAAAGGCGAGGATTCTGTGACAAATGGGTATCATGGATTGAAGCATGCATTACCACGGTTTCCTACCAGGTGATAGTCAACGACAAGCGAACAACATCTTTCCGACCAACGCGAGGCCTAAGACAGGGTGACCCTCTTTCACCATATTTATTTATCTTGGTTGTTGATCTGTTATCGAGAATGATGGAGGAACATGTAGCATTTGGAATTATTCATGGGATCATGCCGAAACCAACATGTCCCGATGTTCATCACCTATTTTATTGCGGACGACTCAATCTTTTTCATGAAGGGCTCGGTGAATAAGGTCGGAAACGTAAAAAGGATCATCCAAACCTATTGCTCTGATTCGGGACAGAGTGTCAACTTCTCCAAGTCCAGCATCTTTTTCAACTCGGCCGCGGAAGAGGACTATAAGAGCGAAATAACACAGATTTTGGGGGGCCAGCGAGTGGTGGATCCGGGATTCTACTTGGGTCTCCCAACGGTGTGGGGGAGGTCGAAGAAGGATGCCCTGAACTACCTGAAAGAGAGAATTAGAGACAAGATTCAAAGTTGGAGGAGCAAATTACTAAACCAAGCGGGAAATGAAGTACTCATTAAAGCGGTTCTCACCGCAATCCCGGCTTATGTCATGCACGTGTTCAAGCTTCCTAAAACCTGGTGTAATGAGATTAATGGCCTAATAGCACAGTTTTGGTGGTGAGCAAACGAAGGGCAAAGGAAAATTCATTGGCGGACATGACAAGCAATGACATCTTCAAAAAAGGATGGAGGTTACGATTTCAGGGGATTGCAACTTTTTAACTCGGCCATCCTTGCAAACATGGCGGCTCGTGTGTTGTCGGAGCCAAACGCTCTATGGGTGAGGGTGCTTAAAGGTCTATATTTTCCGAATAGTTCATTCTTGCAGGCATCACGGGGAAGTCGGGCATCATGGGGATGGTCGAGCTTACTCGAAGGAAGATACGTTATCAAGGATAAGGGTGTTTGGACCCTAGGCGATGGCCAGTCCATCAGACCCCTTCCAGGACCCGTGGCTCACGCCGAGACAGGACATCTGAGTCAGACCACGCCAGGGGACAGATCAGGGAGGCTCGGAGAGGGTTGCGGACCGGATCGATCCGACTGATCGTGCGTGGAGGGATGAAGTCGTTCGTGAGGCTGTCCACCCGGACGATGTGGAGCCAGTCCTCTGCATGACCATTCCCATGGAGCCAGCCCCAGATACCCTTCGGTGGCCGCACACCAGAGACGGCTGCATCTCAATTCACTCGGCTTACCACAACATCCACCACGCACAACTTACCAATCTGGTCGACCTGAACAGAACCCCCGCAGCTCAACCTCCCACAGCTCTGGCCGGCGATCTGGAACGCCGCTATCTGGCCAAAGATAAAGGCATACATGTGGAAGCTGGCAACGAACACTCTACCGACAAGGGTGGCGCTGCATCGGAGAGGTGTGGACCTGGCAACTCGGTGCATGTCCTGTGATGCTGAGGAAACCAGGGAACACTTCCTCTTCGCATGCCTGTGAGTGCAACAAACTTGGCTTCGTTTCTCTTGCAGGGGCATGGTGGAGACTAGCCAGAACTCGGTCGATGAGTGGATGGCTAGGGTGCTGCACAACACAGGTGGAAGAAGGGAACAACACCAACATGCATGGAACAAGAATATGGTGATCTGTTGGGTCATCTGGAAAGCCTGTTGCAAGTTGGCCTTCGAATGTGTTCAACCGTTCGTGGAGCAGCTTGTGCAGGAGGTGGTACGAACCATGAGCGAAATGAACCAGACCATAGCTGGACCAGCGAGGACAAGGCAGCTGAACTCGAACAGAACATGGACTCGACCGAACGACGATTCGATCAAGATCAACTGCGATGGAGCTTGGTGTCCGCAAACAAAACGGGGCGGAATGGGGGCCATTGCTCGGGACAGATCGGGACGAGTCATAGGGGGCAGGCACGAAACCACAATGGTCGGTTCGGCGGAGGAGGTAGAGGCAATGGCAGTCCTACTTGGTGTCCGGTTAACAATAGCAAACAGGTGGCTCAATGTTATTGTTGAGTCGTATGCGGCGAATGTTATTAACCACCTTCATGGGAGGGAGTTTGCATGGAGGATAACACCCATTTTGTCAAACTCGGTATCGTTATCGGCCTCTATTGATCGTATCGCGTGAGTGAATGTTCCACGATCCGCAAACTTTTGTGCGGATTGGATTGCAAAGCAAGTTTTATTGGTGTTGTGTCCTTCAGATTGAGTGTTATCAACCCCAACCCCGTTACATCAAATTTTGTTTACAGATATAGAAATGTATATGAACAATGTCTCCTAACTTTGAAATGAGATGAATGTTTTAGTGGCCCCCCAAAAAAATTGTAGATTGGTTGCTAGGTGTATTAATTCAATTTGTTATTGATGTTATTTTTATGTGTAGATGACCGATCAATTTTCTCTTCCATTCTAAATGAAACATAATAATATCATTAAATAAAAAAGTGAAACGTCTTTCTAAGATGCAATGAGAAATTTTTAACTACGTAGAATTGCCTACGTGAAAATTTTAAATACATAGAATTGCCTAGAGACTACATGACATTACATAAGTAAATTGATATGGACCAATATAATATACTTTGTTTTGAGTCTCGAGATGTTGTTGTCTCATTTGATTCTGTCAACAATATAGAGGATTTAACTAAATTAGTATATAATAAATATATAGATATATCACAACAAATAACTTATTTACACATGATCTTAAGAATGTTTTTTTGTCATGTGAATAATGATTTTTTTTCTTTCAAAAAGTGTTCATTTTTGTTAGAAAAATAAATATATATTTTTTTTAAAATTAAACATACCACTATCTTAATAATAGTGTGTTGGTCAATTCACTTCTTAAGTCAAGCTCCCCCTCTGCTCTCTTTTTTTTGTTTCCCATTTTCTAATTATTAAAATATAAAAAAAAATTAAAGTCGCAAATAAAATTGAGTTTTAACTTTTGGATTGACCATACACGTTGATCAAAGTTGAAGTCCGAAATTTTTGAGTTAAACTTTCGAATTTTAATTTTAACAAACTTTGTAATTAGTAAAAAAGTCCAAACTCAATATATTTTGCGATGTTTATAAAAAAAAATTTTATGATGTTAAGCTCCTGACTGAATTTTTTATCTTCTATAATTTTTTGAATTAAGTAAAGTTTTAACTTTTAACCTAACAAAAAATGATTTTGAGTTAAGTAATACCATTTTCGCTAATAAATAACTTTTGAATTCATTATTGCAAGTGTAGCTAGAAAATAAATGATTTTCCTTTTCCTATAGCATATGCATTTAACTTGTTACCTATTTACTACGTCATTAATTAAATACTATGCGTGTGCAATATATTATACACAAAATAAGTTTAATTTACATAAAATTGGTTCAATGATCAATCAATTGTAAAACGAAAGTATAAGCATTAAAGCAATCTTATATATTATTATTATTAGGGTTAATTACTTAATTGGTTACACATGTTTCACCATTGTGCAGAATGGTTACACATGTTTCAAAATGTGATTAATTGGTTTTGCTATGTGACTAATTGGTTACACATGTTTTTTCAAATGTGATTAATTGGTTATTCCGTTAGTAAACCGTTAATTTTAACGTTAATTCATTTTTTTAACATATTATTGAATTGTGAAATGACTATTATGCCCTTAGTTGTATTGAATAACAAATTGGAAGGATTGAAGAACATATTGGAAGGATTGAAGATCTAAAATCGAATCAAATTCGATTTGATGTTCTTGAGAACCCAGAAATCAATTTCTGGGTTCTTGAAGAACCAGAAATCTGATTTCTGGGTTCTTGAAGAACCAGAAATCAGATTTCTGGGTTCTTCACAATGTGGGTAACATGTCGAACCTTTTAATCACATTATAAAGAAACATGTATGACCTTTTAATCACATTATAGAGAAACATGTATGACCTTTTAATCACATTATAGAGAAACATGTATGACCTCTTAATCACATTATAGAGAAACATGTATGACCATTTAATCACATTTGGTGATAACATATACTGCAATACAGAACTTCAAGAACCCAGAATTGCGATTCTGGGTTCTTGAAGAACCCAGAAACAACATTTCTGGGTTCTTGAAGAACCCCGAAATCAGATTTGTGGGTTCTTTAAGAACCAGAAATCAGATTTCTGGGTTCTCAAGAACTCAGAAATCAGATTTCTGGGTTCTTGAAGAACCAGAAATCAGATTTCTGGTTTCTCAATAACCCAGAAATCAGATTTCTGGTTTCTTCAATTATTGTTCTTGAAGATGATGATGTGTTCTTGAAGATGATTCTAGGGGTAATTTCGTCATTTTACTTATCTAAATAGTGACTTAACTGTGATTTTA